>OV651816.1:66937723-67328643 GCA_927349885.1 Psylliodes chrysocephalus
AGATGCAAGAAGCATCGTCATCATCACTGTAGTCATGAAATGGGTCAGACTCTTCATATGCATCTTCAGTATTGAATTTTACTCTTTGTTTCCCAGTTCTGGCTGACTTGCGCCTTTCCTTTGCCAACTTTTCTTTAGCTTTCTTTCGAGTTTTCTATTTTCTTTTGATTTCTTTTTCGCGAGTTCCAACAGGAATTGGGAATATTTCTGCTATAGCCTGTCTAGTAAATGTAGTACGATTTACTCTTGTAGTCGAGGAGACTTCTTGATTTGAAATATTAGAGTTAAGACGCTCAGGTATATAGTAAGTTGACGTTCCAGGCTGAGGGCTACGGGTGATGGGTTTATTAATGGTGGAAATTGGTTTCTCTGGAGTAGAAGGAATAAAATCTTCTGTTATTGCTTGGTTTTCTTTGGGAGCATTATTTTCCATCTAAAAATCATTGGTGATGGAATAATTCGTTGTTTCTTTCGGAGCATATTCATGTTTTTCGAATATGTCAGAATTTACAGGGAAAAATCCACATTTCCCAAAACCACTTTTTGCTGTTTTTATCGTGGCTGCTTTCCCATAGGCTACTGCAAAAAGTGAACTAATTTGATACTAAGTAACGACTCTTCCTGGATGTTCCTTAGCCATTTGGAAATTTCTTGATCCTAAAATACCTTGAGCGGACCAAAAAATGAAACATCAAGTGGCTGTAGCCTATGGGTACAGTGTGGGGGCAGGCAAAGAAGAACTATACCGTTAGCTTTGGCGAATTCAAGTACCTCCAAGTACTTATGACTTGCGTGACCATCCACGATAAGAAGAACTTTACCTGTATGGTAGGTTTAACATATTGGGAAAAATGCTGCAACCACTTTAAGAACAAAGGTCCGGTCATCCAAGCTTTCTCTTGCACAAGTCCTATGGTTCCAAGGGAAGCTCCATCTAATAGCTCATAATCCCCTTTCCACACTCGTTAATGCACCAACCTGCTTTTTACTGGTGGTAGCAAAAATTTTTGGCGGCTCTTGCACAGTAGATAATGCGCTTTCATCCGCGTTATATATTCTAGTGAAATTAATGTTGCTCTCAGAAATAGTTTTGGTGTAAATTTCAAAGAAGGACTGTAGTCGCGACTTATTAAAACCCATTGCACGGGCAGCACTGGTCGCTTCTGGCTTTCTCAAACTTATGTCTGGATGACGCTTCCGAAAACCAGCTAACCAATCCCAGCCCGCCATTCGGGTTTCATTATTAAATCGATGCTCCAAATTATAGCGATCTGCAATTTGGTAGGCAAGCCTTCGGAGATCTGTAGATGATAACCCAAAGAAGCGAGATTCTAAGAGTTTGACGTGATCAATAAGTTCCCTTTCAACATCAGCACTAAATGTTGTTTGGTATCTGCCAAGACCTTTATTTGAACCCTGAACAATCTTGTTTTTACTATTTTTACACCGCCTTCGTAACGTTGCTGCCTTTAACCAACCCATTTCGTTGTTCTCTACTGCTCGAATAGCCTGAATCATGGATTCTTCACTCTAACTTTGTCTGTTGGTTTTTCTTTTGTATTTGCCGACCATTTGTAAGAAAATTTCAATTCTTTAGAAACAACAGTTTGGTAAACAATTATTAGGGAGTTTATAGGTCAAATAAAATTTTGATAATTTTAACAGCCATTGTGGTTGTGGTAAATAATAACCACTGCCACTGCGGACTGATCCTACCAGAGTTTTTGGAGCACACTTGTCGAAATACCAAAACTTAATCTTGTTCTGCTTAAAACAATTAAATTTGGCTTTATTTTATAAAATAAATGACAAATGAATGACATTTAGCTACTGTGCAAATGCAGTAACTACGACAACTACAACAAACATTGTTTATTGTTATAAAATAAATACTTCAGCAGAATACAACATTTCGGGGCAAAATGAAATAGTATGTCATTTGACCCGGACCAAAGGTATGTTATTTTACCTGCAAAGTCATCTTTTTTTAAAACAACAACACTAAGTTTCTATTAAAGTAGTTTTTTAAAAACAAAAATGCTAAACTCTAGTGAACAAACTTACCTTTTAAGACTCCGTAACAATTCATGCAATTATTGATCAGAAATATTTAATTATAAACTAATAACACTTGCACACAAAAAACTTATAAGGCCGTTGTTAGGTTAACCGACAAGATTTAGTATAATTCTTCCGATATAGTATCTCTCACTAACAGAGGCTGACTGGAGCGTGCCCTTGAGTACGCACAATATATCTGCTAGTGTCTAACACGATTTTATACGGCAATAGTCGATCTATGTAATTTTAGCCAAGTATGTCATTTTAGGCCAACTTCCCCTACATGTTCAAAATCAGGTAACGGATCAATTACACCTGAATTACTTTCTAAATATAAAGAAAATGAAGGAACATGGGAAAATTTTGACGATTTTAAAAAGTACAGTAGTGCTCTTTGGACCATAGTTATTAATTTAAATGATCTAAGTCAGTCTAATTGTACATGTCCTTACTTTTTAAAACATTTGAACTGTAAACATCTTTTGGGCATGAAGATTCGACTAAAACTTGTAAGTGTATCAAACGAAGCAAAATTAATACCACTAGGTCAAAAACGTAAACGTGGACGACCGGCCAAAGCGAAGAAAGGTTTAATAGTTCAGTAGACTTAGTTTACTTTTAATTTTTATATTTTACTTTTTGATAATTTCTGTTTTGAATGTGTATGTAATTTTGTTTTTTTACATAATAAGTTTAGTTCTTTAGTTATGTATTTTCCTCCAATAAAGATATTAAGTTATTCATTTATTTACTTCTGCTAGTTTATTCTTTTCTACAGTTCAGATCGTATTGTCGATTGATTATATATTTTTGTCGTGCAACGTTTATTTTAGTTGTGCGATATACCTGGCGTGCAATATTCATTTTTGTCGTGCAGTTCTATATTTTAGTCTTACTATGTATGTTTCTGGTGTGCAATGTCTATTTCTGTCGTGCAATATATATTACGGCCGTGCAATAATTATTTTGTCGCTTGAAATATTTTGGGTTGTTTAATATATTTTATTGACGTTCTGGGAGTCTATTTAATAGTTCAGTAGTCCTTTTTTGATGCGCCGTTAAATGCAACCCTATTATATTTACGAATCTCTATTGTTGAAATTCAAGTGATTCTAAATGTGTTTGTGAAGTAAAATCCCACACAATGATGGTATATTTTATTTCAAATCACTTTCTACTAAGCTATGATACAAGATTTTACGTTGATATGACTGTGAGTAATTTCTTAAATTTTTAAAAGTATATATTATTATCATTTGTTTAAAAAAATTTGAAATGTCTGCAAAGTCTGAAAACAAATATAAAATTCAAAATATCACAACTATTAAAAACGACTTGAATATAACATATTAATAAAAATTAAATATAATTAATAACATACTATTTAAAATCAAGAAATTAAAATTATCCTAATCCCGATACTTTAATATGCCTACTAACCAATGGCAATAGAGATATATCAGACCTATTAATTTTTTAATTCTCTAATTCCAAATTATTTTTTTTTATTCCAATTTTCTCTTTACTACCCATGGCAAATCGACTCTATCCACAACAAAAAATTAAATCATCCTAATAAAAACAGCTGATATTTATTGAATAATGAATTACAGCATATTATACGGATATTAGATGTATTTTTTTAATAGTTGCAGTTACATAAAATTAAATTGTAAAGTCACCAAACACTGTTATTTTGATTAATATTTTAGATTTCAAGTTACAAAAATTCGATGCAGCCCTACCCTATGACGTGAATATTTATTACAAATCGCCAATTAAAAATAACAAATAATCTGAGACGAATTTTAAGGTAAACATAACTACGGCTCCTAAACACACCATTTGCAACACCATCATCTATAAATTATCCTTAATACAAACCTCGTGACACATATGTGTTTAATTTTTATAAAAGAAGACGTTATTAGCACACGAAACCCAAATATGGATTTCTAGATATATACCGGTTGTCCCAGAATTAGGCCAACCTCTACCAGCGTAAAGACTATTTCAAAAACCACAGATTTATTATTATTGTATGAATATTTAACATAAAAGCAATTATAATTAGTTTAGAAATTTGTTCATTGCCAAAAATATTACACAAATAATTGTCAACTAGTCACATTTTCAAGGGCGTGTGAGAACAGCTCTATAAAATACCTAACCTATAAAATTAACTTATCTGTGGAACGTTTAAATCTGTTAGAATCAACAGTGATAAAGAAAATATATTTTATTTTTATAGTTGTTGTTTATCATCCTGTATAAAAAAATTATTGATTTTGTCAGAATAATACAAAAGGAAAAGTCTTTATTAATAGAAAACCACATACTTTGATTACTATACAGGGCAAGAGAGAGGTCCGACACGCCCAACATAGGGCGCGGCCATTTTGAAACCCTATGACACAGTTTATAGCTAAAGAATCAGATCGCTCACTCTGCGTCGGCACATTTTATCTCAATGTTCCAGTTTATACACTGCGCAACTCAGATAATACAATATAGGACAACCGCCTATAATAAAACAACAGTCTTCTGCGTATCCTGAATTTGTATCCCTGGAGTGGATGTTATTTTGGAACTTTCAACTGGTCCGAGTGAGCTAACTGATTCTTTAGCAATAAACTGTGACTCCAAAAATAATATTCACTGATACTGACAGCAGCAAGCAAAATGTCAGGTGCGTTTAAATCATCCGCTTCTGCTTCCGGAATTGTCGGTTCAGTCGTTCTAACCTGTCAGATTAAAACAAGAGAACCACATACTTTGATTTTCTTTTACTATACGGAGAATGGTCGCACTGCGCAGCTTTCTGAGTGCCTTTTAAAAGGAGATAGAAAACTCCGCCATTTTGAACCCTTATTACGTGTTGCCTACATCTTGGCGCAATATTTTTAATAGGTGCGTTTTAATCATCCACTTCTGCTTCGGAATTGTCATTTTTCTAATAAAGTATGACTAGCGTTTATTAGCTGTATTAATAATAAGAAAATCCAAATTAATTGCCTATTTAGGAATATAAAATATTTAATTTTTTCACTAGCTTCTACCTACAGCAAAACCCAAACAAATAAATTCTACAATATAAAAAATGTGGCTCCTCCACTTAATTTTTAGCGTAAAATGGGGGAGCTTTTGTTGGCTTCACGTATTCTGTAAATCGTTATATCTTTTTTCTTTAAGGTGTAAGATATGATATTTACTTTTTTTTGGATAAAGTAAAAAAAATTGAAGGTTTCTATTTGTTTCTAGATTTTTGTCTAAGTTAATCTCCATATTAAATAAACATCTACTTCTAGTATTAGCTCGCACTTTCCATGTACAGTGCTGACAAGGTTAAACCTTTGGTCCCACTTTGCTTGTGTTAAAGTAAATAATAAATATCTTTGGTATGTGTAGGAAAGAAAAGGATAACGGTACATCTTCAATTGTTTTTTGTCTTTTATTATCTGTTTTAACTTGATTTTTGTGACCTGCTACATATGTGTACAAGTAACCTATGTAAAGTTATTAATAAATCTAAACTAAATATACAAAATTACAATTCGAAACCATCAAAGTTATTGAATTTTAATCTATCTAGTATTGACTTCTCTTTTATTTTCTTCACCACTATATTATTACTCTTTACCTTTACCCTTACTTTTTTTAATACTTCACTAAATCAATATTACATTAGTCATTAAATTCCTTTTTAATAAAAAATAATACATAAATAATAAATAGTTCCAAAAATAAATGAGAAATATTTTAAGACAATCTGTATACAGTCACACGCATCAACCCCCAAATGCTCCCTCGTTTATTAAAAACAAACATAAATCCATAGAAAATTTGTAACCATTAATGGGATACAAAGTGAGAACATATTTTTTGGAAATGTCACATCTCGCCCGACGGATGTGCATCCGATCTTGACACATGGCCGAAACGTCGCTGGCTGCAACTTTGCAGTTGTCTCAAATATTTTAATTTGAATCCACCGGGGACAAATTGGACCCCGACGGAATGTATTTAATTATCTGAGGGATGGTAGTAAGGTGGTTGTTTAGATATTAGTCCATGTTTAGTCTCGTGGCTTTCTTTAGGCCCGTCTCCGAAAATAATCCAGTCTATCCTTTTATTATACAGAGTGGCTACAGGAAGACGAAACAGAGATATTCTCCGCAATTTCTTTATAAAAAGAAGACACGTTTCTATCATAACCTTAACTAGCATACTTCATTCCCCTTCACTTCGTCACAATACAATTTAAAAAGAAAAAGTACCATGTATGACAGAAAAGAAATGATAATTTTAGTAAGAATTCAGCAATATGACTGTTCATTGCAATACTTTTGAATTTAACGCACTCTAGCAGAATAAAAACAGTTAATTATTGTAAATTGTGATATTTCATTTAAAAGCTAATTTTTTTAGTAGTTTAATGCATAGCATAAATTTGCTATTTTGATTTATTACAATAATTAAAGTTAAATTAATTTAATCCTAATACTAATGACACCATTATTTTATTTATTTATTTTGTGTTTTATTAAATTATGTTTTGTTATGTTGTGTATTATATTACTAAGAAAATTTGCTTTAAAATAAAATGACATAATTCACAATTTGTTACAGTTTTTATCCTGGTAGAGGGCGCTACATCAGTAACATCAAAAGAAATGCAAAGTCGTGGTTTTAATAATTTGAAAACATAATTATTTTTTGGTGGTTGGCTGGATGGCTCACCCTGTATAAAAATAAATTTTTCTGTAGCGCAACTGTAGTTATTCAGTGTTTTGCAAAAATAAATTATTACATACGAAAGTAAGTCTATAGATCTAATTTACTTTAAATGTATATTTCCAAAATAATTTTATTTTTTTAAAACCGCAGTGGCGTATCATTTTTTTCTTTATAAATATTCTGTTCAAACCTTGTACGAACGTCAATGCTATAAATTTTAAAAAATCTTCTGGGTCAAAAAATGCTCTCCCATAATTAAAAAGGTGTGTACAAAATTTCATAAAAATATCGGGATGAATAAGAAAACTATGATAAGAAAAGTTATTTATTTCTTGAAACTGTAGCTCAAAAATTAAGAGATTTACGACATAGGTTAAAATCACCCAAGGATTTATACCGTTAAGTATTGGTAGGTACTCAAATAATAAACATCCTGAATATATCCTTGTCAATGTCTAAAACAAAAAAAACAAAAAATTTGAATTTTAACAAGACCAACGGATTTTTTGTGACTATTTGTAATTCTGTGTGATTATTTGTGATTATTTGTGATTATTTGTGATTATTTGTGATTATTTGTGATTATTTGTGATTATTTGTGATTATTTGTGATTATTAGTGATTATTTGTAATTATTTGTGATTATTTGTAATTATTTGTGATTATTTGTGATTATTTGTAATTATTTGTGATAATTTGTAATTATTTGTGATTATTTGAGATTATTTGTGATTATTTGTGATTATTTGTGATTATTTGTGATTATTTATGATTATTTGTAATTATTTGTGATTATTTGTGATTATTTATGATTATTTAATTAAATTGCATGGTTCGGTTTAGGATTTGATGTGTGGCGTATTAATAGAAATTTAATTTCTGTTGATATGACATGCAGATAAAAAAAAATCGCCATACATTACCGTCTCGATGATGGTGGGTGAGGTTTTCCGGGTTTTCCTCACCTGTAAGTCAAATGGCACCATCAATCATCTTTAAGTCGCCCCGGAGCGCCACGGCAAATAATAATAATAGCCGTCCCTTCCCCTACACAAGTAGTTCAGTCGACTTCAGGAGTTGAAATTCACTCGTAAGGGGGTGAATTAGGGAGAGTATTATTATTATTATTATTATATTATTTGTGATTTTTAGTGAATATTTGTGATTATTTGTGATTATTTGTGATTATTTGTGATTATTTGTGATTATTTGTGATTATTTGTGATTATTTGTGATTATTTGTGATTATTTGTGATTATTTGTGATTATTTGTGATTATTTGTGATTATTTGTGATTATTTGTGATTATTTGTAATTATTTGTGATTATTTGTGATTATTTGTGATTATTTGTTATTATTTGTGATTATTGATTATATGTAATTATGTGTGATTCTTTGTGATTATTTGTGATTATTTGTGATTATTTGTGATTATTTGTGATTATTTGTGATTATTTGTGATTATTTGTGATTATTTATGATTATTTGTGATTATTTGTGATTATTTGTGATTATTTGTGATTATTTGTGATTATTTGTGATTATTTGTAATTAGTTGTGATTAGTTGTGATTATTTGTGATTCTTTGTGATTATTTGTAATTCTTTGTAGTTCTTTGTAATTCTTTGTAATTATTTATGAATATTTGTGATAATTTGTGATTATTTATAGTTCTTTGTGATTTTTTTGTGATTCTTTGTGATTTTTCTAATTTTAGTATTTTTGGTTTAATATTAATTTTTTAGTTTAAGTTAATGAAGAAATTTGTCCAAATACACCAAATAAGAATATTACGCTATTATTTCGTATGAAAGGTTATGTTAGTATAGTCGAGGGCTTAAGAAATAGGGCTTGATTTCTTTAAAATTTTACGTAACTAACATTTAATACTAACAACATTTGTTTTAGTAATAACCATTTTTCTCTATATTTATGATCATATTTGTACAGTTTTTTGTCTACCAACAGGTTACTAGTATTTTTTTTAATTTACAATTATTTATTATTGTTATATTTTTAAAATATATTGATACCAAAAAATTTAGGATATATTTGTTAATATGCCAATCGCCAACCATATTTTTTTTGACAGGTCCTTGGATTTCCTTGCTTTGCAGTATAAAGGCGAATCTAGCTTAGATAATAATAGTATTTCTACTAGGCTTTCCAAACAAAAGAACTGTCAGTGGGAAGGGTTGGTATATCGAAGAGGTTGCGACATACGATGTATTGTATCTACAATACGTGAAAACATGAATATTGGATCACATTTAAATATTTTGTGTCGAATACAATGAAAATATTACCACTTGTACATTTTATATATATATTGGCAGGCTTGGCGACTACTATTTCGAAAAAAAAAATAGCGTCAAAGATGCAAGACTATTTCGCAACCCCCTTAAATATCTGAGCCTTATCCATTAGCAGCTATTGAAAGATGAAATAGCAACTCTCTTGTATCATTCCTAATAAGCATATGAATTAAATTACGAAATTTTATTTAAAAAGTCTTTTTTAAATGAAAAAACAAAGAATATTCTAACCAAAGTCGCATCTGCGAAAAAACAAAAATTAAAGAAGATAACGAATTTTATTTTTCTTAATAATATATTACTTTGTTTAATAAATTACTATTTCAACCTTATGAAAAATGAACCTTCCTAATTTTTTAACTGTAACAAAGAGAACATATGGTTTTTAAAAGTATCTTCTGTTTTAAAACGATTCCTAGACTTCAAGTTACTTTATATCCGGACCAAGAATTTATAGAACCGTTATTTAAGCTTGCTTTTATCAAACACAGGATGTAGATACAAGTCATCCATCTAAAACGTTAAATGTTTGTCCGTCAAAATTGAAATTCGGCCGATCTCCCTGCACGTTTCCAGTTTCTATTTCAGATTTTCAGAGAGTTGCGACGATGCTCCACACCTGGTGGACTCTCTACTGTGGATTCGGGTAATGTTATGAATAAAAACACGTTTCTAGGAAAGGAACACCGTCAAGTAGAATATTTATTCATGGGCGTACGTTTTCTTAGAATAGACAAATTTTATTTTTGATGCTAACATTTCGATAATCTAATTCATTTTTCTACAGTGTTAAGTAGAAGGGTGTCAAAATATGTTGGAAATAACTACTAGCATCCTGTCAATGCCTAAAGTCTATTCCAATCCGAGATTCAATAAATGTACACAAAAGCACGCAAATGTAATTTTTGACCAGGGCCGCAATGAGGACAATATTTTATTGCAATGTAGTTTTAATGTATTTAAATTAAGAATTTTAGAGATATACATTTTCAATACCTTAAATCAACGAAAATTGGAAGAAAATATATTAAAAATATACAAGGTGACACTTAGAGCGGTATTTATAAAGCCATCTTACATATTTTTCTAATTTTAAACAAACATTTAAAAAAAGTTAGAACAGGTTGGAATAGCATTTTTAATCGTCGACATGAAAAGAAAAACAAATATTTATATTGAGTGAAGATTATTGTATTTACTGTTGCCATTCTAGTTCGTCAGAATTACTCTCTCATTCTCATTTATTAAAAATTGTTCAATTTGTTGCTCTATAATATTGTCTAATTTTCACATTTTTTACTTCACTTTTTTATGCACGTGATCAATGCATTTCTTCCACTTTTCTGACGTGATGGTAGCTATGGCATTATGAAAGATGTTTTTTATGTCAGCAAATTTAAATGTACTATTATGCTCTGCAACAAAATTTTTTATGTCAGCCCAAATTAACGCAATGGGATTAAGCTCGCAGTGATATGGTGGTAGCCTTAAAACAATTTCATTTTGAGCTTTAGCCATTTCATTGATGATACATTTATCATATTTTTCCTGTTCTTGCTAAAAGTTGCACTTTAAGTAATGTTTCATCAAATTGTATACTTTTAGAACGCAGCCAGTCTTGAATATCAGATTTCCTTGATGCAGTAGTTGAAATTTTTTCCAGTTTCCTAGAATGATACGGGTCATTGTCTAATACAACAATACAGTTATCATTCAGTTTCGGCAAAATATTTTCAAACCACTTTTCAAAAGATTTTCCGTCCATTTCCTCGTGGTAATCTCCGGTTTTTTTGTATTCAAAAGCCCACAGCGCCTCTGGAAAAAATTTGTCATCACTATCAGCCTTTTTCCTTTACCTAAAATCAAACAGCATTTTTATGCTGTAGTATATACCCAGACAAATAAACCAGCTCAAAATGTCGGCCATCTTAATAATGCCGTACAATGAAAAGCCTGAATATCAACTATTTCAAATGTCTGGATACAATATACTTTCATTTATTTTTGGTTATTAGTTCAGAAAATAATAATGATAAATGTTTAGTTGTTAAGGAAACGTTACCTTTTGTAAATGAGGATATTTATCATCCCGCATTGAATATTAGTATACAACTTTGTAAAGGTTCAAATTACAAAAATGTGTTTTTAAAAGAGTATAAAAATAACTTTAAAAAAGCAAACTTTGATTTGTTAAGTGAAAAAGTTAGGGATGCTAATTGGGATAATGTGTTAAATCAGATAGATGTAAACAAAGCTTTAGATAATTTTTATACTATTTGGAATATAATTATTGAGGAATGTGTCCCTAAGTATATAGTAGGTAAAAACAGTAAAAAATATCCGATTTGGTTCACTAAAGAAATTAAAGATATGTTAAAGGAAAAAAACAATTATCGAAAATTAAGTTCAGTAAGTGATTTTTACAATGAAAAGTTTAAAGAAGTAAGAAAAAAAGTCAAAATTTTAATTAGGTCGAAAGAACGACAGTATTTAAAGCAACTAGAAGAAAATGTAACAACCGAGGTAAATGAGTTTTGGAATTATGTGAAGTGTAAGAGAAAAAATAATGATCTGAATTTAGGAAACTACATTTATAAAGAAGCTACAGTGGCTCATAATAAATCAGCAGAAATATTTGCAAATTTCTTTTCAACGGTTTATGCCTCAACAAAAGCATCGTACAATCTAGATTTCGCAAATTTCAGTAATATATGTAACGACACTTTTGTTTTTAAAAAAATAACCGAATTGGAATATAACTCTGTGATAAAAAAGCTTAAAGCAAAAAAAGCTGCAGGTGTCGACGGAATGCCTCCCTTTATTCTCAAAGGTTGTTATGAATTTTAAGGTGAAGGGTGAGAAAAAGTCCTTTATATCTCACAAGGAAAGCCAATGTTTAATTGTTTAACAAAACATTGAGTGCGACCGGTTTCGAAGTGTCATCACTTCATCTTCAGGCTCGCCTAGTGGAAAGGAGAATATGTGGTGTAAGGTGTGTTGGAAACAAAACGATATATAAAATAATAAAAAAGAGAGAAAACTCACCATACTCTCCATCCACTAGGGAATACTACAAAAACAAGTTTCATCAATTTTGGGTTGAAATAAATTGTAAAATGAACCGATTTACACGTAATAAAAAGTTAAAAATATTTGAAAAAACAAATATTAGTCAATTATAATATTTGTTTTTTCAAATATTTTTAACTTTTTATTACGTGTAAATCGGTTCATTTTACAATTTATTTCAACCCAAAATTAATGAAACTTGTTTTTGTAGTATTCCCTAGTGGATGGAGAGTATGGTGAGTTTTCTCTCTTTTTTATTATTTTATATATCGTTTTGTTTCCAACACACCTTACACCACATATTCTCCTTTCCACTAGGCGAGCCTGAAGATGAAGTGATGACACTTCGAAACCGGTCGCACTCAATGTTTTGTTAAACAATTAAACATTGGCTTTCCTTGTGAGATATAAAGGACTTTTTCTCACCCTTCACCTTAAAATTACCTCAACTCACACATGGCTACCCCCCTTGTCAGTTGTTATGAATGGTTGAAACAACCTCTTTTACATATTTTTAACCTAGCTTTATCAACCAAGGTTTTTCCATCAATATGGAAAATTGCTATAACTACACCCATTCATAAAACGGGGAACAAAATGGACATAGAAAACTATAGACCCATTTTAATTATGTGTGCTCCAGCTAAGTTATTAGAACAAATTATATACACAATGCTCTATAGACATGTTGAAAAATATTTATCTACCCAGCAACATGGATTCGTTATAAATAAAAATGTTAATACCAATTTGTTTATTTTTGCTTATAAAGCCTACGAAACATTAGAACGAAGAAGTCAGTTAGATACTGTATATACAGATTTTCAAAAAGCGTTCGATAAGGTAAATCATGATGTACTACTTCAAAAATTAAATACATTTGGCTTAACTACAAATTTCCTTTGTTTAATTAAAAGTTACTCAGAAAACAGATTATTCATAGTAAAACATAATGGAAATACATCTGGTAAGTTTTCTGCTAATTCGGGTGTTCCACAGGGTTCTAACCTAGGTCCACTCCTGTTTTTGTTATTTGTTAACGATTTACCATCTGTAATTAACTATTCTGATTGTTTACTCTTTGCAGATGATTTTAAAGTTTTCAAAACTGTACAGACAGTAAGGGATTATGTCAAGTTACAAAAAGACATAAATAGTATTCACGAATGGAGTCTTAGTAATAAGTTGTATTTTAATATAAAAAAATGTTGCGTTATGACAATAACACGCAAAAAAGAACCAATCACTTTTGACTATATAATGGATGGAAGTAAACTTGTGCGTTATTCAGAGGTTAAAGAACTCAGTGTAACTTATAACAATCATTTTTCGTTTTCAACTCATATTAAAAATATAGTAAAATCTGCTAACCGCATGTTAGGGTATGTAATAAGGCAAACTGCTACTTTTACTAATACGAACACTATAAAACTTCTCTATTATAGTTTAGTTAGGACCAAGTTGGAATATGCTTCTCTAGTTTGGTATGGAGAGTATCAATATTCAATGAAAGAAGTTGAAAAGGTCCAAAACAAACTACTTAGATATTTGTACTACAAAACACACCATGTTAGACCAGATTATAATACAATAAGGTCAACTCAGTTGAGAAGAGAGTTTAAAATTATATCGTTGGACAGCAGGCGTTGCCTAAACTCGATGATGTTTCTCTATAATACGCTTAATAATAATATAAATGCACCTGATATATTATCCTTAATACAATTTAACGTTCCACCACGTAGAATGCGATCATCTGCTATGTTTAATATTCCCTTTACTACAATCAGAGCTCCTCTCGTAGCCATGTTGAGACTAGCCAACCAGTTTAATGTGTGTATGGATTTGGACTGGACAGTGACTAAGAGAATTTTCCGTCGAATAATTCTAGATCACATAGTAAACATCTCTGTATAGGAATAGTTATTTTATTAAAGTTGATTTATTAGAATTAATTTATTAAAAGTCATTTATTAAAATTAATTTATTACAGTGTTTTAAAATTTGGTCCCCTACAATTTTATAAAACTTTCATATATTTCAATGTTTTTTGTCTATTTTTGGTATTTTCTCTCATCAGTGAGAGCTTAATAATGATACATTTGTATTTTAAATTTTATTTTTATCCATGTAATTAAACCTTTTTGGTTTGTATGGAAAAAAGATCAATAAATAAATAAATAAATAACAAAACTGTAAAATATACATATACCAAAAGTAAATAATATAATACGACTATAATTTACCTGATAAATTTTTTAGTCCTGTTGAAAGTCCATCAAAAAATGCCCGTCTTGAGGAAGTGACAGAATTATCAACCCATATTTTTGATTTGGTTTGTCCGGCATTTACCCAAGTCTCGTCTACAAAATAAATCTTTCTATTTTCATTCCTGTAGGATTTTATTTTTTGTAAATACTCTCTTTTCCATAGCACTATTTCATCCCTGTCTATAAGCAAGCTATTTCTTACTCGTTTTTGATATTTGAAATTGAATGTTTTTAATAATCTATACAATGTAGTGCGTTTAAAACTTGGCAGGTCCCCAGGGCGTCATTGATGTCTTTAAGTACCTTATCAATAGTGGGAAGTTCGTTTTTAAAAAAATATTGATGCACTATTCTTCTGATTGCATTTCTATCAAAGTCATCCACCAAATCTACAATTTTTTTACGATTTTGGTTGGTTTTTGGCGCCGAAAATGTATGGTTAGTGGTATATTCTTTGATAGTTTTGTAGACGCTGCGACCACACACTCCTGTTTTACTTGCCACTTTGTTTACAATTTCATCTTTAAGTAATGTTGGATTTTCTTGAGTATCATGCTTATAAACGTTTAAAATCATTTCCTTGCTTTTTATGTCGAAATGGACCTTTGCCTAGGAGGAGACTCATCAGTTGTATCCATACTAGACATGTTCAAGTGTCCTAGATATTTTATTTAATATACCAAACAAGTATTTAAACAATACACAAAAAGTTTCGGGATATGTCCGAGGAGCAAACACACTGTTATTTAATATACTTCGAAAGTTTTTAAATAAAATACAATATTCAAACTACAAGGTAACTGTATTTAAGAATATTCAATTCAAACAACATATTTACCGACGATGCACTTCGCACTGAATCTGAGTACGCATTTGCATCCAAACAGTAAAGAGCAGCTCTAGCAGTTTATGGCCGTTTGACCAATAGCATTGCAGATTCCAGCAAGCCACGAGGCGATCACGCGCTGATCATTGTTTACATGCGCTCAATCTCGGATTGGAATAGACTTTATAAGGTAAATTAGAATTGGACAAATATTCTAATTTTATGACTTACTAATCGTCTGACCCTAGCTTCATATCTTACTTAATGATTGAACAAGAATTTAAATTTGAATAATATTACCATATTACCTATATGTAAAAAAAAACAAAAAGTAAACACATCCTTAAACTAATAATCGTTTTTATTCATTTTTAACCGACTTCAAAAAAGGAGGAGGTTCTCAATTTGTCGTAATATTTTTTTTATGTATGTTTGGCGATAATTCTTTTATACGGTGTCCGATTTCAATGATTCTTTTTTTGATAGTAAGAAGATACTTCAGGGGTAGTCCCATATTAATTTGGTTAACATCTAATAATTGGGTCCATTAGAAAAACCCTTTAACTCTTCATTTTTAATGTATGTTTAGCGGTAATTTTATACAACCTTGTCCAATTTCTATGATTCTTTTTTGTTAGTAAGGGGGTACCTTATATAAATGTAGTGAAGATGTGGTGATGGCATCTGCACGATTTTGAAGTCGGTTTTTTAAATTACTTTTAATACTTGTTAAAATATGAAATCGGAAATCATTAAACATTCACATGACAACTGTCAAATCTGTTGAGTTTCAAACTCATGGTTTACATTTTTTTATTGTCCTATTTATTTAAAATCTCTTACTGTCTGACAATAAGTAAATCTTAGAAAAAACAAGTCAGAGAATTGCAGAAATTTTTGCAGAGATTTTAGAAATAAGATTCTTAAATTAAATTTAATAATATCGATTTAACATTTAGTTCATCTTTATATTTGTCGATTACGAGCAAGTAGGGTAAAATGTAAGATCTAGTCCAGAATAACACGGTCTTTTTGATCTATTGTATTCTCCTGCTTTCCCCGTATTTAGGTACTAAGTTTAACATGTAAACAGCCTGGTCGGTCCCATTGGATAGCTAACTTATCTTTCCATCTGGGCCACGGACAATTATTGGTTTAACTTGATTTCCTGGCCAGCGGACCTCTCGTATACTGTAAATAAAGCATTTGTAGAAATGATTGGCCCTGGTGGCTGATGAGGACACAGGAGTTTTTTATTTTTTTTTTATCTGTATTTTGACGATTTTAGTTTTGAATTAGATACAAGTAAATTTAAAAACACGTATTTGTTTTTTAATTTTTAACTTTGTAGAAACGTAAATCTCTTGCAATGACTTTTATGGAATATAAAAGTACACAACCAATGCTAAAAAGCCCTTTTTTTTTATTTATGAAAATTTGTAAAACAATCTAAGCAAATACTATCCATCTCAATAGTAGCGTACCGTATAACTTCCTATGAGACACTAGAATTACCATAGATAAATTAATATGTAAGATAAAGCGTTTAAATGCAGGGTACTAGTAACAATGTGTTAGTTCCTCAGCATACTATTTCGTCCTTATTAGGATTATTCAGCAAGAAATAGATAGGTTCTCAATTCCAGTCTCTAATAGAATTAACAAATGCTACACATTTCACCAGTATACCATAAAGTTAGTTACGAAGAGAGTAAGAATTCAAGTAGTGAAATGGTGTCGCCATCTGTCGCCAAGGGCGAAACCGGTCCAAGAATGATGTTCTCCGTAGTGAGAAAAAACAAAGGTAGATAGAGTGTGGAAATTTAATTTTCTATCTCTGCCGTCTTTCCCTCGGATATAATTCAATACCTGTTGCGGTATTAGCCAAAGGAGTAGTTGTTTTGTGAAGGGAAACGGTCGCTCGTAATTTATGTGATATTGACTTTTATTTTTATATTATTTTAAATTTTTAAATTCTTAAACCAATTATCGAATATTTAAAATAATAGATTCATCTAAATAATACATTTATCGTAACCTCTGACACACCCTATATGCAACATATCAAATGAATGAAGTCAGTTAAAATTGTTTAAAGATGTGAAAATAATCAAATATGTATAACAACTTGCAGGGTGTTGTGCTTTAGAAAAGTATAAATTTGGTTAGGACCTCATTTATGGACCACCCTATATATTTAAAAATAATGGTTGAATATGGTAATACAACTTTTGTATTAAAATTTTCTTCGTATTTCTAATAAAAAAATATTTATCGATCAATTACGCACAGATGGGATACCCTGTATATGTGTTATTGGCTAACATATTGATATCATTGTATAGGCAAATTTAAAATAAATTTTATGTTAAGCTTATATACAGGGTGTAGCATTTGAAAAAAATTGAGTAAATTGAACTTAAAATTAGCCATATTTCAGATATGTTTCAAAACACTCGGTATAAAAGAATCCAGCACTATTACCACTATCACCACTATTCGTTATCTTAATGTGCTATAAGTATGCATATTTTCAAATGTTAAAATCATTATAAACCTACCTAAATTATGATAATTTAATTTGGGTTCTGCATCATTCTCTAAATTAAAAAAAAATTATTTGCTTGGCAACACTGTAATATTTTTTAAAAACATTTTTGGGTTCAATACACTGTTGTCAAACCATTCTAAAAATAAAATACAGGGTGTTTTATATTTGTCAGGCAAAAACGCAACACCATGTATATGCAAAAATGTTAATTTTTTAAATCCATATATTTTTTATTTAAAATTTTTTTGCATGTCTATAACATAAATTGAAATATTGAACAATTACGCACTAGTGTATTTAGCTTTTCTTAATAATTAGTTAAGATCTAAGTCCTCTAGTCTACGGTACTTTATTCTCAAACACTCTGTTACTTAATTTATTTGTTTTATTTTTTAGAATTGTATTTATGAGAACTAATGTTTACATAGATATTTTACGCCCCTTTCTGTCCGCCAATGATTTAAAACAGTCAACCAGTAACAAAACAATTTGTAAGCAGTTAACATTTTTCGAAAATAAATTAACAGCCGCCGCCGGTTGGGCAGGCGCGGTGGTGACACATTTTTTACTCTTTTTTTTACTTTGATTAATTTTTATAATTTCGTCGGCGACTTTGACTTATTGTCCGACTCGGAGATGTGTTGAACGGTTTGAATGGCGGCTATTTTAGTCAGTGTGCCATGAAAGAATTCCTCACAGATCAAAATGTCACCTATTATTTTACTTGGTGTTTTTGAGTACAATGGAATTTTTTTTTGCTGTTAATTTAAATAATCGGAAAATCGTACACGTGGTGTTATAGGTTATATCAGCTTCCTTCGAATTTCTTAGATATACCTAAAGACACAGAAAGTAAAATAATAATAAAAGTACCAACCGGTACAGTAATTGTGTTTATCGCCATACATTACCATAGCGATTTGCGGAAGTAAACAAACACTTTATCTCACTGTCAAAATCTAATATTTTATCTGCCGCTAATATTTATTAACATAGCCATGATCAGAAATAGTCTGCAATTGATTTGTTGTGTATTCGCTGTTAATTTTCTATTTATTTACTTTGTGATACTAAAATGTTATATTTTCTTTTTTATTAAATATTATATTAAATTAACAGTTTGTTTGGACAATGTCAGCAAAGTGTCTTTATCGGACTCGCCTCTTACTCGCTTCCCTCGCTTGGCTCATAATCTCAGACTAGTTCGATAAAGAATCACTTTGCTGACTTGGTACATAAATAACTATTACATGTTTACAACTTGTGAAAAATAGATATTATAAAGATGTTTTTAGTTAAAGCTGTTTATAAATGATAAATAGTTCAGGTGATTACTGTACCTTAATTTACAAAGACATTTTCAACCGACTTCAATTTGTTGCCCGTTTAAACTTGAATGGTTAAAAAATTATCTCGCTTTGCCCTACAGCTCAGACAAATCCGTGAATTCTTTGAGATTTGAAACGTTTTCGACTTTGTTTGACCTCTGATATTGATGATTTAAATGTATTTTTCGTCCAAAGATGAGTATTCATTAGTGCAATCTGGGTCGAACCAAACAAACGAGCTTAGCGCGCACAAACGAATGAATAAAAATTTACAGAATAAGCTCGCGACATTCATAGTGCTTGTGTGTTGTGTGTGTTTACTTTGTTCTCACGATCAGGTCGCTCAGTGTATGTAAAATGGTCGAGTAGTCGAGTGTGATTGAATATTTTTAAGCAACACACATTTGCCGACAACTCGCAGATAAAGTTTGGAGCGATCTGCTCGGAAAAATTATGTGGTGCGCGCTCGTTCAGTTCGTTCGGACCAAAATACTCTAATGAATACACAGCTTAAGCATCATACATACAAAACAAAACAAGACTAGTAGAATCAGTAGGGCAGAAGCCGACAATGAGTTCCTTTCTACTCCGTCTAAAAACCCAGCAGGTATCCAGCAGGCGATGTAGCTCTGCCACTGTTCATACGATTCATAAGGGAAACGGTCAACGCTTATTTCTCTGAAATTCGTCAGAAAAATAATCTTCAAAGAAGATCAAAGGCTACAATCAGAGTGGATAAACTACTTATTTTATAAAAGATGCAAAATGCTATACACAGAATCGATTCTCGTTATTTTGCTTGTCATTTTGTATTATAAATATTAGAAACTACTAAAATGAAAAATGTCCATATTTATATGCAGATCTCAGCCAAGTCCAACTCAGCTGAGTCGTCCTTGAACGAAAATCGAAGTTACCTATATCGTGTGAATTTAGAGATGGGTAGTTACAAATCCGTAAATGTACTTAACAGTTACAGATTTTTTACTATCTATCTTTAAATTATAGTGCAACACCGGACCCACCTGGGACTTTAAAGAAGTTGTAACCGAACTTCAATCTTCGTTTAAGGACGACTCAGCTGAGATCTGTTCCATTTCATCCTTTTCCTTGTGAAAAGAACCATTTTAGTCTACTTAGGATTGATAAACAGTGAATGGTCCTTACACCACTGTTCTATAATTTTGAGAGCTACTTGCATTCTTTCTCAAAGTATGTTCTCAAAATTCCCTGTTGACAGAATGACTAGGTCATCTGCATATGCTATTGTGTAGTGACCGTCATTATTGATGCGACTGATGAGGGTGTCGAGGATCATGTTCCATAGTAGAGGTGATAACACCTCTCCCTGTGGACATCCCCTCGCAAACAAGCCCCTTATATTCTCATCTTTTACACTTATGTTTACTGCTCGCTTTAAAAGCATGTTATGTATCCACTCACTTACTATCTGTAAAACATTACTGTTGGTTAGTGAGTATATTATCTTGATGAAAGTGGTTTTATCAAAAACACCTTTCATGTCTATGAAAACACCTAAGGCGGACTTCTTATTGTCCAGGGATCTCTCTATTTGACCAGCAACTAGATAAAGGGCTGATTCAGTGGATCTGCCCGGGGTATATGCAGATTGGTTTGGGTGTAATGGTGTTGTAATCACCGTATCCCTTATGTACCTTTCGCAAAGCATTTCCAATATCTTCATGAAAAACAATGTCAGACTAATTGGTCGGTATGTTTTTGGGACTGTGTAATCCATCCTTCCAGGTTTGGGTATGAATACCACTTTACCTCTCTCCATTTTTTGACCCCACTGAAGTAGAGCTGGATAGATACCGTCAGGGCCTGGCGATTTAAATGGAGAGAAGTTGAATATTGCCCATCTAATTTTTTCATCGTCTATAATGTGTGTGGCAGGTTGCCAATCATAGACAGATTAGTTGTATTCTTCCTCTGCCCAGTCGGTCACGTTTGTGATGACCGAGTCAGAGAAGTGTGTTGACAGTAGAAGCTTGATGCTATCTTTGAGGCTAGCAGTTTTCGTGCCATCCTCTTTGATAAGCACACCAATACCTCGGTGTGGATCCTTCAAGAGAGCTTTCTGAAGCCTTGCTGCCTGCGGGAAATCTTTGATTTCTTCGCAGTTGGATCTCCATACATCTCTCTGTTTTTGCCTGATGATTTTTTTGTATTTTCTGAGGTTAGATTTGTAAGTATCTCTTTGAGTTTTTTGGTTCTTGTCTTATTAACGGATTTCCTGAGCTGATGTCTATACAGATGGCCACTTGTTAGTTAAAATTTGTCATCAACGGTTTAGGTTATTTAGTGGAAACAATAATTATGTATTTTGAAGCTCGATCTGACAACGCTTCAAAAGTTAAAAAACAGAGTCTTTCAAATATTTTCTGCTGAAAAATATTTATTGAAATATGTTTTTGATATTCAGTTTTGCAAATACTGCTTATGTTTTTAAATAAGTATGTTTTTGTGTAGATAAGAAGTAATTAATGACTTTGAAGTATTATTAAGACATGTTTAATAATATTAAAAACAATGTTTAAAAAATATATATATAGAAATATAATATATTTGACAAAAATAAACACATTTTAATCAACCAATTCAAATTCACAGAAGCTGTCTTGCGCTGATACGCTACGTGATATACGAATATGCTCATACATTATAAATATTTGACAGAATTGAAATTGTCACAATAGATCGGTGCATAATATAAAAAAGTTTCTAATAATAATAAAAAAGTTTTTGATTATTTTCAAGGGTAATACCACAAAAGATGAAAATGTTTGAGAACATTTTGTTGTTTCTTTGGAAATTTGCATAATTTGTAAGCAAACAACAAAACGTTCTCACCTCGCGTGGTATTTGGAAAGATTATTTAACAATATGAACAAAACTTTTTGAATCCGTAAGATGAACTCGATTTTTTATTTTCAATGTATAATTGAACAACCACAACAATTGTTGTCCATTTCATCACCTTTTTGACAAACTTCACATTGATTGGGATTGATTGACAACACTTCTCCATTCAGTATTTTCAGATACAGTTGAGATACATTATTAAATAATCAATAAACTACTTTTTTTAAATTATGTTTACAATTCTGTGAAAAAAACTCTATTTTTTTATTTCACCCATATTTTCACTTTTACTATAAAATAGCTTAATGTTTATTTATTTTGTAGGTCAACTGGAATATGATTGAAGAGTTTTGGGATCAAAACAACGCTGGCCTATAGTTTAATATTGCTTAGGTAAGTTATACATTTTCTCTTTGTTTCTAGTGTCATGTCCATATGTAATAATGGATGTTGTATTTTTTAATTTTGTGAAAAGTATAATAATATTTTTAGACAATAAATTTGTCTCACTTCTATGAAATTACTTATTTTATTGAGCTCATTACTGAAAAATAAAGACAATCATTCGTTACAATAAACTAATTGAGAAATCAATATTTTTTTTAAATAAAGTTAAATTTCAACATCTTCATTTTCCTATTCATTTTATGAACTCAAAGCTAAATTCTCTAAAATAATGCCTGTTTAATTTTTAAAATTCTACGTCCTTCCGAATATGTTGTCATAGAAAATTGTTTCACGTTTAACAGTTTTTCGAATTTATTACTTTAATATCATAATATTAAATCAAAATACAATTAAAAAAAAAGAAATAAAACAACTGGATGATTTGAAGCTTGGCCCATAGACTGTTGAAATTGTAAAAAGTTTTGATTTTGAAAAATGTTTTGTTTTGGCAGCGTGGCGGGACTTTTTGTCAACTTCCGATTAAAATCAATTGTGGGCCGTAATCGGGAATGTAAAACTTTAAAGATGGTCATTTATAATTACGGTATGTATACATGTTTTTACCTAAAAGAGTAGGTGTAAAATATTTTTTTATAGTTAGTTAAGTTATGGAAGATGGGCTCAATTTGTTCATGTTCAAGTTTTAATTATATTTTAAACGTAAAGTTAATAAAATTAACTACTGTTTCGGTGTGAGATAATTTGATGTCGCCAACCACGGAGACAATTTCCTGTGAGACAAGTAGACGCAGAAAATCGTGGCGCGATAGTCTGAAGGAAAAAATACAATTTTTTTTAAATACCTAATAAATTAAGTTTAATTATATAATTAATTAAAGATTGAATTAATTTCGAATTATTTCTTAATAATTCGAAATTCGAAAGAGTACATAAATATTTTATTTTATAGTAGATCTTAAGTATTTTACTCAAAACTATTTCTCTAAATTTGGTAACTATTTCAGCTACCGAAGGTTAGGTCAAAGAGTTAAGTGATTTAAACAGTGATGTAAGTTTATATTCAAATTCCCATATTATCTATAATTTTTTGTAGAAATAGAAATGGGATTGGTTGCAAATATTTTTTCAAAAACATTGGTTCCAAAAAGGAAGACCTACCAAATTATAAATAATAAAAGGTTTGATTTTAGAATACTACATTTGTTTTGATACATAATTTTTTATTGGATACCTTAAATTTAACTTTGTTACGGTCTATTTCGGGTCGCATGTTATTTTGAAAAATTCGTTAAAGTATTGTTACGTTTGTTTAATTAATTTATAGTGTATTTATTTAAAACATTTTATTTATAATTTATTTATGACGTACTAATTAATTTATATAATACTTAGGCATTAACTCACAATTCTAATTTATTTATTACAATTTGTCTTTACTGTCCAACACTTAAATTGAAACTTATCATCCATTGACAAACTCTCGCTATTTATATAAAGCCAGCTCTGCACCAGAAAACTCTCACCGATCCAAAACGTTCTGGAATTCCCTCTCTTTATACCGCGGGCAAGGTAGTAAACAACGAATAGGGTCGGCTTTGCGTCACAGTATTTATACAGGGTCCCTACTATTTCATAGGGACAGTACTGCTATTTGTTAAACGGCTACATAAAAAGTTGGTCAAATTAGGCAAAAGTTGTGCAGTTTCTTGCTCATTAAAATGGTGCCAAGAAACCTTTATCCATAGGAATATTTAAAATATCGGACAAAAAATAAAATTATCATTTCTTTAAATTCATTCATTCTTGATCCGATATTTTTTTTGACACCATTTTAATGAGCACAAAACTGCGCAATTTTTATTTAATTTAACTAACTTTCTAGCTATTACCGTTTAAGAAATAGCAAATTATAAATATTTTTTTACGAATACTTTAGTTACTCTATTTATAATTATCATAAATCACTCTGTATAAATAATGTATAATAAACATAAGAACAACAATATATTTTCTTAATTATTCAGTACAATATATCACCGAATTTAAAAATCTTTACAAAATTGGAAGACGACTCCAGTCCCTAAGCAACAGTAAACACATTTTAACACTTTTACTGCCGCCTACTCCGATAAGAGTGTTGGTGTTTACTACGTTTATTGCTAATAACTTTTTTTTAATAAATACGTTTGCAATAATATATTTCAGTAATTACTCCGAACTGAGTCAACTGGCAACGGTCAGCGATGTTTTACAAAAATTGCTCATCAATGATACCAACTCCAATCGAAGTCGTTTTTGTTTTTCTTGTTATAATAATTTTTGAGCTCCCTAAAACATATAACACTGAAGAAAGTGTTTTCCAACGTAGCTTCATAATTATGTGCAAAAAAACTTAGTTTGGCTCCTCACGACGGCGCACTAGCAACAAAGTGGCAGCGAAAGTGTTTTTCGAAATCCAAGAAAAAACGTATTTGTAAAATTTGGCACACCTGAATTTTGAGTGACAAAATACACCTTAAATACATCTACCTCCCTGTGGCAAATTACTAGTAATTTAAGCATTAACCTAGCCTCATCACACTTATAAATCTGCTTCACTCATAGACTATTAAAGTACATCCACAGTTACAAACGACAATATTCTAATCTTTCTCTGCAAAATAAATCACGGAAACATCTTTCGAAACTTTCTTAACCAATCACAACGAAACACGCCCACAATCACAACTACTTACACTGGACTCGGCAAGACAAACATCGAAAACGATTTTGACTATTGACATATCAACATCTTTGTTTTCTCCCGTCGCGAACTCGACGCTAATTTTGAGATGTATTAAGGTTATAGGTATAATCCCTGCTCGATGCACTCATTCTTTCTTTATTTGGTTTGTTTTTACTTCTGGGGTATGGGGATGTATAGTTTTCATAATTTTGTAGAGAGAATTGGGGATAAATAATTTTCAAATTTTATTATAATTTGTCCAAATTTTCAGTTTCTTTATAAGGAATACTCATTTTAAATTATATTTTATCGTAATAACAAAAAAACATAATGACAATTAGTGTGTCAGGATGCTCACTAATGGTAAACAGTAGTATATTTATCAAGAGCGTATATTAAGACAAAGGTTGAGCACGACGGCGTAGGCGGAGTGTATTTTTTCTACGACCCACAAAAGAGAAGTAACAAAATTTTTAAAATTTATTCAGAGGTTACTAAGATATATTAAATATTTTAAAATAATTTATGACTTTTTCTAATTTATAAAATAAAATTGAAAAGAGATTGTAATCAGTCTTCATCCTGGATTTAAATCCCGAACTTTTCGCATGGGAACTCACTACTCTATCTCTGCACTAACGAGACAAACAACTTTTTTAATACTGATACTAAAAATTAATTTGGCAGAATTGCCATTTATTTAAAATTTTAAAAAATAGTAGCCTGGTCACCAAATATGAACTTTAATTAGTGTCGTATCCTTACAGTGACCTTTCTCAAATGGATAGGAAATTATATCCATTCAGTAAAATGCAAGGGCCTATTTTTTGTCCTGTAGTATGTGCGTAGAATAAATAATATCCGTTTATATACTAAAGATTTAGTAGATTTAATATACATTATAGAATAATTACATATTTATATTTACATATTTATTCTGTAATCTCTGCAGGATATGTCTTTTACCTTTGGCTTTCGTATCGGTATTACACCGTCTTTGAAACAAAATCATCTAGCGTATGTGAATTCTGGATAAGGCGTTAACTTCTGAAGCAAAGCGTTGTGGGTTATAGTCTCAGTATAATCGTTTTTGTGCCTTTATAGCTGTCTATACTTCAATATATTTTTTTATATGTTCAGTTAATCATTTCGTGGCTTTCTGAAGGATTTTTTTTTAATTTTAACAAAAAAACGTATCATGCATTTACCAATGACATACATAGTTTATATTGACTGCTCATCCATACGTAAATAAAACGATGAAAAGTGTGTCGAACTGGGAGATGTTTTCTCTTTGTCTAGTATATGCAACGTTTGTGTTTTGTCTCAATTATGAGTGGTCACTGGTAAACAAACCTGTTACAGAACCGGTTTAGAAGAAAGTTTAGTCTAGTTGAGATGTTGTTGCCATTGCCATTGCTCAATTGAACTTTTTGATGAATTGTTTATTTTATTGAGTTTTAATTATACTTATGTTCTGTTTTAAGTTTTTTTAATTATTTGAATATTTTGTAAATTATGCAAAGCTCTTCAGCAACACACATATCTTTATTATCTGCTTCAGTAGTAGATATATGTTCGTTAGCTGCTAAAACTTATTATGATTAACAGTAGCCATAACTCTTGTTTTTGCTGGATTCCTTATCTTTTTAAGGTCATGCCTTAGTTTTTAGCTTAGGCAAATTTAAACTAGATACTGCAGTAGATACAAGCATATGTTTTTTCTTGTTTAGATCTACAAAACATAAATTAGCAGATCAAACAATTCATATTAGAAATGTAAAAATATTAGTTAATAACTAATATTAATAAAAATACTATTAAGAAACCTGGAAGGATGAAATCTTCTTTTGTAAAGTGGTCAGAGCAAACTCGTATACCTATTATTAGTATTAACTGCCGTTCTTATTTTTAATTAAATTATCCAAACCTTTCTTTGAAGTGCATTTTTCATTGCTCCAAAAGTATTTTCAATTTCAATACTTCTAGCAACTGAAGGAAATTAATGAAAAGATACATTAAGATTATTTTCCCTTTTATACTACTGTAACCAAATACACAACAATTTAGATTGTTTAGTGCCATTATACAATAAAGTTATTATAGAAATATTACGCTTAAAATATAACTAATAAGGTATTCATGAAAATATAACTTTTAAGACATAGCTAGAGTCAAAACAAAACACATAATAGTAGACCAAAATAGAGAACTCAAACGCGTTAAACAATAAACGATGTAATATAACTTTGTTTATTTATAAATTAATTGCAATAAGATTGCGCTTTGCAGTCGATTTTATTATGACGGTCAGATGTTCACTGGTAGAAGCTTATTATGTACCAGAAATATTTCTTTAAAATTTTATTTTTGATTCATCAAATCATTCACATTCACCGCCAAATAATCCACAATTGTCCAATGTCCAAAGGGAACAAACTTTAGAATGCTAAAAAGCTACTTACTTTTAGTAAAATCGTTAAAAAGTTCATTCAGTTTTTGCATATCTGCTTTTAAAATGCAAAACAAATTTTTAAAGAGTAATCAAGTGTCCAAATAGTGCCACTATTTAGTGACCTAAAGTTAGTTACATGCATTATTATTAAAGATGTTTATACAGGAATGTAAAAGTGTTCAAAATTGTTTAGATCTCTTAAAATGTTTTAAAAATATGGAATTAGACTTTACGACTCAAATAAATAAATATTCTTTTTCAAAATACCTAACGCAAGTTGAAGTAAATATTTAGCTAATTATTTTTGTAAATCAATTCCTACTTTGATGAAATATGGGTTTTAAACACTCATTTGGGCCAGACCTATTCTGTCTGATGAGCACTCGGCAAGACAATATGGACTAGACGACTGCAATAGGACCCGGCATACATATGGATAAGCAGTCTATATAAACTATATATGTCATTGGCATTTACTAATTATTTAAAATCATCCATTTTCAATACAAATTACAATTTTGCTTAATGACACCGCTTCAATCGAGCGTTCTTAGATACGTATATTAAAAAAATGTTGCACCAAAACTGTTATTACCGGCCAGTCTATAAAAATATGGTCATAATCATCAAAATCATTATATTTGTATTGGAAATAAAATTCAGAATCTTATTTTTTAGATACAAATATCCTTGGAATAAAACTGAATACCTACCTACTTAAAACCTGTGAAATAAATAATAATTTACATATTTACTCTCATTTATTACTTTTCATGGACTTCTGTACATGCTAAAAGCATAATCTTGTAGTTTTAACACGTGAAAACGCTTAAGACGCGTTAAAACTAACAACGACTGTCGCTTTTTTTGACAGGGGTTGGTACATCTGGTCACATTTATTACTTTAGATTTATTATTTGTTCATCCTAGATTAAAGGAATAGTTCTAAATGCACGAAATTTCTAAATGGGCCTTATATCAACCCTATAATGAAGATTTTTGTTGCTTCTACTACTTCCTCTTTATTTTAATGTCGATAAAAACTTTTATTAGATAACAATAATTAAGACTCTAAAAACTATTGTGAAAAATACAACTGATCAACACATAAAACACTTTTTAAATTATCAAATTAAACAAGGCACGTTTTTCAAAAACAAATTTTCTATCCCAATAATAAATAAATGTCGTTCTGGTAGACATTAAATTGAAAAGTGTGAAACCAAATGTCCGCATTTAGCGTATCTAATCTAAAACAGCATTGTACGACATTATATTTTCACACCAAAAGCTAAAAATAAATCCTCCCAATTATTTTGTGCGGTGTTAGTGATTTGTTATCTACTTTTCTTAGAAATTAACCGACTACATTGTCCGTGCAAGAAGTCTTTTGTTAGCAAATGAGCCTTGTTAGAAACGCATTAGTTTTAGGCAGCTGCTAAGAGTTTTGCCAAAACAAACTTTACTGAACTTATTGTGCGATTTTTATCTCCTAATGTTTCTAAAAACCGTTTCTAAACGAGATGCCAGTGGTTAGATTCAGATTGGTCTATATCACCTGCGTAACGGATTGCTTATGTACAGGACAATACGCTAAATTGAATATATTATTATTTTTTTTTTAATTAAATAATTTTTAATTTTTTATATTTTTCACAGTAATGCACTAAAATTGGTAGCATCAAAATATACTAAGGAAAGCAGGTGTAATGAAAAAAAGAACGCAGTACAATGGCCAGCTCGTTCGCCGGATTTAAATTCTCTAGATTTTTTCTGTGAGGTTACTTAAAACAATTTGTTGTTAATCATAATTTTAAAAGAAAAATACCTACAGAACTGACTGCGCCATGAAATGATCCAGAATCAATAAAATAATTATTTTTATTAGAACACTTATGACAATGACAATCGCATAACATATGTCTCTCATTCAACCTATTTACAAATACAGGGTAATGTTACATTCCGAATATATCAGTACTGAAATATATTTAACTTTCAAATAAATTTTCATTGTATTTTTTCTCATTTATATTTTTTTCCTCTACAGGGTGTATTCTTGTTATGCATTTAGTTCATTCTAATTATTTTAATATTATTATTTTGTTATTGATATTATTATAATATGACAATTAAGGTTATTAGTGTTGTATTTAAAAAATAACTGTAGTGTTTTTATGTCAAATAATCTTATACCATCATTTCTGTTCATATCACCGTGATTATATAATATATCTAAACCAGCAATAAAAAAAAAACATTTAAATCGTAGCTTTTGTTATATGTTTCTGTTATTACTAGTATATCAATATCCATTTTAAACTGTTGTAGAAGAATTGACAATTCATCCTAATTTTTTCTATACCATTAATATTCATATGGAAAATTTTAATTGAATTAACATTTGATTCACTACATGTATTCAAATTAAACAAATTAATGTTATCGATTAACTGTGTGTCTACTGGACTATCGCTATATTGATTTATATAAGAATCCATAATCTTATGCTTATTAGTATCTAATGATTATTTTCTTATTATACTTAAGTTAATTAATAGCAATAATAACACAGCTAGACGACAGCATTTAAGTACCAAATTGGAAAAAAGAAATTAAATTAAATATAAATAACGAGCTAGAGTGACAGTGTATTTTATAATTATATTTCGTCTTGGTCGTCTACAAATCCCTCTCCAGTCTGTCTTATTTCATCTTTATACTTCATGAATGTATACTGCAGATTCATAAATTTTTGTCTCCTAAGCAATAACCCATGTTAGTCATTTGATTAGCGACTTTTGACCATAAAATATTATTTGCAGTGGATTTATCTCTAAACATAGTATCCAATTATTTTCGTAAAGAAAGAAATACTTGTGTTGCATCCAAGTCTGTTTTTGTTGGTTTTTTTTTTTGATGACTTCCATATTTCTTCAGAAGGCAATTGGTCTTCCATAGCTGCTACCTCATTTACTAGCATTGTTGTTGTTATATGCTTCTCTATTTCCCTCAAGTAATTTGCAGCATAATTAGGATGTGTAAAAGCGTTTTTTTTTTCTTATAGTAAAAATATTTAATTTACTGTCAGTAGTTATATTAACTATAGTACCTATCTTGCAAACTTTTTAAAGTTTCACTATTTACAGCGATTTTATAGTTGCCCAAATTTACATTAAACATTTTCAATTTGTGTTTCGGCGACCTTCACAAAACTTCCAATCCCAAACATCAAATGACAGATGATTGATAGATTCTACTAACATCTCCCACTTTTACCATGAATAAATAACGTTTTAAAACTATCTTTCTCTTAATATTAAAAATGATAAGTAAAATTTCAAATCATTTGGAAAATTACGTTATCGTTTCAACGCAAGATATTATATGCATTTAAAACTCCTACGAATATGATTCAAATACACATGCACTAGAAAATCCTTAATATTTCTCATGACATTGGTCATCTCTTTCTCATTCTGTAAGGCACCAATTTTTTATAAAAGTACCATCTGTTTGTTATCCCTTTCTCCATCTGTGTTCGTTTATAAAACTTCTGGGAATTGTTTAACTTAGTATTTAAATTGCACGAGCATAAAAAAACGCCCTCGTCAAAAATATCCCATAGTTCAAAGACAGCATACAATTTCCTCAAGTTATTTTGAACTCGTCTCATTGCAAAAAAAAGATTAAAAGAACCATTAGCATTAATGAAATCACCACTATTCCAATTTGCGAAATTAATCCCGGACATAACCCGCGACTATATAAACCGCATTAAAGGGACAAAATATCCTATTCTACCCTTAGGGGGTGTTCATTTTTTATACATAAACATCTGTTACCCTCCGAGATCTAATCCTAGGAGACAATGCAAGGGATGTTTTGTGCAGGATCGTCGCAGCTAATTTTGCACCAAGACATCACATTGTGTAGTCTGTTTATTTAGATTTATTTTCAATTTAAAAGATGTAGTTTGAAAATAATAAAATGTTACCTATGTTTTTATAGAATTATAGGCGATTTTCAAGATGTATGAACGCATTATAATAAAAATTTAAGTTTTAATGTTAGTTCAACTATTCAACAACAGGTTTTCTAGAAAAAATTATTTAAATAGTTTAATTTATGACGAATTGGGTAGAACTACCTACTGAATAAAAAATGCTTGCAAGGGCAATACTCTTAGTTGAGGAGCCGACAAACATTTTGATAGCAATTAAACCATTTTTCGACTTTTGGTTCCGATTTCACACTTTTCGTCAGGTGGCGTTTCTTTTTCATATCAACCCTTTTGCCAACACAAAAAAATGCCTAAAATATCGCCTTAGATTTAGAAAAAACGCGTGTAAGCGATATCCCGAATTTCGTCGAAAAACGTAAAAAATATTATTTCACGTGGCCGAAATCCCTACACCGAAAGTAGCAAAATCAAACAACAAAAAAATCTTGCAAAACGATTTTTTTTTGTGCCAACAAGAAACGAAAAGATCCGTCGATAAGTAACTTTAGTTTTTTGACAGGTTACACTACCGGGACATGTTATTCACCACCCTTCTTCCTTTGTACTACAAATAGCAAACAGAAAACACGACGTGCCACTATTTACAATTTATTTATGACGTACTGATTAATTTATATAACACTTAGGCACTAACTCACAATTCTAATTTATTTATTACAATTTATCTTTTCAATCCAATACTTTACTTTAAACTGCCGTCCGTCGATGAACTCGCACTATTTATACAAAGCCTACTCTATACTCGTAGTTTCTAGACGCTCGGAAATTTCACCCGAAAATTCCATCTACATGACTCAATGGCCACGTATTGCTTTTTCTGGTAGATTCGAGAAACGGTGGGCTTGTTTCTATACGTCAGCGGTGTTTTGACCATGAGTCGGGTGGCAGGCTTCAAGGACGGCTTAGGCATTCCCATGACATTACCCCTCCTTAAGAAACAGTTCCTGCTGGAACTTAAACTGAATGGTTGTATCTGCAACTGGATCCTCTTTTACAAATTCCAGTTTCATCGAAGTAACAAGGGACAGTCTTCGCTATAACCTAAACGCTGGGAGAATGTCTGCAGACCAGTATTTTAACCTTAGTATTTTGGAAGATTACTTCCACCATGTTCCTAATGATCCTCCAATTCAGCTGGTTGCCCTCTATCTTTGGCATAGCTAGTTTCTGTACATTGGACTCCAGTACATGCTCCCTCAGAGTGAGTAATGCTTCCCATACATCATGATAGGTGGATCGATCTCGGAAGGTGTTCTTTGTTATCAAATGGAAAACATAACGCGATCCATCTTGAAAGTGCAATGCTTCTAGGGGCTGGTAACTGATCTTGAAGTTCTGGCAATCGACCAAACTTCTTCCGGAATACAGATGCCAGACCTCAAACGTCGTAGATTTTGCCGAAAGTGCAATGGACCAGTGAGTAATCTTTAGGAACCGTAAGCAGGTCTTGTTGCTCGGTTGTAACACTATGTCATGCTTTTCCGGTACCTCCATATGCACCCATAAATTCTTCAAAGACAAAGTAAACTGTTTCTTAGAGCTGGTTTACTTCTTCTTCCTCTTCATGGTTACCCTCAAATGGCGCCAGCCGGTGTTGGTGCACTACCTTTGGTTTACCGTTCGGGATCTTACTTATATGGTAAATGACATCATTGATTTTTTTTTTGAGATACGGATCTTTCCAAGAACTTTGAAGCTTCGGAGAATAAACCTTTTGTCTTTTTGGGTTATGAAGCCAGACTTTGTCCATTTCCTTGAAAAATCCTTCTATGGCTTGGGTATCGTATCGCTTCTTCATTCTGTTGCTGGCGATTTGAAGATGCGAGCGGACAAATTCATGCATATCGTCCATTCTTCTTCGTAACTGGATCACATAATCTTCACCAGCTACATCTTCTCCAGGTCGGCATCTAAACTCGAGGTCGCACTGTAGTCTCATCTCACACCCAAACAGAACCTTTGCTGGTGTTTGGCCTGTTGATTCATTGACAGCGGATCTGTAAGCCGTTGCAAAAAGCGATATATACTGATCTCAATCTCGCTGATGGTTTGAAACTACTTTTGACAGATATTTTTCAATAGTCTCATTCATTTGCTCTACCGTTTCATCGGATTGTGGGTGTATTGCTGTAGTTCTAGTTTTCTTTATGCCTAGTCTGTTACAAATTCCACGAAAGAGTTGGCTTTCAAAATTTCTGCCTTGGTCACTGTGGATCTCCTAGGGCATTCCAAATCGACCGATAAACTCTTTTATCTACACATCTGCAACAGTTGCGGCCTCTTGATTTGAAATGGCATAGACTTCTACCCAGTTCGTAAATTATCCATAACCACCATCATGTATTTATTACCATTCTCAGTCATGGAGAATCGTCCAGCAATATCTAAGGCGATTCTCTCAAATGGGCTACTAACGTTGTATTACTTCATGGGAGCCTTACTTTTTCGCTAAGGTCCATTACTCATAGCACAGCTGGTACATTTCTTATACAAGTCCTCTACATCATTGGAACTGTTCATCCAATAAAACCTTTCACGAACTCTCTGATAGGTTTTCTTAACACGAAGATGTCCTCCTGATGGACTGTCGTGTAGAACTACTGAGGATTTCTGTCATACATAATAGAACACATTATGCCATCTATGAATTTTACAGACCTGATTTTTTTACTAGATTTTTAAACGAATTGGATGAGTATTTCATCCAGGTTGAGCCAAAATTTAACCATACCGTATTTACGGGCGACTTCATTAATTTAATGGTTCTGAACAGTAATACTTTTAAGTAATTTTTTTAAATATTTAATCGTTATAATTAATATGATACATATAGTAAGTCAGCCAACCAGAAATTAAAATATCGATTTACAAATAAGAAATAATAAAGTCTGCTGATAATCTATCTATTAATCTATTTGATCATAGAATCTTTTTATGTAGGTACCATTGAATACAAAGTTGCTATACCATCTATTCGTAGGTAGGTAACATTTTTGTGATTCTTTTAAACTATTTTAGGTTTTTGTACTATCTTTTATGGGTTTAAGAAGTTTGAATAACGATCAAAATGGGCACAAGTGCAACATTATTTTAGTGAGTTTAAAAACGGCAAATATGGATTCAAATTATGCTATCATCTAATTTGTAAACGATTTCAATGGATTTGGCGAAGACATTAATTTTAATATTGATCTGGAAGAAGCAGCATTCTTTTTTTTTAATCTATGTTTAATAATTTAGAAGAATAATGTATTCTTTTAGTGAAATGGGTTACTTACTATAATCAGGACAAACCAGCCTGAAAAGAAGAATAATTTCTATAGCAAGGTTTTAGGAAAATTGTATGCACTATAGTCTAGAGAAGAAAAGAGTAGATTAATTTAATTTGCATAACGTAGTACCAGTTCAAGAGGTAGACATTATATTTATGTTGATGGTACTCTCCTTGTACTCCAACATTATTGACCATGTGTCACTGTTAATTGTCAATACTGCTGGCAAGTCAGGACGGACGGATGAATGGAGTGCAGCGGAGGAAAGCAGCAGTCGGGGTCTCAGCTCGACCGCGTAGCGCGTAGTCAAGCAATAAAATACAGAATAGTGTAATACTAATAAATAAACAGTTGTGATGGTTTAATGACTTTTATTGGGGTTAATTATCCCTTATCTTAACATTTATACCTCATCCTTCAATGCTTATTTGTAGTTAAAATAAAAATTTTAATAAATATTAGCCTTAATCATTGTGTGGAGATATGATTATTTAAGGATAATAGCGGCCTCCAGGAATCAGCATAAATAGGTATTTTATTCATATGAAACATGGGTTAATGCTGGACACACAGTAACAAAAATTTGGCACGATACCTCCATCAAAACTAATAAATAAGTCTTTATGAAAGGGGTCTCTTGTGGATTAAAAAATCCAACAGGTAAAGGAAATCCTTTAATAATAAACCACATTGGAAGCACCGATGGATTTTTTTCCAGATGATTTATTATTGTTCGAGTCAAAGAAAACAAAAGACTATCAAGGAGAAATCGATGGCTTTATTTTTGAAAATTGATTTTAGAACATTGTCAAAAGATTCCATAACTACCTACAGCAAGATCAGAAAACAAGATATTTCAAAATTGCTTCATTTTACAAATATTATCAGTCCTCTTAAATACTTGAAAGTAGAATTACTCGAAATAGCAAGGCAATATAAAAAAAAAGTCAGACGAGATGGCCCGAGAAAATGAAATTGAAATTTTCAGATTGCCTTCTTACCAGGCAGAGTTAAATCTCATTGAACTAATCTGGTCACAATTAAAAAGCTTCTCGAAACAATACAATAATTAAATTACCATGTGCGAAATTAGTTGTTAAAGGCAGTTTCAGATGTAAATGGAAAACATTTTTTTTTATATGCTAAAGAAATCTTTTCCATCTCATTTTCTATAAAATTAATTTTTTGGAACAGATATGTCGACAATATTGAAGTAAATTTCATCTTTGAATTCTCAAATTTTAACAGTAAAGATGACGATGACGATGTTTGATAGTACGATAGTACCTTTTTAATTCTATCCTACGAACACATAATGAGATTTATATCAAAATTATTAATATTAAAATAATTATAGCCATTATAATTGGGTTCAACACAATACAAAAGAAAATAAAATAAAATTGCAATTTGATGTTCATCCAAAAATCTATTAATCATGGTTACATTTTTGTATTATCGCTGTCGTGTTTCCTCGTGATTCCCTCCTCCTGAGCTGGTCCTGTATTCACGGCTAATACAATGCAGATACTCCTTGATTCACCATTGATGTTCTTTTATTACAACTGCAAATCGGGGATTGAACGAGTGTCAAAACATTATGGAGAAGAGTGATTAATGGCGAATTTAATAATAGGGAGATTTTTAGGGAATCTTTAAACGACTTAAAGGGCTAAACGATGTTTACAGGGAATAAAATTAGCCTAATGAGAAAGTGACGACATTTTATTTTATCTAAAATATCGCAAGCTTTGAATTAATGAATAATATTTGCTTCGTCTAATTTATCAATATTTTGTATCCAAAAAATAAACATGCCTCTTCTAGAAAAGTAATAATTTGTACTCTGTACTCGGTACTTTCATATAGAATAATTTTGACGGCCTTTTTAAAGTGTCAGTTTAAATTTAATTCAGATATGTGTGTTTTTATCACGGACATGATTCGTATATCTGTTTTTGTGGGTTATGGCTTAATTTAGAAACATTTTTTGTGGATCTCTCTTCATAAGATAGATGGGAATAAACTACGACATATCAAAAATTGTTATAATTGTGTGGTAGATAATTAAAACGAAAAACTAGAAGCTGCTTTTTTTTTAGTTTAATAGTGACTTTTTCATAAGTTTTGTTTACATTTTTAAGGACATTTTATTTTGCTAATACCGTGCTATACTAAGGAATTATCCTCCTTTTTAGCTCTGATTACAATAAATAACCAAATGTTATCGTGTGCACGTGTGGAACCTGTGTGACAGGTTGTGTTCCCGAATAATATCACTAATTCCAACCTCATAAATGGACAAGTCCATAGTATACAGTGGAAAATATGATTTAGGAAAACAACGAAAACCTAAATCACGATACTGTACAAAATATTCTTCTATTTATATGATTGGGAAGGGTTGTATCTGATGCTTAGGGGTGCTGAGTCCAGCAGATCCTGGAGTTCAGCGGTGAGGAGGAGGTCTTGGAAGTCATAAATTAATCTTAGATTTAAATGCGGCATTTTTATTTTCTGTTTTTGAAATAGTGGGAGGCGGCGTGGGCGCCATAGGGTTCGTAGTGTCTCTTGAGAATGTGTGTTGGTACCTTTCAGCGTGCAAGAGACGTATTGTTTCCTGAGGGTTTGGAAACGTGTGAGAATGGGGGTGTTGGAAATGTTTTCGAAAACTGCTCCGCTATGAGAATGATAGGGGAGATATTGGCAACGTCTGAGTATACGTCTCTCAAGTGTGGTGAGTTTATGGGCCAGATGTATGGAAAATACGCCGTAGGGTACCGCTTTGTACGTGGCAATGGGGCGGATAAAATAATTATATGTTTGTATTAATGTATTTGAATTGCAACGCCCCATTCGTCGGCACAAAGCCCCAATAAGACTAGCTCGCTTTCGTATCTTATCGAGAGCACGTTGGACATCAGAGGACTAGTGGAGTGTACGACAAAATCGTACTCCCAAATATTCAACTTCCATCTGTTGAGCGAGCCGGACTCCCAGCAGACTTACATTAACGAGTTGGGGGTGCTGAGAGGTTCTTTGAGAATTAGGATAAAGACGATAAATTGTCTTTTTTTAGGTTTTAGTGACACCCTCCATTTGCTACACCAGCGAGAATGCTGGTTTAACAGATTTTGGGTTCGAGCGTTTCTTTGGCTACAGAGAGCAGTATCGTCGGCGCATTTTGAAGATGCGTGATTTGGAGGTGGGATGTCGCGTGTGTATATAAGTTATAGGAGAGGGTCCAGGATAAAGCACTGTGGGATCCAGCAAGTGGGGTAAATATGTTGGACAGGCAGTTGCCTACTTTGATAGTGATTTTTCTGTCGGTGAGGTAGAAGTTTATGAGTTTGGTGATGCTGGGGAGAGGGAGACCTATGTTCATGAGCATTTTAACTAGTCTCTCAAGCCAGACTTGGTCAAAGGCTTTTTGAACAGCTGATCAGATTTGTTGGGGGTTTACTGCAGTGGCCGCAATAGTGTGAAGGGAGAAGATTGCGTTCTGTGTGAAGTGGTCAGGTCTGAAACGATGTTGGGATTAAGGGATGATGATTCTTTCTTCACAAAATTCCCAGATTCTCCTATGTATGCAATTGGGCCCGGAGGCTGGGTTTTTGTCTGCTTGGTAGGTATATTGGTTGTCTTGAAGAGTGAATGGGGTTATGAGGTTTTCGACATCCAAAGGTGGTACTGGGGTGGCAAGTGTCTGAAAGACGTTTTGTTCGGTCTCGTGTTTGAATTGGTCGTAAAAGTAGGAGTTATCAAAGATTCTGAAAGTGGGTTCAAGGTGTGTTTTGTGCATGGTACCAGTAGCGAGACGCGAACGCAAGATATTTATTTTTTGTTTATTAAATTGAAAACCAATACTAGCAGATCCTATTTACCAATAGGGTAAATATTACCTTTACTGCATCTTGTGATAATTTTATATTAGATTTTACATTCTGCAAGCAAACCAAATAGGTACCTATTTTATTTATGCTTTGTTATGTACCACATACTTAGGAATGTTAGGAATTAATCCAGAGAATCTAGAGAAATTAATTTTTAATTAATTTCAAATTAATTTTTAACAACAACTTCTCCATAACCCCTCGTAACACAACTTAAACGACCACCGCTCGCTTCCAATTTAAAAAGTATGGTTTGCGCACGGAACCTAGTTTCTTTGAGCTTCCACGTCGTCATAAAACCGACTCGTTTGGTGGTCTTTTGGTGTATCGAATTCAACGTGCTAGCTTGTACCGATAAATTAGTTGCTAGTAATTATCTTGTTTTTTGTGTTTATTGTGTGTTAAAGTTGGGATAATTGTCAGGTAATGTTCTTTTACCTTATATTTTAACATTTTGCTGGATTTCGTAGGAAAACCGAGAAGATCGGCTTTTTGGTTTTTTTTTATTACCATCATGCCGGTTATTTATGTTTTATTTTATATAGATTACAGCTACTCTAACTAATAATATTTTTAAGCTTTCTTTGGTACTTTGATGTATACGCGGGGAAGCAACTAAATAACTAAATAAATATTGTAAGTCATTCTGGAAATACAGTTAAAACGAAAATCTATGGCTCCTAACTTATTTTGGCCTTATAAATAGCTTATTGTCTGTTCAGATGATGTAAAAGCTATTGTTATATCTTATTTTGGCCTTATAAATATTTTGTATTCTGTTTGGATGATGTAACTTTATTATTTGTCGTGATATTTTATATTCTGTTCAGACGATGTAACTTTAATATTTATCCCGTTTGCATATTTACACACTCTCCTACACGACGGCACCAAGGTGCTGAAATTTGTTAGCCTTTGTGGCTACAATTACGCTACAAAAGCTCATTGATTTAGGCACCAATACATGAGGCCTCTCTTATTGCTGGAATCAGTAAGCAAGCTTATCTGCAGTCTATGAAACAATGGCTGTACTTAAACTGCCGTTAAACGGTCGTGTACTAAAATGCCGTTAATAGACATGATGTCATTCAAATGACGCATTTGAAGTGTTTTGGGATTAAAAAAAAAAAGAAAATATACAAGAAGAAAACGAAGCAACGACTTCTCGTAAGGTGGCGGCTTCGCCACCACCCAAAATTTTTAACCCATACCTGGCTACTCCTACCGGCACAGACTCCAACGGCCTGGACACAGCTCAAATTAAAAATAAAAGTTTCATATAACATAAAATGTGTATGGCTGTCTAAATCAGTGAGCTTTTGTAGCGTACTTGTGGGCTATAAAGGCGAACAGATTTCAGCACTTTGGTGCCGTCGTATAGGAGAATGTGTAAATATGCGACCCGTTTATGCATAAGTCCGTTAGATTTCCAAACTGGCATACATATACACACGGTACTGAGGTTCTTTTTATTTCTAAACCTATAGTGGCTCCTAGAAGCTCCAAGTAGCTTTAAAAACTATAAACTCCAAGTAGCTCTAAGATCTAAGCTTCAATAAGTTCCGAGTTGCGTAGTTGCTCCTAAAAGCTCTAAGAAACAAAAAGTCCCTAGTTACGTAGTTGCTTCTAGAAGCTCTAAGAAACCAGAAGTCCGAGTTACGTCGTATTATCTAATAGTAAATTTTATTTATTCATATAAATTGTCTATCAATTTTAATTCATTTTCTGTTCAGATTTAATCACTAACTATTAATCTATTAATTTATTATATGTAAAATTTCATTCTTTTTACTTTTTTTATTAAATGTATTAAATTTTCTCACTTTCTTTTATTTGTCAAAACTCATACAGATAACCTTAAGTACCAGAGACTGACTCAATTAAACAGGACATATTAAATCAGATAAGTTATCCAAGTTACTCAAAAACTTGGTGGCGCTAAACATTTTTTGTCGTTATCAAATTTTAATATCTTTCATTTTATCGTAAAGTAGACTTTGGCCCGCAAACCGGTCAAGCTCCTCTGATTTCATTTGTCTTGGTCAATTTATGAATCCACGCAGTATCAGCAATTTGAGCTAAATCACCTATTAAGTACAATTTACATCGTAGAAATCATAAAAGAAGGTAACAAATACTAATACAAACTCCAACTTACCTTTACGCCTGAAGCGTGTGTGATTAATTTGGTCTTAGATCGTTCCGACAGTCTAGAGTGCACTCTTTTTCACCCAGTTTAGACTGGGTTAATTTGAGAAAATTTGACAGAACGTAAAAACTGTAAAAAACTTTAATTTTCAAATTTTTTCACCTTTACTTTCGTTGCCATTCAAGAGAATAACGCTAGAGCAGCCATATTCAACATGAGGCCCGCGGGCCGCATGTGGCCCTTCAAGCTTTTTTTTGCGGCCCGAAATACTATTATTAAGTCGGTGTTTCTGTTTTTAAAATTTTGAGCAAAATGCGTAAAAACGTTCATCGGTCGCTGCGCTGAATATCACGCTAATTTTTAAATAGACGTTTGGATCATAAGATTGCTGCAAATACAAAATAGCTCATCTTTCAGGATTTTCGAGTTAAGTACACTTTCGTCTCCAAAATTGTTTAATGAATAAGACATGTTTAAACGAAGTCTATATTCATGATAAACAAATGGCGAATAAAAACGAATTCCCTACTAATATATTAATAATATGTACAAACAAGATGAGTGACATTTATACCGAAATTCATTTGCTAATAATATTTCTACTAAAACCAGATAAGAGACATATAACTTATTTTTGCTAAATGTATTTAGTCCGATTCCTAATAGGGTTACTGCCAAAACAAGATAAGGGCCAGAAAACTTATTTTTATTAAAAGTATCTGTTGAAATATTTTGCCCAAGACATTTTGCTTAGAGCTGTGTCTGGCCTTTCTCGATTGGTCCGAAATCGTCAAGGTGATTACGTCACCCCTTCTTTATACGATACAGCTAACCTTTAAAAACCAATACATAAAAACACGTGATGCCTGAATCACCGTGGTGAAGGATTGATTGGCCAAGCCGTAACGAGTTATTGGTTGAGTTGTAATGAGCGAGGATGCATTAAAACGATCAGAAGATCTTCTTTAATCACCGAAACAACATTGAAACAAGAGCTTTGGCATTTCTTAAAAAAAACCCAAGTAATACCGACAGAATGATGCCTGAAACGGTGAAAAAAATCTCTGAAAATACTTACAGAAAGTGCACATTAGTAATGCCAAGAAGAAAGATTTACTTAAGCTTTGCAAATTAGGTGCTACACCTGACAAACTTCACCATTATTATCACAATCTACCTGTATCCAATATTGTTAAAGACACAGTACCTGAACCTTCTATTGAAGATAGTGACACAGACATTGAATAATTGAATATTATGACTTGTATGTAGACAGCTCAAATAAGTAATGTTTTTTTCTATTTTTTTTTTTTTTGTTACAGATCGATAGATTCTTAGTTTATACTTTGTAAAGACTTTTTTTATTAGAGTTATTGTTTATTACACAGTTTGAAGCTTTTTCTATAAGAAAATGAATATCCAAAAATGGAAAGAAGTACTAAGGGCTATTTTTGTAGCTTTCGAGCTTCTGTGACCTCAAGGAAAACCAGTCGCGAAAGCTATACAATACTAAATCTTACATGTATTATATTCCAGCTGCCGATCATTAGTTTTATGTCTTATTATTGAAGATGTACAACGTTACAATGATGAGCTTTTAATTTTGAGTGGGAATTTGAGGAGCAAGATGAGGAAGGGAAGGAAAAGGATGGAGGAAACGAAATGATGGTATTAAGAATTTTGAGTTGGCTGTTTAGTTTAATAGTTCCTTTTTTGTTAAAATGTTAAACCATATTCGTGTTTTTAAGTGTTGTAAATATTGTAGACCGTTAGTAAAGTTTCATAGTTTTTTTTTTTTTTAGTCATTACTGATGTATTTTGAAAAAAATATGTCATGTTCCATTAGTTTTGAATAAAAGTTACAAAAAACAATGATAAAAGTTTATTAATAAGTCTAGGTTGCTAATATATCTCAAAGCTTATTTTTACTCATTTTTCTTAAAACCTGAATTTTGTTAATTTGTATTTTATTGCAGAAGTTTTATCTGTGAACATAAAATTATGTAAATCAAAGTTTTGTAAAAAGGGAAACAACGATTTATAATTCTGTACCCTCCAGTTTGAGCCACTCGCAATGTATCATCATCATCAATTTCGGCATCTGTCCCAGCTTTTGCATAACATTTCTAAATCCCAAATTTTATCTCGTAAAGAGTTAGGTATAACGCCTTGTGACAAGTGCAAGGCGTCGATCTGTCGTAATTTACGGCCAGTTTTGATTTCACCGTATTTACGACCTTTCAAAAAGGTTAAGAAGGATTTAAAGGAAAGAAAATAAGCAGGTGAATTGTCAGAACGTTTTTTATTGCGATGACGATGACTGTGTCTGATTTTTTGGAAACTGGATGTTGGTAATTTATTTGTTTTTGGTTTTTGCCGTTATATGCTGTCATTACGTGAGATTTAAAAATATATTTAATTAGCACCAATAAAATAACTATAAATATAATACTGTTTTCCTTTACAGCTTAAAATTCATTTCCATTTAAAGATTTTTTCTTTATTTTGTCCCGTCTACTTGAAAACGTTTTATGTGACAACCAGAAATATCTTACTTTGATAATTAGTAAGAATTTTAAATACTTCTTCGAATTGAGTTAAACAAGTTTAATAGAAAGTTGTTCCCGAATGGACTATTTAACTTTTAGTTGCAAAATTCTAGAACCCACTTTAATAATTAAACGTTGAGTTCTCTTTTTATGTTTCTATCTGAAATTGAACTGAGTGTATTTTTAAAAATTTATTGAAAAATCTATGCGATATTAGTTGTATCTGGTCCCGTTTATTAACTGTTAAAAGATTTGTTTAAGGCCCGTCTTTTTTTAGGTATTTATTACTGTTTTTTTTTAGTAGTGTTATCTATAGGGGTTTTATGAAGTTAGCTGTGCTTTTTTGGATTTTTTTTGTGGAAAATAACAGGTATATTGCATTTTTTATAATTAAATTGGGTTATTATATTTGTGTACTATATTTCCATTATAAATTTGTGGTGTAAACATTTTAACATGTTGTTTCCCGGTTTTAACGCTTTCACGAGATTATCACCTTAGATTATACGAACCTCTTTGGCTACCACTGACGTAATTAAAGCTCTGTACCGTGAATAGCGTTCTCATTTAGTTTGACCGAGAAAATTGCGTCATAATAATAAATTATGTTACTAGGAGTAGAAGGTTAAGTTTAGTATTAAGCCCAGCAGCTTACCATAGCTACAATATGAATATCTTGGAACTATAAAGAAAATGATACTGTTCTACACAGGGTGATCAATTTAAATATTTTGATCGTCTTAAAATAAATAGTCCAAATAGATAGATAGATATTTATTTTCATTTATTTATTGAAGTAGGATAAACCTAATATACAAAAAAAATATTATAGAAATACAAATACATCACACTTAAAACTTAAAGATAATTATTATTAACATTAACATAATCTGAGTTAAGAAAAATAAATTTGTTACACAATACGAAGACACTTTTTTTCTTGAGTTTAGACAGCCTTAATTAACAATAAAACAAATAACAGCTGAAAGAATGAACCCAAATATTAAAAAAGAAGAATAAAAAAGTAAAATAAAAAAGTAATAATCAAATATATAAAAGTTAAAATCAAATTTTATCAGTTTTAATAAAAGTTGTCAATTTTTTTTAAAACTTTCTAATGAATTACAATCCTTGAGCCCCTGGCAGTTCATTATATTCTTGGAAACCTTTATACAATATTGATGCCTGTGATTTCGAATAATTAACTTTTTTAATGTATATATCATTAGTTGATCTTGTGCTGTAATCATGAATATCCCCATGATAACAAATAAATTGATGAAAGTGGGATGGAGCCAAAGAATGAATTATTTTATAAATAAACATAATTGTCAAGTAGTACAACCTTTGCTGAATCGAAAACCATTGAAGAGAATTTAACATTGTGGCAATTGGTGTGAGACGATTAGTTTTTAATATTATGCGCATGCCTCGATTTTGTAGCTTTGAAGTTGATTTAACTTGTTGAGATTAAATAAATGAAGAATGGAAGCACAATAATCGAAGTGAGGCTGAATAATTGTATTATAGACTGTTATTTTAGTTGAAGTTGACAAGTTATTTAAAATTCTAGAGAAGAAATATAATTTTCTCAAAAATTTTTTATTATTATAATTAAATAAATCATTAAAAGTAAGTAGATTATCCAATTGGATACCTAAATACTTAATAATTGGGACTATTGCGATTTTTTCACCATTTATTTGTAAATTAACATCAAGTAAGCTATATTTATGTTTAGTTGTAAACATAAGTGCTTTTGTTTTAGTTACAATCAATTTCAATTTGTTAAGTTGAAAATGCTAGCAGAATGTCATCAGCAAAGAGATTAATGAATTCACAATCAACAAACAGTCCAATATCATTTAAATATAGTATAAAAATCAGCGGCCCTAGGACACTTCCTTGCGTATCCCCTGTGTCAATGTTAATCTCGGGTGATATCTGATTGTTAAAATTTACTTTTTGTCTACGACCTTGTTGCAGATAATCATTCAGCTACTAGTATACTTTTCCACCTACACCATATTGTTGAATTTTCTTGAGTAAAATGCCCCTATCAATGGTCTTAAATGCACGTTTCAGGTCTAAAAAAACAGCTACTACATATTTATTCTGATCTACATCATTTTTAAATTAACTCACCATTAACTGTAATGCAAACTCACAGGAATACTTTTTTCTGAACCCAGACTGGTTAGTTATTTAAATAGAATTATTATTAGCATGTTCAAGTAGTTGTTCATACACAACCAGCTCTAATACCTTTTCAATCGACGGGGAGTATTTACAGGCCTAAATTCTTCCGATTTTATTGTATTATTAACTTTTTGTGTTGGAACAATAGTACTAATTTTTAGTTGAGATGGAACTTTGCCAGTATCAAGTGGGGTATTAATTCCTTTAGAACTTTAGAATTAAGAATATTAAATGCAGAATATTTATTATCTAACGAGTTTAAAATTTTATATAAATCATCTAAAGTTGTGAAACGGTAAGTATAAATTATTGTTTAGATTATGCTGGAGAACAGTTGCTTCAATACTTCCAATAATATCCATAATACGTTCAACAAAATATTCGTTAAATTTAGTTGCTATGTCAATATTATCATAAAGGATAATATGGCCTGTTTGCTCACTAAATTAAACATAATCAGTCACATTATTTAATTTAATATTTACTAGTTTTTTTTTTAAGTTTTCCACATATGTTTAGGATTTTCTTTGAAACAATCAATTTTATTAAAATAATAAGTAGATATTTTTTATTTCAGCATATTAACTACCTCATTTCTATATTTTTTAAAATTTATTCCACATATTCAGCTTTTGATGTTCTGCACATGACTTGAAAGACTTGTAAGCATTATCTCGAATTTTAATTTTATTGTAAACCTCATTATCAAACCATGGTACATTAGGGTTATACTTACATGTCTGAATAGGGGCAACCTTATTAATAACTCTTTCACAATTTGAATATAACTTATGATAAATTACTTCAACATCAATAGTATTAAGATTCCAGTTGCACATAATCAGATCATTTTGTATATTAAAAATGTTAGTTTCATTATAATTTCTATACTTTTTTATAACTTTGTTTAAAGTATTGCTTGTATTGGAAAAAATTACAGAAATCACAAAATGATCACTGATTTTCGGAGTATCATGAACTTCAGCATCACAATTATCATCATTAGTTAATACAAAATCGACTAGAGACTTACTATCAATAGCCTAAAGGAAACTTATTTAATAAAGATTAGTAAGCAGACAAACCATTGAAAAGTCACGTTCACTAACTATAACAAACACATGATAAACAGAACAATTATCACAATACATATACAGTTTGTCACAAAAGTTATGTGGAGTAGGTAATAGAATTGTTCAATACTTAATCAAAACAATTCTATAACTGATTAATATTTGATCTCTTGCAGGTTTTTCCAAGTGTATACCACTTGGTAGTTTATGTAGTTTTTTTTAAGCTTATTGAATTTTTCTTTTAAATGTGTCCTCTATGTCTTTTATTCTGATAAACAATAACAACATTCTTACAAGAGTAATTATCACTAATCCGTTTGTACGTTTCTATCAGGTCATCTCTAAGTATAGTTATTTATGTGTTTTGAGTTGAATTTCTAAATTATTACTAAAGCTCTGAAGTTCGGGAGGGATTCTAATTGCCTTTGAACTTTTTTTTAACATTTCTATATCGTTGACAGAATATGGTTTCCAAACTAGCATTACAAATTCTATTTTTAGCCCAATATATGTTTTGTTTGGTTTGGAAATCAATATGTTATGTGAATTTGTCGAACCCATGTCTATTGCAGTAGATTTATTATAATTCAAGAGGTAAATCATTTGATTGACCAGCTGCTAGTTGTTTCAAGATCTCTTTGTCAAACTTCTCCACTCTTATGTGGATTGCAATACACTTTTGTTAAGTCTGCATAGAATGTTACAGGGGTATTTATAGCAGTGGCCTAGTCACTAGTGTATAGGATGAATAACATTGGTGAAATGATAGGATGACTTCTTGATAATTAACCATTAACTCTGATATAGAATTGTATATTCATGAAAAAGCTCTTAATCCAATTAAGTAAATTTTCTGTATTTACCAGGAGTTGAAATTTTAAATCCCTATGTTGCACTTTATTGATAGCCTTTGTATAATTTAAGTATACAAGATTTGTAAGTTAACTATTACCATGCCAAGTTGTTCACTGATCCAAAGATGACAGTAAGTTAGTTACTACTGATCGTTTATGTACAAAACCATGTTGTGATGAGAGAATTACTTTAGACAAAACTCTGTGATCTTGCTGATTCTTATTTCTTTCCATTACATTGCATATTATATTGCTAGTAGGACTAAAGTTAGGTTAGGTTGAAAATAAGTGAGATAATCTCATCGCCTTCCACAGCAACCCATATTGATCTATTGTGGCTAGGGCTGCCATTCTTCTGGATTTCTCTGGCTTCATCCTAGTTTGGAGGGCGTCCGGGCGGGGTTTCAAAAAAGTGTCCAGATATTTGTCCAGCGTTGGCAACTTAGGTGATGGCAGGCCTAATTGTGGTGCATATTTAACTTATAGTTCACCGTACAGGCCACATCTTTTAATGAAGGGCATGGTTGAATTGGGCGAGGCTTGTTTAAAGTCGATAGGCTCCATTCTGGTAAATTCAAAGATCTGGGCATACCAGATACATAGATTTCTTTTTCACAATACGGAATGAACTTTCCGATATTTGTTGCGGACCTGCTTTTCTCATGTGGTTACCGAGACGCAATGGTCTATCCAGTCCCGTAAAAATGCGTATATCTTTTGTACTTTATTCCTGGGTCTAAACAAAGGCATTCGTAACAGGGTTGGGTATAAACTGCTTCGAATAAATTAGCCCTCTCCAGTTCTTGAGTGTCACACTCTCCGTCCATTTTGAGATTATTCCTTGGGCAATAGTCTTTGCAATATCTAAGAATGGCACTGGTCCTATGCACTCGGAGTCGGTTCCTTTTTTAGCGTGCGCTTCAATTTTTTCTTTGTCTTCCACACACCTATACAGGAACCCTGATTAAACTAACTTTGTTTCGAGCACCTAGACACTAGAGGGTATTTATACAGTTGCAAACCAGAATTGAGTCAACTGGATTGGAGCTCTGGACCTTAAGGGCTGTCTGACTATCCGAAAAGATCTTTATAGTTTTGTTTGCGGAGAGAAAATTATGCAACTTTATCGCTCTCATTTCTATAGCGATCATTTAAGGCTAAAGATCTTGGCTAAAAAGTGTAGGTTCATTGATATGTCAACTTTTGGATTTTGGCTGAAAACTCCCGCTTTTGCTCATTTTACACTTTTAAAACCATCCGTGTATAGCACAATGTCCACCTGCAGGAGGGTTTTAGCTTCCTGCTCCATACGTTTTACTCTGGAATTACTGTATAACTTTTCTATACGTTGTAGGGAAACTGACGAGTCTGAAACAATGCCGTCGACGTACTGGTTATTATTCTTACCCATCAGCACCATCTTGTCCATCTAATGTCTTTAATGCATTAAATAATCACCTTCAGAAGTATATAAGAGACTATCCTGGCTTCTCTTTTCAACACAATCTGAAGAGGGAGATCCACCATAATCTTCATGGCTGTCGTCGGTTTTGAAATTGCCCAAATGATAGCGGGGCATGCAAGCCGCTGAATTCCAGCTAGATTTGCTCTGACCGTCCCTTAAAGAACCTTGTCCCACCAGACAACGGAGGTGTACGTGACCAATGGTTTTACCACGGTTTTGTAAATCCGGTAGATCAAATGAAGACTGATCCCCATGCCTTGCAGCATATTCTTCTGAAGTTGCAGAAGTATAAACTGGCTTTGTTGATAGTTTTTTCCAATTGAACATTCCAGGCGAGGTTCTTATCTAGGATAATTACCAGATATCTCACGTGTTCCGTAAAAGGAATGGTTTCCCCTGCCAAGGTAGGTTATCGAAGCTTGTCGAGTTTTCTTCTTTTGTTGAAGGGGGCAGTTTTCCAGGGATTAACAGATATATGTTTCCTCTCGCATCATCTATTCATGTTTAAGACTTGTTGAAGGATCTTAGAGATTACCACCACGTAATTTACCTTAATTATGATAATCAGATTGTCCGCACAGCATTGTACATCTACATCCTGTCAAGAGAGATCGTCTAGCAGGCAGTGATACACAGCAGAAGTGAAAGTACGCCGCCTTGTGGACATCCTCTGAATGATCCTCCATAAGGGTGAAAGATTACCGCCTTGTGAATATCCTCTGGCAGGCCAGAAAGTGACTTACTCTCCGTGCAGTGATAAAATTAATGATGTTCCGGTTTAAAAGCATGCTTCTGGTTCAGATAAAAACTAGGTTGTCGACTCCTCTTCTTCACTAGTAGCGAACAGAGACTGGGGAACAGCGTTATTAAACGTACCCTCTATGTCCTGGAATACACTCAGCGCAATATCCACGTGTAGTAAGTCTTAGTGATCTATAATGTTCTGGATAATTTTTGCTTCCTTTTTTGGATACTTCCAGGTGTTCGCTACTACTCTGTTGTCAATTGTATGATTCATTACATCAGTTATAAATATTTTATGTAGGTCTCTCATCGCTTACAGTTAGTTTTCAGATAGTGGATGGCTTCAGTAACTGTTTTAGGTGTCAAAACACAGTGTGTTGATCTGAAGTTATCCTAAGAAATGTTAGGGTTGCAAGGTTGTTGTCAAGATTTTGATTGTAGACACTTCATTAACAAATATTTCAGCTATGTCTATGGGATAGGTGAGTAATCTTTGAGAAGCTACATCTTTTAGGTTAATAGTAGTGAATTTATTATCATCAGCTGAACTCAAACTATTCTAGAATACTTATCTAGATTCACTTATTATTAAATATTTCAGACAGTTATGCTGTGCTCTGTAATTTCTATAGTCGCCATCATATGTAGTATTTGTTTCTAATTTGTTTAAACAATTTAGTATTAAGAAATCGCTTTAATCGCTTTTTCTTTTCAAGTGGCATACATTGAATTATTGCTTCACAACTTTTTTTGACAAAGCATCACAATTTTATATAAATTTGAATTGTTCACAGAAGTAACAAATCATGATAAGTGTTCATTTATATAGTTCGCTTAGTTCGCTATATAGTTCGGGAAATTTCCATTCTTTATGCAAATTACATCAGCCCTAGTAACAGATCCTGCAGATGTCGGCGTTATCAGAGTTACCGGTTTCTAGGAAACCGCTGATTAGGACTTTATGCATTTTATCTAGTTTTCTCATTTTTAACATTATTATACATTTATATTTCTTGTAGTACAGATCGTAGTTGTAGAATTTTAACTTAGAAAAAATAATTAAATTTTTTAAAAAGCTATTTTCAATTTGAAAGTTTATTTTTGGCGCAGTCAGTAGGATATCTGGAATTGTCGCGTATCGAACGTGCTCGATTTTCGTCTCTACGATTAACTAGATAGCGAACAATAAAACTGTTGTGATTCGCGAGTGAAGGTGTTGGATGTGGAGTGGCTCTCAAGAAATCGAGAAACCCAGTCTATCGAAGACCCATTGAAGAACCCCAAGTCGAATAGCAACGAGGATTGGAACAAAATCGTCCAGTTCTGCAAGGCTAACGAATTTTAGAAGAAAATTCGATTCCTTATAGTTATAGGCAGGGATATGCTCAAAATCAGTTTTATTTTAATGTGAGTAACTCTTATTTATGTCTATCGAATCACTATTGAATTCTTTAGAAAACTTAAATATCGACAACACTTTAACTGACTCTGATAACTCTCAAGTTAATTTAATTGAAAATATAGATTCACAAAATAATAATAATTTTTCGCTTCCTAACTTAACAAATAGTGAAACAAATTTAGAAAATTCGGAAGATATGGCCGAATTTAAGCCGGAATATTTGCATTGCGTGCCTGAATTCGACGGAAATCCGAACGAGCTCTATCGATATTTATCAGTTTGTGATTCAATCATTGCCAGTTTTTATATAGCAAATCAGCCGAATAATTTCCGAAATATATATTTGTTAAACTCACTTGTTTCTAAATTAAAAGGGAACGCCAGGTTAGTGGTGAACATTCAAAATGTCGCAACTTGGGAAAACTTAAAAGATACCCTTACTAGAAATTTTGCAGACCAAAGGGATGAAGCTTGTTTAAATCGTGACTTAGTTTTGCTTAGACAAAACCCTAATGAACGACCTCAACAATTTTATGACAGGGTGTTAAATATACTAAATCTCCTCTGTAGCTTTGTAGATTTACATGAAGAAACTCTCGAGAGTAAATTACTAAAAAGGGAACTTTATAATAAATTAGCTTTAAAAACATTTTTGTCAGGTCTTAAAGAACCTTTAGGTACTACGATTCGTTGTATGAAACCTAATTCATTAAATAATGCGCTACAGTGTGTTTTGGAAGAAGATAACATACACTACTTTCAAAATTTTCAGAATAGGAATCTAATTAGACAACCTATTTCACAACCACGACAACAGCCAAGACAAAATTTTAATAATCAAAATTATCAAAATCGAAACTATTTCAATAACCAAACGAGCTTTATTCCTCAAAATGCAAATAATAATAATAATAACTACATGGCACGACGTCCTTTTCCTACTGGGCCCGTCCCTGTACAATCTCAGGTTCCAAGAAATCAATTTTTTCCATCTAATTCACAAGTATTTAAACAAAATAGAAATGTAAACGCCTTTAGACCAAACCAAATTCCAAATCAAAATTTACCTAGGCCAACGCCTATGAGTGTTTCGACCAGAAATACTTTTAATAACAGAGCACCTACCCGGGTTATGAACCCATACGGTAATGATCACCAAGGTCCTTCTAACCAAAATCAAACACCACGAATGAATTATATTGCGGAAGAACTATTTAACACTGAGTGTGAACAAAATTTTTCGATAACTGATCCCTATAATAACCTACCTGACCAACATGTTGATAAAAGTTTTGACTATAATATTGAAACGGAAACACATGATCTAATTGATTTTTCTGAACCAGATTCAAATTTTCGGAACAAGCCTCGAAACAAACCCCTCACCTAAATTCGCAAATCATACCATTTCATGTGGTAAATCCAAGTGAATTACCATTCATTATCTTTCCCGAATATAATTTAAAAATTTTGATAGATTCCGGCTCGTCGAAATCATTCATAGATCCAACAAAAGCTCACCAATTCTTTTCGAATAACATAAGAAACGATCCTTTTATAGTATCAACTGTTTTTTAGAAATCAGCCCACGAGTACAGCACATTGTTGCCAGCGTCCAAAATTTTTAATCTCCCACAGAAAGCGAATTTAAAATTTTTCCTATTTAAATTTCATGATATATTCGACGGTTTAATAGGATTAGATAATCTTAAAACCTTACAAGCTACACTTGATTTTAATACAGGTTATTTACAAACTCCTTATACAAAAATTAAACTGCTTTACTACCAAACACAAAATGAAATAAATTTTATTAAAGTAGCTCCGCGATCAGAACAAGTTATAAAAATTAAAACGTCCATTCCAAATGGCGAAGTAATAATCCCCTACCAAAAACAAAAAAATTGTGAAATACCAGAATCATTAACGATTGCAAATAATGGTCAAGCTATGACAACTATCTTAAATAAAACAACCGAAACCGTAACTCTAGATTTTTCGAAACCAATTAACGTTGAAAAATTTGATAAAATAACCGTACAACAAATTGATTTAAATCATTTTGATGAAACCTCAAAACAAAACATAGATTTAACCAAATTTCGAACAGACCACTTAAATTCAGAAGAAAAATCAAAAATTTTTAGGCTTATTAAAGAATATTCTGACATATTTTACCAAGAAAACACTCCATTAACTTTCACTAGTAAAATAAAACATCAAATAAAAACTAACGATGAAATCCCGGTATACTCCAAGTCCTATAGATACCCATTCGTACATAAACAAGAAGTAGAAAATCAAATAAAAAAAATGTTGGACCAAAATATAATTAGGCATAGCAATTCACCCTGGTCATCCCCTATTTGGGTGGTTCCCAAGCGTCTTGACGCGTCAGGAAAACAAAAATGGAGGGTTGTAATCGACTATAGGCGTCTTAATGAAAAAACAGTGGATGATCGGTACCCCCTACCTAATATAACCGACCTTCTAGATAAGCTAGGGAAATGTCAATATTTTACGACGTTAGATCTTGCAAGCTGCTTTCACCAAATAGAAATGTCGGAACAAGATATTGAAAAGACCGCATTTAGTACAGAGCAGGGACATTATGAGTATCTTAGGATGCCTTTTGGGTTAAAAAATGCCCCTGCTACATTTCAACGTGTGATGGACAACATCCTCCGCGGTATCCAAAACGAAAAATGTTTAACATATTTAGACGACATAATAGTGTTTTCAACCTCTTTACAAGAACATATTGATAGACTTAGATGCGTTTTTCAAAGACTTCGTGATTCAAACTTTAAAATCCAGTTAGATAAATCCGAATTCTTGCGGAAAGAAGTGGCGTACTTGGGCCACATCGTAACACCTGAGGGGGTACGCCCAAATCCGGATAAAATAATAGCCATCAAAAATTTTCCTATCCCAAAAACTACCAAACAAATAAAAGGATTTTTGGGACTATTGGGTTATTACCGTAGATTTATCAAAAACTTCTCAAAAATTACTAAACCACTTACTAACTGTTTAAAAAAGGGCGCAAAAATTAAAATTAACGACGAATATATATCTTGCTTTGAATATTGTAAAAACCTATTGATGAACGAACCTATTTTACAATACCCGGATTTTTCCAAGCCATTCAATTTAACCACTGATGCCAGTAATGTTAGTTTAGGTGCGGTTTTATCTCAGGGACCAATCGGAAAAGACCTTCCAGTTGCGTATGCGTCGCGAACATTAAATAAGTCAGAACAAAATTATTCCGTAATCGAGAGGGAACTTTTGGCAATAGTATGGGCCACGAAATATTTTCGCCCATACTTATTTGGAAAAAAATTCAATATTATCACGGACCACAAACCACTACAATGGTTATTTTCGTTAAAAGACCCCAACTCCAAATTGTTACGTTGGAGAATAAAACTAGACGAATATGACTATACAATACTATATAAAAAGGGTAAATTAAATACAAATGCGGACGCTCTTTCCAGAGTAGAGATTCACACTAAAGAATTTCTTGACGACATAGACAAAATAATTTTAGACAGATCACAAGAAAATTCTAGACTTGACGAGATTATTCAAGACTTGAGAAATCTTGAACCTCATCATTCAAACTTTGACCAGGCATCCTTACAAGTACATCCCGACACTGATACTCTAAACGATTTAGAACCCCAAGATGAAAACGATGACGACACTGTACACTCAAATTCCGACGAAAATCCTATCGTAGGAATTCCAATTGCAGAATGTCCTGTTAATCACGGAATAAATCAAATTTTTGTAAGTTCGGTACTACATTCCCCAGCCATACCTAAAATAACAGTTCTTTTTGAAAACCGAAAACGAATCCATGTACAAATTTCTGAGTATAATTTCGAAAATGATGTGGTAAGATTTATAAAAGAATACGTATCGCCAGATACTGTATATCACATGTATTTCGAAAGTCCCAACATATACGAAAAATTTTGTAACATATTACATAAAAACTTTAAATGGCCTTTTATTAAATTGAAAAAATGTAACCAAAAACTACTGGATGTTACAAATAAAGACGACATAAAAGAAATCATACAAAACTACCACGAGGGTAAATCCAACCACCGTGGAATAGACGAAACAGTTATCAAAATCAAAGAAAAATACTATTGGCCAAGATTAAAAGATTCCGTGCAATCATACATTAACGATTGCGAAATCTGTCAAAAAAGTAAATATGAACGCAACCCCTTGCATATAAAAATGAATGTAACCCCTACAGCCACAAAACCCTTCGAAATTGTTCATATAGACACATTTACATTCGAAAAATCTAAATTTCTTACTATAATTGATAGCTTCTCAAAATATGCACAATCTTACCCAATAGATTCTCTAAACTCTACTGAAATTGCTGACAACTTAATTAATTTCTTTTCGCATCATGGAACCCCCTATCAAATTACCGTAGATAATGGAACAGAATTTAAAAATTCTATAATTTGCGAACTTTTAGCACTACATAAAATAAATATTCATTTTTGCTCACCAAATCACCCTCAATCAAATGGTATGATTGAGAGACTACATTCCACTCTAATTGAACATCTCCGACTTCTCAACAACCAAGGGTTTCAAAATACCCCCGCAAAACTAAAAATGACATACGCAATCTTAGCTTATAACAACTCGATTCACTCTTCAACCAAATTTAAACCTATTGATGTATTGCAAGGACACGTAAGTAGTAACGACCCTTTTAGAATCGAAATTGATAAAATGTTATTGAATAATTACATTGATAATCATAGAGAACGAACCAAAATTTTGTATTCCAAAATTAATCAAGATCTAATAAATCGCAAAGATAAAATTATTGAAAAGGTCAATAAAAATCGCGAGGAACCCGATATGTTTGCTCCTCAACAAAAGGTTTTTGAAAAAAATATTGATAGACGAAAAAACGCTTATAAATTTAAAAAACCGGTAACTTTAAAAGTAGTTAGAAATACGAAGAAAACAGTAGGTACTCATACACAAGACAAAATTCACATGAATAATCTAAAACGCCCACTCAAAAACACGTATGATTTTAAAACTAAACAATCTTAATTTTCTTTAGATATTTTGGGACCCTCGGAGCCTCATCCAAAATTACAATGAAAAATCTGGAAAATAACTTTGGACTCATACCCGTCAAATTAGGAACAGCTAAAATAAAAGAAAGTTATTTTAATCTAATTCATTATTGTGACCTAAATCCGATAATTGTGGAAATTGATAAATTGAAAAATCATTCAAGGGATCTAAAAAACTCATGCCTCAAAAAACATATATTATTCAAGCGACATTGCAAATTACTTAAAAATCTTAGCATTCACCGAAGAAAAAGTTGAAAGTAAACTAGTTGAAATTTTACCTCCTCCTTCAACTCATAGGACAAAAAGAGGACTCATTAATGGGCTAAGATCTATATTCAAAGCTATATCAGGTAACTTAGACTCCACTGATGGAGAACGGTATGAACTATTAATAAAACAACTCCAAGAAAATCAGAATAACATGGCCGTAAACATAAAAAACCAAAATTTGTTGTCAATTTCACTAATAAATAAATTCAATTTAACCGTTAATCAAATAATACATAATGAGGAAATTTTAAAAGAAAAACTAGAAAGAATCGCTTCAGTTGTAGAAACAACTATCGAGTTAGGAAATACAATAATAATAAAAGACACCCTTATTCAAATTATTAATATGTTGGAAATAATTATTTCAATATTGCAAGATATAAAAACATCTATATCATTCTCAAAACTTAATATTATGCACCCAACTATCATGAAAACCGCAGATTTCTTTAAGGAATTACAAAAGATTCAAAGGAAATTAAAGGGCAGTCAATTGCCACTTGAAGTAACTTTAGAAAATATTTTGATATATGAAAAACTGATAAAAATCGAGAGCTACGTATTTAACAACAAAATAACTTATATAATTAAAATTCCCTTAACGACTATTGAAAATTTTGACTATTACCATTTGTACCCTGTACCAGTCGAGAAACAGGGTCAGTTAAAAGCAGTGATTCCAAAAAATAATTACTTAATAAAAGATAACTTCAATTACGCATTTATGAGCAAGCCTTGCCTTAAGCTACACCCAGCAACATCATATATTTGCGGCGAAACTAACATCCAAGGGATCAAGAAAGAAAATCCATGCGAAATAGCCCTCTTAAATATCCAAAACACCTCCACATGTCAACAAACACGAATCACAACAAAACAAGCTTTGTTCGAAAGATTAGATCGAACAAATCAATGGATAGCAACTTTCCCATCAAAGGAACCAATCACCCTTCAATGTCATGATCAAACAGAAGTCATTGAAGCCATAGGCAGTTACCTCATTCAAATTCCAGTCGGCTGTTCAGTGACCACAAAACAGAAAAAAACCGCAAATGAAGAAAACTTTCAAACTTCAAGTCAACCCATGTTGTTTCCCGAACTACAATTCCAAAATTCTGAATCGTCAAAATTAAATCTCAATCTTGAATTAGAAGAAATTAATCTAGATTAACTACACCAAATTAAATTAAAATTCATCGAAAATGAACCAATAACCAAGTTCCAAGGAGTGCGCTACACCCCCAGTATATGGACAATATTTGTGTATTGTTTTTTGGCCTTACTAACAGGAGTTTTTGTTGTTAGAAAAATCTCATCTTATCGTAAGCCAGTAAATCAAGAAGAAGTACCAGTAGACCATACCACCGTTCAACTCCCTCGCTAACCCTTTGGAGTTGAATCTTCGAGGGGAGGAATTACATCAGCCCTAGTAACAGATCCTGCAGATGTCGGCGTTATCAGAGTTACCAGTTTCTAGGAAACCGCTGATTAGGACTTTATGCATTTTATCTAGTTTTCTCATTTTTAACATTATTATACATTTATATTTCTTGTAGTACAGATCGTAGTTGTAGAATTTTAACTTAGAAAAAATAATTAAATTTTTTAAAAAGCTATTTTCAATTTGAAAGTTTATTTTTTGCATGTGGTTGTTCGTAGCATGATACTGATTTGAGCTGTCACCATAATAACTACATAGTCACTTATACCTAAGAGTGGTTCTGCCTTAACAAATATGACATATATTATCATTTATCGTTGAAAAGGTAGGTAACACCCTTAAAAAAGATTTTTAAGCTCCGGTATGTAAGCGTAATTTAAAGACAATTTTTATTTTATAAATTTATTAGATCTTGGCTCAAAGAGTTATTTAAATGAAATTGATTTAAAAATTATGTATGCGGCCGTAAATCTTGTGTTAATAAAGTGCACCATGGCAGCCGTTTTGCATCTTTCATTCCAACATGCGATTTGACAAATGCACTAGAAGCGTGACAATAAACTGCACTTATATTAGTGAATGTTAAATAATTCTTATGTTTACGATTTTTCACTGAATTGTATTATTTTTGAGTATTGGGTGATTTCTGTAAATGGCACTGGCATTAAGTAGGCATAATAAATAATATGAAAATAAGTATCTAATGTTATAAAATTTAGCCATTATTATTGTACTTACAACTATAAATGCTCCATCCAGGATATAAAACCCATGATCTTAGAATAATAACAGGAAGATGAGAAAACTGCAAACTATTGCTGCCTCATGATATTTACAGAGGTTGAAATCGATTAGAGAGCAAAAAGCTTCGTAGACCGCAGAATTAGAGATTGAAATGAGATTGTCTATTTTCTTTAGACGCATCCCATCAAGGACTCAAATAATGATGTTGTCCTCAGCAAAATCAAAGCTAGAGTGATAAAAATCTCTGCTGCTTTTCTATGGATATAATGCAATACCTGTTGTGATATTGGCCAAAGGGCTAGTTGTTTTACAGATAGAAACGATCGCTCGTAGTATTTTTGTGACGGCTGGTTCTGAGATTTTTAATTTTTGAGATTTAATTTTAAGTCACCATAAATCCATCTGGGTGGCAGTTCAAGGATGTGATCATTCCACTTATTTTCAATATCTCTTTATTGAGGTCTTATTTTTATTTAAGTCTATATTTATTTTCATTTTAAAAAATTCTCCGTCATCTAGTTTTTGAACTGGGCACCTATTAAAAGTGAGAATGGATACTGCTTACTCCGTTTAGATGACCCTCCTTTCTGACTTTTTAATTTCAGTCAACCAGCATCAAGAAAGAATGTCTCTTAAAATATTTCAAATATTAAGATAGACATTATTAACATACTGTTAATATTCATGTTAGCCAATAATTTAGATAAACTAATCCATTATATCTAGAGCCAGAATTTGTAACATGTACTTAGTCCATATTATTAATTTCAAATTAAAATTCAAATATTGTACAAGTAGTTCCATCTAACGGGAAATAGCAAAGTCTAATTAATGAATTCAAGTTTTCTTGTCGTGTTTTTGGCATATCGATTTGTATTCATAGTATCGTTATGCGCAAGACACCAAAGGCGAGACGAACCGGTTGAAAGCGTTCTGTCTTTGCTCTCTGAATTTTGCCGTCAGAAAGACGCATGTCGTTGTTATCTTTTTGCTAACTAGAATTAAGCTGGGGTAAGTCTATTCATAGATTACTAGGTTTTAAGAGTCATTTTCTTATTCTAGCTACTGTTTAATAATTATATCTACTGTTTAATAATTTTCTTTGTCAAATTGGATGTCTTTAAAGGTAAAATCATGTCGGCAGCCATATTTAAAATGGTCAGAAATCTGTGCAGTAATTTTGATTTTAAAAACATATTTAAATATCTGTCCAAAAAAATGGAAGTTGTTTCCTCACAAGAAACATCCCTTCCTGTAAAGACATCCTTTGTTTGATGAATAAATCATTTTCATTTCTTTCTTTTCCTAATTCAGAATAATTCCTGGCCCGTACGCCGTACCGTCTTAGGCCATACCGAAAGTCGTATCTTTCAGGAGCCTTTAGAAAGCCCTACAGAAGCCGTATGAAGTTTTTTTAAGAAGATCCTAACTTGCTAGTTGTATAGAATGTCAAGACGATAAATGATTCCTTGCTAGAATCAAGCAGTTCAAAGGATTCCGGATTTCCGCATGTGGCATTAGTATAGAGAAACACAAGGTTCTGGAATAGAAATCTCTGCTAAGAACGAAGTACACTTATCAGAAAAGCAACGCAGCAGTACCCAACAACACCAAAACCAAATCAGATAAGCTTTTATTTTTTTTATGACAGATTCACTGTAAATTCAATTGATTTATTTTGTTTTTCACAATTTTCTGATTATTTCTCATAAGTACTCATATCTAGTAAAATATTAGACTATATCATTATTTATTTAACAAATCATCTTATATAAGTATCCTTATTTGGCAAATTATCAATTATTAAACAACCTATTTCTCATAAATACTCATATCTAATAAATTATTAGACTATTTTAATATTTAACAAATCATTTTATATGTGTCCTTATTTGGCAAATTATCAATTATTAAACAACCTATTATTTACTTAACGAGATCTTATTATTTATTTAGAATTTATTTGCGGGAGTTAGGGGTTGTGATTTACTCTAGCTCCAAAGTCACTTTCATTGAATATTTGCTAAAACAAATCACTGGCGCCCGCAGGTAACTTCTAGGCACCCTCAACCCTTCCTAGTGACTCCATTTAAAGAAACGAGTACGACCCAGTCCTGAGATTCTCAACAGCCGAGTGCATAACATCATAACCTCTGTTTATGTTCTAAATAGGGGTTATAGCGCGAACAATGTAGCAAATTATTGATTATAAATATATCAATAACTTGTTTTGTAAGAGATACATGACTTTTTAAGACAAATGACAAGTAAGACAAAAGAAAATACCGTAAATGATTTACCAAAAAGAATTAGAACATACTGATCTGTTGTAGTCAGATTATATGACCCATACATAAACAAAGATCCCAAGGCATATTTGGTTTGGAAAAGTTACGACCAATTTTGAAATCACACCAGGTTAGAGGCTTAAAAGGAGATAGATGTTTTATGAGCCCATGATCCATAAGTGGCACCTGGTCGAAAAAATTAGGCTAAATAGGAAACCAAAAGACGATGTAGTATGGAAAATTAAAGTTTAAAGAAAAATTAAAGTACTCTCTACATTTATACCAGCTAACAACAACATTAAGTGAAGATACACAGCTGTGTGTTGGGAACCGGCTAACTCCGGCTTTAGATATAAAGGTTACCTTTCGATGTAGCGTGACCTTTACCATCTTAAAGTGGCCATATTGTTGATGGATACTTCGACCAACGCTTCATGATATTCTAGTACTAACCCTGAATAAATTCGTGAACTGTTTAGGGTGAGTAGTGCTTGTCTGCTATCTGTATAGATGAGCATGTTCGTTCCAGTGATATTGTTTCTGGTTATTTCTTTTGCTGCTATGAGAATCTCCGTTAGCTCTGTTTGAACTACACTGGCACTATTGCTCACAGCCCATTTTATGTTTAGGTTTAAGAATCTGGAGTATAATCCACATCCTCAGCCTTGTTTTGTTTTAAAACCGTCTGTGTAGATATGAATCGTTTCTGCCACTTCCGGCTCTTCTATTTGTTCTATTATAACTTTATATGGCTTATGAAAGATATATTTCGGTGAAATGGAGTCCATGTTCGCTTGAAGCAGTGAGAGCGGTATCAAGCGCCTCCTGCCAAAAGTGACGTCACGCCTCACCAGATACTAAATCAGTTTCTATTCCGACCGTGCGGAGGCATGTCATTGTCATCAGAGCAAATTCGTTAATGTAAATATCAAGGGGAGTGAGACTAAGAATGACTTCCATAGCTCTAATCGGCGTTGTTTTCATGGCTCTTCTTATGTTGAGACATGCTGTTCTTTGAATTTGTTCTAGTTTACGGCTACCTGTTAATTTTTGGGTTCTTGTTACCCAGATAACTGCAATGTATGTTAGCATAGGTTTTATGATAGCCGTGTAAGTCCATGCGACGACTCTGGGGGAGAAAGCCCAGGGGCCCAATTCTCGAAACATGCGTTAACTGCCGCATGCGCTAAGTAACGTATGGTCGTTAACGCATACGAAAGCAATTTAGTATTCCTGAACACCATGCGATAATCGCGAATCAAGTCGAACGTGTTAACGAAGAGTCTTTGATTATTGCATAGTCTTAACCAATGAGGATTGAGAATACCAAAGATGGTATCACTGAATATGAGATAATTACATTGACATATGTCAAAATTGCCAAAAATGCAAAAATTATAAAATTAAATGGATTGCAGATGTCTAATAATTTTTGGTTTTTGGTAACTTTAGTAGAATTTATAACATTGTTTAGTGCCCGTAAAACTCCTATTTCTTCTATATCATCCATGCTAAATATAATATACCAAAATAAACTGGCACTTAAGCGTCCAATAAAAGAGTTCGCGGTACAAAAAGTTTAATTTTTATGTTCTAATAACTAATAAAAATGTTCAAAAAGTCAAATTAAAAATAAATATTTCCCAATAAATCACATAACAAAACCAATAGATAGAAACACGAATCACATATGATAAAGCAGGATTAATTGACCATTATAACCTTACTTTCACCTAAACGAATGCGACAAAGTGGTTGTCGAACGGTTATAAAGGCTCTTTAAAAATCACCATTTCTTAGCGCATGCGTTAATAAATTTGACGAATGCCGCCAGTTCAGGAATACACTTTCATCAAGTCGCATACGTTATCGCATGCGATAAGTTAACGAAGGCGTCAGGAATTGGGCCCCAGGTGCGTCCCACGGTTCGGCAGCATTCTTCATAAACAACTCTGTTTTCAAAATGCGAGTTTCATGTTAACTTTCTGACAAAGGTGACACCTAGGTACTTCACCTCTGTTGCAAAGTTTAGTTTTGTGTTTAGGAGTTCTGGTGGTTTTAATTCTATTTTCATCCTTTTCCTTGTGAAAAGGACCATTTCTGTCTGCCGTACTTTTGACCGACACTGCTCGTTACCCGTCAGCTGTAGGACTAAAAAGTACCGAATACTCTAAAATAATAGGAACTCGACATTTTTTAAGTATGAGTCATTACAGAATGAAAGTACTTACGAGTACCAATTACTGAGTACTTTCGGTACTCGAGTACAATTTTGACAATTTATTCGAGTACTGCCCAGCTCTGGTTGTTACCCGCTTTACTTTGTAATTTTCTTATTTTTGCACGCCAATGCGTCAATAAATAAACTATAATAGTGTAACGTGGGCGTATCAAAAATGGAAAAATTGCTTTATGTAAGACGGTAAATTGACAATGTATTGATTTATCTTTCCGTTCCGTTATCGGTTTACGGTAGAAAATTGCTAATACATGAATTATTTTAACGGCCTTATTAAGTAACCAACTGAGTTGGTAGGTAAAATTGGATTACACATTGAATTTATTCAATAACATAACTTGTAATCACGTAACTCGAACTTTGGCCTATATCTAGAGAAAGTTCGTAAAATATGAGTATTTTTACTTTATATTCAGTATTAACTAGAAAAATAATAATTTATACATCAATAGCAGAGTAGTCGCGTTACATCCCTATCATTTACACGCAATATTTCTACATACCATAAGAACTTTTGTGGCCTTATTTACTATCTGCTTCTCATATATGTTTAAAAGAAATTTGTTGTCTAGGGTAAGGACTAGGTATTTGACTTCTTTTTCTATTCTATAATCCCGTCTAATTCGATATATTTAAGATTGTTTTTTTTATATTTTTTTTGTTTTTAAACATCTCTTGTTGTGTTTTAGTCCTTTTTGGTTTGAGTCACGTGGGATAATTACTAACTTCCCTCTAGCAAATATAACTGAATCGTCGGCATCACCTGAGTCAATCGTATACAGTTAGGCTATACATTAGTGTGGATATATCTTTGGTTGTGAAGCTGGAAATCGTGTCCTGTTCTATCCATCTCTTTATTTCTCATAGATAGTAACTGAGCCATCCATCTGGGTGTGGTGCTATCTACTCCTCTGTATACGTGTGCTCTTTTGACATATTCGTGTGGCGTGTTGTCAAACACTCCTTCTATGTCTAAGAAGGCAAACAAGAGTAACACGAGAGTAACATGTACAATATAAACGATCTAAAAATAGGCTTGTGAAATAAATAAAAAAAGGTATTACAAAAAGTTTGCAAATAAAAATAAATCCTTTTACATGACCTTATGGGATACTGTTAATTACTGATGTAACAAAGCTTAATCTTAACCAAAAATAAATTATATTTTATTAAGGTGAGTACAGCACCCCCTTATAATTTTCGGACAAGCATATCTCAAAAAGTAATTTTTTTTTAAAGTTAAAATTTTGGCATAATAAATTAGGCAATAATATCTAGAATATGCTTATATTTTAAAATTTAAATTATTTTCAGTTTCTAAGAAAAAAAATCAAAGGGCTTTAAATTTTAAAATATCATAATGAAAATAAATGCATTTTTCAATAGCACTATTCTTAATATAATCCCCAAATTTAAGCTCTTAGTCTCTTGTCAATAATTTTTTTAAAATTCGCCGAAATTAGTGGCTGAAACGCCTCGTTAAGTGCTATTTTCTGCTTTAAACTGGTGTAAACTGGTGTTAATCATTGCAAGAAATGAATGATGACTCAGAGTGTACGATACGATAGTTACAGTCGCGTTAGACCAGAAAGCAGCACGCGTTTTAGCCACTAATTTCGGCGAATTTTAAAAAATCATTAACAAGAGATTGAGAGCTTAAATTTGGGGATTATATTAAGAATACTGCTGTTGAGAAATGCATTTATTTTCATTATGATATTTTAAAATTTAAAGCCCTTTTATTTTTTTTTCTTGGAAACTGAAAATAATTAAAATTTTAAAATATAAGCATATTCTAGATATTATTGCCTAATTTATTATGCCAAAATTTTAACTTTTAAAAAAAATTACTTTTTGAAATAGGCTTGTCCGAAAATTATAAGGGGGTGCTGTAATCACCACGTCGGAGAAATCATAAACGATATTCTGAAAACAATGGAAAACTTTAATCTACACTACAGTAACCTAGGAGAGGATTATGCAAAAAATAATAAACTCTAATGTTTAAACCATACAACATTTTTAAACATCTGATATCCGTAGTTCCACGACAATTTCTAATCATAAAACCATATAGTTTTTAGGTTTCTGAAATGTTGATATTAAAATGTTCTATAAAGCTTAAACTAGCATCAAATATACTCGAAAATATTGACAGAGCAATGCCGTTTATATTATAATGGAATTATATGAGATTTTTTTTTGTACGCTTAGAAGTTTTAAAAGATGGTTTCTTTTGTATATACCATTCAGATAAATCAAACAACAACAGTATTTTGGTAAGTTTAAAAAATATTGTTAATCATTTGAATTTTCGCAAAACTTTTTCAAGATTTCGGTACTTCAGGATTTCATTTTTTTTGTTATTACCACAGAAACAGTGAAGTTGCCGTTATAATATTCATGATACTGTATTATCCTTCCTATATTGTTATTTCTTTGATTCATCTACTCTCAAATAGACACTTTTTATAAAAGTATTTTATAGGATGGAAATATGTTGTATTTTCGAAGTCTATTAAATTGAATGGGGATGGCTTTATCCTGGTATTCCGAATATGTTTATTCCACTCAGATGGAGTTCTATGGTAACCTTCTGGTTAATTATTCCCATAAAACGATCATCTTCTAAGTAACTATGTCCCCTAACTGTGAATGTAATTTTAATTTTCACGTCTGGTCTGTACTAAATACGTGATCTTCAACCATCGCCGGTGGACACTCGTCTATTTTCGACAACATGGCGAGATATTTATGCTTTGCACACGTTTATTAATATTTGATGTAACTTGTGACGCTCATTGGTTTTAGCTAGTTCAAAGACTCTCTAAGGTATTCGCATATTAATCTTAAAATCTCAGTTTTTGCACATTTATCTTTTTACCCCTGTACCCTTCAAGTCTAAAACGGATACAAACATTGCTCTATTCGTATAAATTTAAAAATAAAGTGTTGGACAGATTTTATTGAAACAAATGCATGTTTTCTTTATCAGGACCACGCTCAAGCCAACACTGTCAATAGATTTTTAGGAATGCATTAAGATGTTTTTTATTTCGCAATGTCAAATCAGCACAAAAATGAATCTATGAAAAACGACTCTAAAATATACCTTCAAAAAATGATTAACATTATATAATTGACCAATCTAAACTTCGCCTGGAGTAGTGTACAGATCATAGAGGGAAAGTATATTGAATGGGAATTTTTTTTAAAACACGCCATAATTGGCGTTTATTAATATTACAATCTGATCAAAAGTTGACCAATGAGTAATTTTGTTCTTACCTAACTTAACTAAGGTTGATGTCCTAAAAACTAAAGTTCTACTCGCTAGTTCATCTTAGAGTCTGATAACTTAATTACACTAAACTAACGTGTAACAATAAACCGCACAATGATTTGTTATTAAAACAATCACTTGGATAACTCAAAAGGTTTCATTCTCTTGAGTAGTCTTGTCAGTTTCGTGTTGTTCAGATGCCGAATCGCCTTATTGTTCGCATGTTGGTGGAGCCGTTGTGTGTAACTACTAGCGAATCTGGTAACAGTCTGGTCAATAATTTCCATCTAAAGATCTCGATTAAGGTCGCTGTTTCTATTGTACCAAAGAGCATCGACAATGTTCCTCAACATTTTCTTTGGAATCTCTGGATTTTAGAATATTACAGTTGCTTGCACAACCCAAAAGCTGAATGCCATAGCTCCAAATTGCTTTAAAGACTTGTTTATATAAAAGAATTTTGTTATATGTAGATAGGCTGAAAAGTCTACCAAGTAACCAATACATTTTCTTGAATTTTATATCTAACTTTTGTCTTTTCTTTTTAACATGGACCTTCCAGCAAGTCTTGCATCTAATTTAATACGTAGATATTTTGCTAAGTTAGCATAAGAGATCTGGGCATTATTTATATTATTTGGATAATTTTTTTAGTAAAATTAATATTAACAGATTTGGTTACGTTTAGTTTAATATGTCATCTTTTGGTCCAGTTATTTATTTGATTAACTAATGTTTGTAGTGTATTTGCAACCTCTTCATAACATTTGCCTATTGCGAAGATGGCAATATCATCTGCAAATTTAGCTATTGTATCTTGTTCTGGTTGAGGCATGTCACAAGTGTGGTACTCCTGCTTTAATTTCTTTCAATTTAGAGTATGCTTCATCTTGTTTAACGCTAAAGAATCTATCTGAAATGTATGAATCTAGTAGCTCTGAGTATGGCTGAGGACGTAGCATTCACTTTAAGATTTAAGCCATCATACCATACCTTATCAAAAGCCTGCGCAACATCGAGGAAGACAGCTCAATATACTTTTTCAGTCATATTTGAGAGTCTATAAACCAGATCTATAGCTGAATGGTTTTCTCTAAAGCCAAACTGATAATCTGGAATTAGTTTTCTTTCTTCAATAATGGGTTTCAGTTTTTCATTAGTATTTTTTCAAATAGTTTCGATAATATTAGCAATAGAGATATTAATTTATATAACGAAATTTCGTTTGGAGGTTTTCCTGGTTTGGGGATTATACTAACTTCAACTACTTTCCACAACCTAGAAACATATCTTATTTTGAATGAAGCATTAAACAGGTGTGTAAGTTTAATGATGGCTTTCTACGGAAGTTGTTTTAAAATTTCTCCTGTAATTAAATCAAAGCTTTCTTAGGATCAATATTTGTTTTTTATCTTTTATATTTTTCTTTTGGAGAGGTTGGTTTGATTAAGTCATCTCTCTCTGGAAGATCCCAGTTTGGTAATTCTCCTGCTTTATTTGGTTGGAAGGTATTTTGTAAGTGCTCTGCAAATCTACTAACTTTTTGTACTCGTATGTTATTTCTAGCTCAGCTGCCATCTACATTCCTGATTTAAGCATTCTGCACAGTGGGCATTTTCAATCGCTTTGTGACTTTCCACAGAGAATAATTAGTGGCTTTATCATTGGTCAACTCAGTAAGGTACTCACTAATAGATTCATTTTTGATTAGTTTTATCTCTTTTTAACTGCTGGGTAATGTTGTTAAGTTTGGTTTTATCTGATGAAGCTCTGATCTGATACCATTTCCCCCTCAGGTTTCTTTTTGCAGAGATTAGGTCCCTTATTTTTTTACGATATTTACTTCCTGTGGTTCACTGAGAAATAGATGATATATTGTCTTATGCTGCTTGCTATTTGTTGGACAAAACTAGTTCTATTTCTTCATCTAGCTGTGCCATTGTTAACGGTACTAAGAGATTCATTATCTTTTCAAGATCCAGTCTGAAGCTTTGCCAGTCTGTTTTCTTGTTTATTAGTCTAATAGCTCTTTCCTTTTGAATAATGGGGTAACTCATGTTCCATGCCTCATCAATTTAGATGTAGTTTTCTGACTTATTTCGTACAAAAAAAATCTATTGAGTCGGGTATCTTATTTATATATGTGGGTCAATAAGTTTATTTGCCAGTTGAATGCGACACTCATTTTTAGCTGTATAATTGCTTCTTTCAGGTTTTTACCCTTAGTTGTTGTTAGTCCAAAGCCCCCAAAGCCCAATGCATTAAAGTCGCCTCCAAGGTCCTCTTTGGATCACCGTGACTATTGAAGAAAGTATAGGTATTGTTCTTTTTTAATGGATGTCTTGGAGGACAATATTATATAGAAGTGACCATAAAATCATAAGTTTTAGATTTTATTATTACTGAAGTAGCCTGAAATTCTTCAATCCTGTATCTCGCTTACTGAAGATGCTTAATTGCTTTTCTAATAATTATTATTACGCTACCCCCCTCTTGCTGCATTTTGGAGATGAATGGTATGATAAACATTATATCCCTTAAATTTAATGAAGGACTAGTTGGTAAATTAATTCTCTGAAATTAAGCATATATCTACGTGTTCTATGTCTACGATTGCTTGAAATTCTTGTTAGTGCTGCAGCAGTCCATTGGCATTTCATTCCATTATTAGGCTATTACTAATTATATTGTCTCTTAGATAGCTCCTCTACTACTATATTCTGACCTGGTAATTCGTTAATCCATTATATTCAACTTTTCCAATATTTGCTAAAGATTGTTGGTAATGAATAAGTCTTGATTGTTATTGGGTTGGTGACGTAGCTGTCCAACGCGCTTTATCGGCAAGTTTGTAGTTCGAATTCTACACTAGACTATGAGGATTTTTAATTAAATTGCATGGTTTATTATAGGATTTTATGTGTGCCGTATTAACAAACATTTAGTTTCTGTTGATATGACATGCAGATTATAAATCGCCATGCGGTACCGTCTTGATGATGGTGGGTGAGGTTTTCCGGTTTTCATCACCTGTAAGTCAAATGGCGCCATCAATCATTTTTTACAGGCTTGTGTTGGATTACTCGATGTGGCTGTTTAGATAAGTTTTGTTTCTTTACTGTGCTATTTCTGATTTGTCGCATTTCCTTGAATACTTCACATCCCTTGTAGCTAGCACGATGTACTTTGCCGAAGTAAACGCATTTAGGTGAAGCATCTTACAGTTTTACACAATTTACAGTTATATATTTCCCTGTACATAAACATATGCAATAGTTGTTTAGTCCTATATTTTAGTTTTGGAGTCGCTGCTATAATGTTAAAACTGTAGAAAAAAACCATACAAGATTTTATAACTAATCCTATTAGAGAATTTTTAATTTCCTTTACTAGTGTTTTAAAAAAGTTCCTCTTTTATTAAAAAACGTATGTGATATTTATAACATTTTCCATTAAAAATTATACCAAATATTGTGAAAAGGAATAAACCAAAAATATTGATACCCAGAGAAGTGGTTTAGCAACTGACCCGTTATCCGTAGAATAAACGAAAGGTATAAGGAATTTTGTTCGCATGTTCATATGTAAAATATTCATTTGAAATATGATATTTTATAAAAGGGCAAGTGGTGATGGTTGTTGATAGGCGGGCAGACCCGTTCGCGTTGCGTGCCTCCCAACCATCATCAGGCATGCCGGCGATATTCACCTGTCGACAGTTTCATAAAAATTACAATTATGACGGAATATATTGGTATGGAAGTCTGCACGAATTACCTTTTACTTATTTTTATTTATTTAAATGGACGGACGTAAAGATATTAATTGCTTTTTTCCTGCGTACGCCGGAAATTTTGTTCGTATGAAAATAAAAAGCACATAAACAGCGAACTATGTGGGTTTTTAAAATTTAATTTTTTTTTCACATTTCGATGGGGAATTAAATTGCTAAGAGGACTAATCTTTGTTAACTTTTTCTTCAACTAACAAAAATTTTTTTTTTATTTTAACAGTATGTTGAAAAGGTGGTCCACAAAAAATATTTTTTATTAATTATTATAAATCGAGATTTGGAAATCAAGTAATATTTGAAAATAAATATTACACATGGTTGTAGGAAGTATTTTTAAACAAATTCCTTATATATAAAGTGGTAAACTTATAAATAACGGTTTTAAGATAACAAAGAAATATCGTTTTTCCTTTACATATTGAATAAATATCTGCCAAACAATTTCTAAGAGAAATTGTTTCCACAATATCTTTAACTTCTACAAGGCACTCGTCACGAACTTGATGAAAACAAAAGTAAATATATTTTCCTACTACTTTTCTCAAAAGAATGAAAAAGAAAGAATAACGCCATGTAAGTTTGTTGAAGTTAAACACACTATAAACTAAGCTATCATGCTTATGTCACAAAATTTTTTATTAGCGGAACTATGAAAATATTGTTCATGACGACAAAAAAAAATTTTCCTGAAAGTTTGAGCCCTTAATAATAATATTAAGAGGTGCATCATTGCAGTTATTGATTTTTCAACAGTTGTCGCTTTTTTGCATAAATTTCGGACTTGGTCAATTTTAAAAAATTTTTTCATCTCTTATCCTTATAGGAAATTAAATTCCCCACAAAAAAGCTCTCTTTGTAAATTTTCGTAGGACGAGTATATTCTTTGTAATCTTAATATTTAAGTTCATTTTGGATATCCCAAATGCAAAGTGAAAAATTGAAAATAAATACCAATGTTTAAGGCTCGATTACAAATAATAGACTCGTCTTACGAAAATTTACTAAGAAAGATTTTTTGTGGGAAATTTAATTTCCTACAAGGATAAGAGATGAATTTTTTTTTTAAAATTGATCAAGTCCGAAATTTATGCAAAAACGCGACAACTGTTGAAAAATCAATAACTGCAATGATGCACCTCTTAATATTATTATTAAGGGCTCAAACTTTCAGGAAAAATTTTTTTTGTCGTCATGAACAATATTTTCATAGTTCCGCTAAAAAAAAATTGTTTTATTTTTTTGGCCCAGTCTAATGTCCATATTTGTTGTATAAGAAAACTAATGAAAAACATTATTGTATTCTAATATTTTTTTGTAGACATCCCTTCCTATTACTCGTCTATGAACTAAATTAGTAATTTTAGGAAATATTTAGATTGTCTACGAGGCAATTTTCGATTTTTTCGACGAACTGATGACTACCTGCATATTATACCTTCTTTAGCTCAGTCCAGGGATCGAAGTCTATTTTTTTTTATAAAATGTAATACCTAGGTACGTAATACTTACTGTATGAAACAGTACAATAAACTATCAAAATAAAGTATGTCCAATACTCGAAAATAAGTCCTAGACTTATTATTTTTATAATTTTATAAAATGACTAGTGTTTCCACAGTTACAATTTTTTTTCTTTGGTAAAATTGCTCCGGAAAACCGGTTTTAGCTTGACGGTTTTATTTCCCTAATAGTATCTATATCTGTAACGTCTGGAGGATGGGTTACTCCCATGGCACTTAGGCCTCGTAAGGCCCATTGTCCATCCTCCTGATATGATAGGCACCTCCTAGCTCGTGAGCCAGCCTACATATTTAATGTAGTTGACAACGTCGCCAAGAGGTGCTTCTCTTATATCGGCCGGTGTAGGCCGATACTCGCCAAACACAAATCTTCTAATAAATGAGAGCGTCGAGCAATCGTAAAGGATATGCTCAATGGTCTCATCTTGTTTGCACCCTCTGCAGAGTGCGGATTCTGACAGCCCCATGATATGGAGATGCTTTCTTACTTGGCAATGACCTGTCAGAATGCCTGTGACAAGGCGCAGATTCTATCTAGTCATAGTCAAGTATTTGTTTACTTCAGTGTTGTTAGGAAAACTTAAGAGCTCCCTGACAACTCTGCAGTTTCTTGTTTCATCCCATCTTTCCTTGAATTTCACAAGGGAATGTTCTTTAATTAGGTATGTCACTACCGATTTTGTCAGGCCAATAGAAGGGCCAGGTCCAAAAAGTATTTGGTTGGCTGCTTCTTGGCAAGTGAATAAGCGAGACGGTTACCTTTCGATGTGGCGTGACCTTTGATCCATCTTAAGGTGACCACATTATTGATGGATACTTCGGTCAATGATTCGTGACATCCTAAGTAAATTCGAGGTCTGTTCAGGGTAAGTAGTGCTTGTCTGCTATGTATCTCGATGGGATGGAGTCCGTGTTTGCTTGAAGTAGTGGGAGCGTATCAAGCGCCTTTTGCCAAAAGCGACGTCTTGCCTCACCAGATCTTACATCATATTCTATTCCAACCATGTCGAGACCTGTCATTCTCGTCAGAGCAACCTCCTTGATGTAAATATTAAAGGGAATTAGACTAAGAATGACTTCCATGATTCTGGTCTGTGTTGTTTTTATGGCTCCTTTTATGTTGAGACATGCTGTTCTTTAAATTTGTTCTAGTACGGATAGCTGTTAATTTTTGGGTTTTGGGTACCCAGAGAACTGCACCGTATGTTAGCATAGGTCTTATAATAGCCGTGTAAGTCCATGCGACGACTCTAGGGCAGAAACCCCAGGTGCGCCCCACGGTTTGGCGGCATTGTTCATAAGCAATGTATATTTTTTTAACTCTGTTTTCTAAATGCGAGTTTCATATTAACTTGCTGTCAATGGTGAGACCTAGGTACTTCACCTCTCTTGCAAAGTTTAGTTTTGTGTTTAGGAGTTCTGGAGGTTTTAATTAGATTTTCATCGTTTTCCTTATGAAAAGGACACTAATAGTAATCGGTCGATATTTACACTTAAAGATTTCTGTAATTATCTGCACTATTTTTGTCTTTAGCCAAGAGATAACAACACCTTTTGAATATAATCGAATTTGATGTAAATTCGTTCAGAAATCAGTATGAGTCCGTCGCCTTAAGTGATTTTGATAGCTATAGCTACCACGCATCATTAGACCTATTATTCAATATATCCTTATTCAATAGCATTTTATTTTAATACTGTTCTCCTGGAGTCAGGATTGAAAAGTTAATACAATTTATACCTTTTACGTTTCTAGAAGATGCTCCGATTAAAATAATTAGCGGGAGAGCTGACCTCTCTGTTAAATATGTAGAAACATGTAGCAGTGGTAAATATAGCTAACGTAAAATTTGTAAAAAACGAATAAACATAAATCCCCAATTCTGTTTTTAGTGTTTTAATAATAAATTGTTGTATTAGTTTGATATTTAGTTTGTCCTTACTTTTCTAAATATTGATATATTTGTCTAATTGTGTATGATTTTTTAGTCAACAGTACAAACTTGTATTGTATATTAGTTATAATATTGTTAATTTTAAGTTTATTTATTTTAATTTATTTACAACTATATTCAATGAAATACTAACTAATTTTATTTGTATTTAGAACAAATCTGATTTACAAACAGTTGTACTAATTTATATTAACAATATTTAGCTTTACTTCTCAGATATTTACCTTCAACCTAACTTATATCGACAAAGTCGCACTATTTAAATAAAAATAAGGCGACCAGACCTGTCCCGAATTCTCTAGACGTTTTCGAAACCCTGTCCAGTGTCCAGTAACTTCTCGTGGAAGTTTGTTTGTCTCGATCAACCATCGGCAGCAGAATACAGGCTGGCGGCTGAACGGCTATAACGTAAATAAAGATCAGAGCCGGACTGGTTGAAAATGGCTCGCACGGCAATTATCTCAATATTTCGTTTGACTTTATATTTCGATTTTTCCCATAGAGTACCCATATGGTAGTATAGCTTACCCAAAGAGACCGATGTCTGATAAACAACTAAACTTACAAGCAATTATTGCAATTTTAAATTAGAAGGCGATTAGGATGCAAAATATATGCCAATACACATTAAAATTTCAAAAGTAAATTTAGTTTCGGTCACTGATAATGCAGGTCCATCTAGTTTAAATATTGCTGGATTTCAAGATATCTATGAATATATACAATCAGTTTTGAATGATTCAGATTTAGATCCCAGCTTCCACTCTTGCAGCAAAGATGCAACGTTGAAATATAATCACTTGGTGGGTCTCAACATTCACCTTACAGTGAAGACGTCAATAGTGATAATGATACAGATATAGAAAACCTATTAATACCTAAAGAATGTTCTTAGTCCAAAGAAGGCCAAAAAACTTTACTTTATTCCTGTTTCACATTTTCTAGAGAAACAATAATTCACCATCCAAGTATATGACTTGATCCAACTCTTATTAAATATTTTCAGCAATTGTTTGATGATTCTGTTTTTAAACTAATAGTACAACAATCTAATTTATATACTACTCAGTAGCAGATAATTGTGGACATAGAAAAGCATTTTGATTATAATGTGGTTTCACTGTTTGTCTGCCATAAATCCCTTTTGGTCGTCTTATCTAAATTTTTATGTCGAGAGGATTGCTACAGTTTTCACTCTCAACCGTTTCTCAAAACTATTGAGATTTCTACATTTGAATAATAATTCAGAAATGTCACATGCTAGAGCTAAAAACTTTAATAAACTTTACATAATTTATCCATTAGTTAATTATTTGAAGGAGAAATTTCTGGCATTGTTTTGTCCATCGAAAAATTTTTGATGCTTGTCAATGAAACTTAGATGGTTCAAGGTCTGGGCTCGTTTGTGCTGAAACTAGGTATCTTCTTAATTTTGACATATACCAAGGGAAAGTAGACAACCAAACAAATTCTGATATCTTAGGAGAAATGGTAGTATTTGTAAGATATTAGGTTAAGTGGCCCATTGTTGGCTTACTAATCACTACATAGTTGGTCTCATTCGTTTATAAGTGTTGGCACAACTAAGCGCCTTAGGATGACGGCCAGCTACTTCAGTTGTCAATAAAAACATGTATGAAGATCTTTCTTTCGGAAATACATTAATTTAGAAAAGAAAATATTTGCTTATAGTACCATCTGACATACAAATAATGATTTTCAAAAAAAAAAAAAATTGTGTCGATAGAAAAACTAAAAATTAGCGAATTACACACCGTTGCTGCGAACTATCAAGGTGAGAATAAGAGAAAATATTTCTGATTTTACTGCAAATATATCGATGTCCATGTTGTAAATTTTTGTTTATAAGGTTACCTATATTTTTTTTTAAGAAGTTGGTACGACTGAAATGTCAGTTGAAAAACAAAAGAAGAGAGTGAACATCGGAAGCGTGAAAAGTCGAGGTGGAGTCCATAAAATTTAACTTTTTAACGTTATTATTATATTTCTTTGTGTTAATACATATCTAGTTTATTTTTGAAGTGCCATATTCTCTAATTATCACCCTTAATGGCCTTACCCTGAAGCATCTTGACGAGAACCTAGGTTTTTCTAAAGCCTTAAGAAGAAAAAGCCAACATCCAAAAATGTCGTTTTGAGTAAAATCGATTTGAAAATTGGATGTAACTATTACGAGCTGTATAATTTTTATCATTACTTTACTGAATGATAAACCTATTTAGAAACCATAAAAATTTCCTCAGGAAGAATATAGAATCCTACCTACCCCATTTTCGAAAAAAATAGACATACAATAATTTGTACTCTTAACCATCGAATTGGCAGGGTCGATTTATTTGATCAGCTGCATTTAGCGTATTAAATAGATTCGACATCAAAGAGATGGAGGGTAAAAATCTTCTATAACCTTGTGGATGCTGTTATAATCAATAATAACATGTTATTTAGGACCTGATACAGTGTAATTTGAAACCAATAAGTCATTTGTAATGTAGAACCAAGTTAGTCAATGGGATGTTTAGTTTTTCCGAAAGAAAGAAAACAGGTCCTCAAAAGCCCACCAATATAAATATTTCTGGAATTTAACTCTTAATTTAAGGAACATATCATTGATGTGCCATTTGTAGTGATAATAAAAATATTACAAAAAAGATTCAACATTAGTAATAACACAAAATTAATAATAACATAACATGGTCTTTATATTTTTCAGTATTTCCTTTATACTCCTGATTCCATCCTAAATGCTCCATGGTAGCATAATTTGCCATATTTTTTGAGTGAAAAAATAAAATTTTTCCCATATATATGACCAATTTGTGAACTATAAAGTGATTTATTTTAATATTTAGAAAATATACTTAAAACAAAAGTTTTGATACTTAAATGTCCGACTTTTGTCGACCTGACAAGCTATTTTGTAACTTTATATTATAGGGTAAGCTTATCCTGGTGTACCCTGTATTTATTTAACTTAAAGTTCAGTTTATATCTTGCAGCAGTTTGAAATAAGTATTAAGAGTCTAATAAGGAAACTTCTCAAAACCTCGGAAACATTTTACCTCAATAAATTTTTGTCACATGTTGCTTACTAAGCCTTTTTCCGGAAAAGTAACCAACTCTGCTCCATCTAGATGATTAATTAAATTTATGAGGAATTGCCAGTGGCTTTTCTAGTGGGAACCGGGAATTTAGTATCCAGGATTCGAAAACGTGCTTTCCATGAATTTTTCATATTTAGTGGCTGGTAATCGTAAACGTGCCCCAGTTTTATGAATTGCGGCCTTTTATAGCAGACTGTCGGGAATTCTGATGGGCTGCGTCCGCCTGCCAGATCTAGTACAGATCGTGACAATGATGGCATAACTGCTAACTGCTACTTTGTGATAAACGTTTAGTTTTATGGGCAGCATAGTTTTCCTAAGTGCGCTATTAAACTCTTTTTATAACGATTAAACTAAAATCTACTCTAAAAAAGTTCGCGCAGAAACAATTCACCTCGTTACATTCTAGCCACAGGTTAATTAATTTTTCTTTCTACTACTAGCTTCATAATTGGCTGTCAATGTCACAAAAGCTTCACAAACAGCCCTGGGGAAAACAATAAACATTTTTGGCCTATTATAAATTAAAAATATTTAGGAATTATTTTAAAAACAATTGTCATCAAAATTCATAAATATTTGTATTCTTATTATTGTAACGGTTTTTTTTTATTTTAACAGTTTATTAATTTACACGAAGCTCTACTTTATTTTATGACCCAATTTATACTACTCTATAACATACTTATTTATTTTTTTTAATATTTATGTGTACTGAACGATCTCTCAACTTAAACTCACTCTACCATTTGGGAAGGTGTGTCCCGAGCCCGACTTAAAGTGTAAGACGAGAGTGAGCGAGACTGAAATGGCCTCTTCACCTCTAAACTAATGTAATTATACGAAACACATTTGGTAAGGCACGACAGACGACAGCAGATTTAGTATGGCAATATTTGCCGCCTTACGCTATCATTTGTCTGTCGTTCGTCGCGTGTTCCGAAATGGTAAGTTAAAAAAGTCTGTTGATACTCACATACGGCTCAGGGGTGCGTTTGTAAATCGGGAGTGTCAAAATTTCATTAACCCGGAAAAAATTCGCCAAAACGTTTGTTTTTGCCCAATATTTTCCTAAAACTTTCATGTATAATTACTTACATTTAATCCTTTGTAATAAAATTGTTATCATTTCATTGCCTTATCATGTAAACCTTCTAACTCCATACGTAATAATTTTACAGGAGAAACCAAAAACCGTTTCATTTAGATATTAGAATAAAAAAAAATAGAACATTAGGTCTTTATTTAAAGGAAGGTTTAGTGGACACAAAACTAGGTAATTCACGCGTTCTTTTGCTTGCAATATGTTCTAATTCACTCGCCATTATTATATAACTGTAAAATTATAAAATATACTAATAAAAAATTTCGAATAAATAAATTCTGACTTATGTGTGAGAAATAAAGGTTTATTATAGTAAAAACCATGTAGATATGATTAAATCTAAACGAAAACTTCTATTAGGCCGATCAAATATATAAAAATTTTTATTTTAACTACAAATAAGCATTGAAGGATAAGGTATAAATAAAATGTCTACCTACTGAACTTGTACTATGTTCTTCAAATAAAATTACTGCATTCCTTTCTTCTCTAGATTATAGAAACTTATAATTCCCCCTATCAGGGGAGGATGTTTTAGAGGTAACCTGTTTTATCTAATAGTCTTTGTAACGAAAAAGTGGAGGCCATAACAGGGACAAACAAGGCAATAAGGAGTTAGAGCATGACTGGAATGGTCTAAAATGACTCTCATGACATTTCGCCCTCCTTAAGATATAATTCCTCCTGGAACTTTTACGAAACCATAACTGAATGCTTGAATTAGCAACTGGATCCACTTTTACAATTTTTAGTTCCACGGAAGTAACGAGGAATATACTTTGTTGTAACTTCGACACTAGGCGAATGGCTACTGACCAGTATTTTTACTCCAATATATTATAAAATTACTTACACCATGCTTTAAATGATTCTTCAATGGCTAGTTTTTGTACTTTGGACTCCAGTGCTCCCTCAAAGTAAGTAATGCTTCCCACACATCATGTGTAAATTGATAGTGGAAAGTGTTTTTTATTACTTGATAGAAAAGGAAACGTGATCCATCTTAAGGCTTTTACATGAGCTGGTAACTGACCTTAAAGTTCTGGTAATCGACCAAACTTTTTGAGGAAAACAAATGGCAATCCGTGTGCTTCGTTGATAATGACGGAAGTGCTCTGGACCAGCTAATAGTCTTTTGGAAGCGTGTGCAGATCTTGTTGTCGCTCGGTTGTAACACCATATCTTACTTTTCTGGTACCTTCATATTATTAGGTACCCATAAATACTTTAAAGACAAAGTCAGGTGTTTCTTGCCGTTGCAGCGTTGGTTTACTCTTTATTTTTGGTCTTAGTCACCCTCAAATGACGCTAGCCTATTTTGATGCACTGCCTTTATTTATCCATTTGGCACCTTCCTTTTCTGATAATGTACATTACTTACATCACAGGTAGTACATTTTTACACCAGTCCTTTACACTATCGAAACCGTTTATTCAATAAACCCTTTCACGAACTCTCTGCAGAGTTTTCTTAAAACCGAGATGTCCTCCTGATGGACTATCCTGTAACTGGTGAAGTACTTAAGCTAATCTAGTAATAAACCTGTAGAAACGTTCAGTAAGTACTTTTCTTTTATTTTGATATACAAGCACCTAACAACCCAAGAACTACAAGAAAAACTATGAATTAAGGTGCAAGAATTATAAAATAAACCAGATACCCTGACTTCCTTTGTAAAGTACTAATAATAATTACTTTATTTAACAATCTATTTACAATGTCCTAATGCATGTAAGTGACAAAAGTTGCACATTTATGTTGTATGGTTCGGAAACTAATACATTGCAAATGGGTTCCAATTAATTGTACTCTTCCTAGAGTGGCGCTGTGAAACAGTGACAAAGCTTACACCGAACACGAGGCCAATAACCTTAGCAGTTGATGTCGATGACACAAAAAAGTTGTTTAGAATTACCTTTTATGTTAAAATAAAGAAATATAGAAAATCAAAACCACTTGGATGGTTTATTATTTCATATATTTACACCTGTCAGCGTATCCATCTTAAACAGTATATATTTTTCTATTAAAAACAGTAAAACATTAAAACAGTAAACTGTCTGAACTTTTTGTCCAGACGAAACATGTTTGCTCTAATAAAGAGATGAATTAAATGAATCCCTCCAATTTTTCTCTAAAGTTTTATAAAGATCTCATTTTCCGATCATTATTTTATGACTACTTGTTAACTAACCCCAAATTTAAAACACAAACATTAAAAATAGTTTAATACGTTTGGCAAACAATTTTTAATTAAAGACACTCAAATAAGATTGCGAAACTCTATCAACAGGTGCGCCAACATATTGGCCAACCAAAACAAATACAATTTCTGATTTTATAAACTTTTTCATAATATACAAGTTAAAGAAACATGGCATGATCTCCGATCATTCTCCCATTTTCCCATTCTCCTCACAATTAGCTATTCAATTATTCGAAAATAGAACACTCCATCATAACGTGTCAGAACATTCATGTAATGGCACAGCTTCCAAATCTTTCTGGAAGAAAATATCGACCTCCTAGTAGCACTAAAAACAAAAGAACAATTAGATACCGAAGTAGAAATAATGGTAAAATGTATTCAGCAAACTGCATGGAATCGTACTTCATATATCATCACAAGAACAAAGGCAAATAAGTGGGATCAAATTAGAGCGTCAGAATACAAGACTAGGTTGAATAACGCCATCCAAGTATTAGTGTATTCCTAAATAAAAGGCCAATGATAAGGTTACAAAGAAACACCAATCAAAAAATTAAGGTGGAAAGCATATACATTTGCAGAACATCTAGTAAATTCACTTTAAATCTAATGAAGGTTAAAGGAGAAGATCTAGCAGAATAGAAAACATAGAAGTAAGCTAATGTGAAAATCATATTTACCATAACATATTTACTAAAATATAAAAAAACACACCCACAAACACATGAGTTTGACTGAGAAAACCCATAGTTAATTTGGCACATCTCTTTACTATTGCGTTCGGGTTTAAGCATATACCCAAGACATGGAAAGCAGCAGAGGTCATAGTAATCCCCAAACCAAGTAAAACACCTACAGTATCACTATTACCAGTAATATTAAAATAATTGGGGAAGGTACTATTGAAAAGCCTAAAACCTATAATGAAAGAAAGAACTTTAATCCCATTCAATCAATTTGGCTTCATAAAAAACCACTCTACCCTAAATCAGGTGCATAGGATAACTTACCAAGAAAAATTCGTTAAAAGAGAAGAAAATCTGTTTCTTTATCTTCCTTGATTGTAGTACACGCTTCTGACAAAGTCTCACATGAAGGTGCTAAGTACAAATTGAGTTGTAGTCAAAAAATGTGCGCAGCTACTAGAGTCATTGAGATTCAGCTTAAATTTTTCTTGATTATAGGTTAAAGTTAAAACTATAAATAGCAAGATAAAGAAACTATTTATATGAAACAAGAATAAAGTGTTGTCAATTCCACTATTCTTCGCAACGCCTACCGATCTCATCTAGACCATATTAAGTCCATACTGTGTGAAGGTAAAACATACCGGGTGGGCCAACGAAAACTTTACACTCCTATTTTCCGACTTTAAAACGAAAATTGGGAAAAAAGCATGAACCCGTCTATTTTTAATTCGAGGAAGAACAAGTTGTTTGGTTTTTTCATTCATGTAACTTTAACCTTCTAACAGGGGAAGCACAACCCCCTATGTGTAAATAGGGATGAGGGGTGTTGCAATACCTCTTTTTGAAGATCTCATCGAGTCCTATCTGACCCCAAAATTTCGCATAAAATTTTTTATCGATAACAGCTAAAAGAGCGAAAGAGACAATGTGGAAAAAATGTACTTAATAACAGATAAAAAGAATACTTATTTCTGTGATTAGTTTATTAAATGCTGGAAATGGTCACTATTTACTTCCATGCAGTAAAATAAGTTTTGTTTACCTTAAGGATAATTATTCTTATCAGACTGGTATTTGAGAAGTATTTATTTTTTATTTTATTTATACACCATTTACTCGATTTACCTCAGTTCATCGTAAATTTTTAAGAACGTTTCCATCGGTCTACTTGATTGATATTTTTTTAAGTAGAAAAAATATGGTATATTCCTTGGGAGAAAGGGTGGAAATTATTAAATTATTTATTAGAAATAACAAGCGACAGCGACTTTATTTAACGAACGTTATCCTGAAAAAAATGTCTCCGTTGCTTACGTTTTGCAACTGGTTTCCAAATTTGATGCCAACAAGATGATCGTACAATCTGTTTGTTTGTCAAATTTTGGATGAGAATTTTCCTCAAAGCTGGATTGGAAGAAGGGGACATATTGAGTAGCCCCCCAGGTCCCCTGATCTGAATCGCCTGGACTTTTTTCTAAGGGGTTATCTAAAATCTAAGATTTACGCTACCCAGTCCGAATCACTGGATGATTTGCGAAAACATATAATTGAATCGGTCATTTTGAAAAGGGGTCACATCCACTTTTTTGACATTTTCACTTTTTGGCGATTTTACATTCAGCATGCCTAGAAGCATCCATTCAAGATGAAAACGGGTCATCTTTCAAAATTCTTACCGCCTATTCACACCACACAAAAATCAGTTCATATTGAAAACGGGTTATCTCCAGGAGATATAACCCCTTCTCAAAATGAATCGTGTTTTGTTCCCACCACCAACGTTTTATTAGGTATTATGGATATTTTGCGGTTCGCGGATCGGATAATGCAATCTATTCAGTAATCGTTTAGACCACGAAGGCGAAGGACACAAAGGCCCTGACGAAGTTTGCTCTTTTTTAAATGGCTACATTAACAATAAAATTTCAGAAAATATTGAAGAACTGCATCTATTTTGTGACGGATGTCCTGGTTACCATGATACGATTTCTTTTGGATCTGGTAATGAAAAGTTCCAGAAAATCGCTATTTACTTTTCGCAACGAGGTCACTCATTCAATGATTGTGACAGGGATTTTGGCACAGTAAAATGAAAAATTGGTCACCTCGACCGGATTTTCTCTGTAGGAGAATATGAAGACCTAATAGTTTTCTAATCTAGAAGCAAAAAATTCGACGTTAGACATGTTACTCACGTAGATGTAGCTGGTTTCGAACAGTGGTAGCCGGATTTCTTTAAGAAGAAAGTGTTGTCAAAACGAAGTCTTGGCAAACAAGTTCCAAAAGAAGAGAAGGTTAATTTCACTATCAACTCCTTCTATGAATTCAGCTTTTACTCGGAAAATTTAGGTGTCGTCTTTACTAAATCAAAAATTGGCAGCTTTGTTGAGGAACGTTACTTTCTTTTGAAAACTCTACAACGAAGCCATTCCGACAATAGTGGTGCCCGATCCTTAGAATTTTCCTACCTATCAAGGCAAAATTCCGATAAATGTTAAGAAAATTGAGGATGTAAAGAAGCTTCAGAAATATATTCCAGATAAATACAAGGAATTTTACACCACTATCTGCGAACAACCCACTACCACCGCTGAAGAAACGGAGGAAAATTGAAGATCTTGTTTTTTTGTATTAAAATGTATTTTATACCACTTTGTTGTTTAAAATAAACAATATTTATATTCTATGTCAATTTTTAAACTCTTTTAAAATACAAATTATGTTTTTTAATAATTCATGGTAATAAAAGTTCATGTTTAACGCAAACAATACCTTACAAAATATTATTTTCAAATAGTATTAAAGATAACAGGTTTTTATCTCTCCTGTAAAATTTTAAAAAGTGGATGTGACCCCTTTTCAAAATGACCAATTCAATTATTAAATGTCGTCAAATTACACCCGACATGTTGATATAAAATTCTGGGGTCAGATAGTACTCGACGGGATCTTCAAAATGAGGTATTGCAACACCCCCATCCCTATTCAAAAATAGGGGGTTGTGCTTTCCCCTGTTAGAGGTTTGAAGTTACATGGATGAAAAACCAAACAGGTTGTTCCCCTTCGAATCAAAAATCGACGTGGTCGAGCTATTTTCCCGATTTTCAATTTAAAGCCGGTAAATTGGGGTGTAAAGTTTTCGTTGGCCCACCCGGTATTTAAATTTAATTAAAATAAGAAAAACCAATAATGGTATATTTTCACAAAATCTTTTTATTTTAAAGATAAAAATTAAAAATTACACGACAATTCTTTCTTCAAAATAAAAGAGAAAAATAAGTACCAATGGAATCAACGATTAAATTGTAATTTCCTTAGAGCCAAAAAGGGATCTAAATAATATTAATACTAACAATACAAAATATAAGATTGTAAAATTTGCTAAAAAAATCAAATGTCAGTCACAAGATCTCGGTGACTTAAAGCAAAGTGCATGAATAGTATAAGTGTTACATCAAACAAAATACTTCTTTCTCACAGTTGCCAATATATACATTTTTTTACTAGTTTAAATATACATGTATATAATCCTGTACTAACGGTCATTTACAGAAAATGTAAATAAATAAAAATCAGTTCTTTCACTCAAAAGTTTTAAAAGTTTTCCTTTTTAAGCTAATTCGTCTATAATACTGCATATTTAATGTTGAAACTAAAATACGCATCAGTAGGTCTACAAAGAAATACGATGAAAGCTAATAAAAAGTAAATAAATCTAAAAGTCTTCTCCTACAAGGTTTTTAACATTAATTATTACTCATATTCTTAGTAAAAAATAGTGTGTTACTGTAGCAGAACAGAATGTAATTAACCGAATGCCCTCTGCGATGTCCAATAAAGGAAACTTCCTAAAACTGGATTTTAAAAATAAAAATTTAAATAAAATGTTGTCTACTACGGTTACATAAGTTTCGGTTTTTCCTGTGTCAACCTTCAGTAGCTAGGGGGTGGATAGCTTACAAAAATTCCAAAAATAATAGAAAAATTAAAGGGGCGCTGAGTTCTGCCAAACTATGAACTTATTTCTCCACAAACCCAGTAAATGAGAAAAGAAATAAAAGAAAAACTTTTATCCTTTATAATGAATTTACTCAATAAATGCAATAATTAACAATTTTTAAATTAACATAAAAGAAAATAATTCATGAATATATCCAACAAATTCAAAATTATTGTTCAAGAGCCACTTTATATAAAAAAAAAACACTTAACCCAACAAACTTGTTATTTAGTAACTTTACTAGATAAATTTTTCTACAGTGTATGATGCATTCATAACTAAATAAACTAATTATCTAGAGAAAGTAAGAAATTAATTTGCATAACTGCATAAACCCAAAAAAATAATAAATCCATCAATAGATGGCATGGTAAGGCATTGGTACCAAGCGAAGGACAATAAGTGCAAGATGTTAAGTAGTATATTTAATTTAACCCGTAAAATATAAATTTTTACCTTTTTACAATTCCACAATAAACCAAAAAAGAAAAAAAATATAAATCAACATGTACACATTCGCACCTATTTATAAACAACTTTTAATGTTGGTTGAAACAGCATACTATTAACTCTCCCCAAATTGGAAAATGTTACTTGATTAACTAACTAGTTAAGACATATTTATTTATAAAGAAACGTAAAAACCATGAATCTTGACTGTAAAATAAAAATCATAAAGCAAAATGCAATAAACACATAAAAGACTTCAGACAAATTACCTAAACAGGGTCGCCTGAAAAGAGTGTGTTGCTATGAAGGGGACATGCACTATCTTGAAGTTATATTTTTGCAGTCTTTCTATCCATCTAGCAACTTGTTCTTTAGATTTTTTAAAATTCATCAGCCACTGTAAGGCGCTAGGGTCCATTCATATGTTAAAAAGGCAAATGTTTAAGGGCTTTGACAACAGCTGAAAGTTCTTTTCTTGTGACGAAAAAATTCTTCTCAGCTTTTCTTTCTCTTCTCACCTTTCCCTTTTCTACCTTTTTCTGCCTACGTTTTTCTTTTCCTATTCAATCTTCAAAAACCATACTGGGAGACCTGAAATGTCTATGCCTATTTCGTACTCAGTGCATCTAGTATTTACCATGAACTTTTATTTTGGATCGCACCGCTGTCACCAATGTTTCGCAGATTTTTGGTATCTTAATTTATTTAAACTTAACTTTTACAATAACTATACAACTGGTAACATTAACATATAACGACTATCGTAAAACTGACAACTGACGTCAGGATTATCGACTTATATAGCTTGCTTTCACCTTCTCGAACTGTTCAGATTTTTCTAGATCTGGAATGATATTTCTCAAATATTCTCCTGTCTTCTTTTACTCGTACCTTTACTTATGACTACTGCAGCACGCTGCAGGGTGCTGCGTAACAATACTATAAATATTTATTTATTTTAGAGTATTATAATTTCCTCAAATATTCTAAAAAAATCATTATGGCAACAATGTATTACTCTAGATGGAATATGTCGGACATGCGCTAAACCGTGGCGATATAACGTAGGTTACCTTTTCTTTGGAAGTTTGACATTTGTCAAATTTAAAAGTTTTCTTTATGATTTCGGTGTCTTAAATTATAAAATAGAATAAGATTTGCTTTACTTAGCTAATTTATAACTGTTAAGGAATTAAAAAATGACGTTTAATTGACAAAAGTTTTATGTAGGTGAGATAGCAAATATAGCTGTACGTCTAACCTTTTTATAGTTTATCGTTATTAGAATAATATTAAATAATTAATAAATAATCAGCCTTATTGCGCTGTTGTCAGACGGCACATTTTTTCGATAACATAATTACGTAAATTTGACAGCAATGTTCAATCAGAATATTGCATTTCTGCAAAGGACGCTCAGATTATAAACTCGTGTTGGCTTCAGATATTTTGTGAAGAATCATCTCTGTCTTAGTTATACAATGCGTTAACCAAAGCACCATATAAAATAAAGATAAGACACATAATTATATTTGGAAGTGAGAGCAATAAAGAGAGTAAATGGTTTATCCACGCCCTTTCGATGGCAAGTATTATTATATTTCTCAGTCAAATGCATTGTGTTCATATACCGTTCTCCTGGAGTCAGTATTAAAAATTTAACAAATTGTGTATCTAGAGTTATAGGGTGAAAGTGGGATAGATGCCACAGCTCTATTTAAAATTTTCTAATTGATACAAAAAAAAACAAAATAAATTTCAAATTTGTGTAATAGATTCCATTACAAAAAAACTAAAATACTTTTATTACATAATGGGAAAAATATTTCAAAAAAATTGAACTTTTAGGTATCTCTCCCACCGTGTAGGGAGAGTTGCCGTAAGTAGAAGGAAGAAATACCACAACATCGATAGGATATTATAGATACCTACTGCATTTCTTTAGTTCCTCACGTCGACAAATATTACACACATTGAAATGCATTATGCAGGTCTTATGTAACCATTTTAGGCATTTTCTACACTTAATACAGTCAACCTTCTGTGTTGTTTTCTTATATTGCTCAAAACATTCTACGCAGCGGAAGGCATCATCACTGGCTGAATCCGATAAGATCTCATCATCATTGGCTGAATCTGATAAGATCTCATCATCACTGTTGTCATAGTTCGCTTTTCTATTCGACTTTGACAATTGTGCAACTTGTTTCTATTTTCTTTTGCTTTCCCTTTTTTGGTTGTCTATGTCTAATGTTTTATTTTTCACTTTTTTAACAATATATTTTCTGGAGATGTTAAAACTGAATACTGATTATTTTTTTTACTAAATGACAATGAACGATATCACTGGTACTGGTCTTATTTCCTGTAAAATTTTACCTGGTGTAATATCAAAAGCAGTTGGCTCTAAGCTTGAAGAACTAGGGTACTGCTCAGGGCTCTATTCTCTGTCCCGAGCCTCAAAGATATCGTTGTTTATGCTTGACGTATCTTCAGTAGTATTATTTACAATATTTTGCATAGCTATGTCTGAAAAAGCAAAGAAATGTTCTGGAATTGCATTAGGATCAAAAGGGGATATTCCAGTTTTTTAAAGCCTGCAATTGACTTTGCTGGAGCAGCAGTAAGAATCCAGGCTTTCTCTAATATTTCGCCTACTTGATATCGAGACAGATTACGATCTAAATGGTTTAGCATAAAAATTTTAGCTTCCTCATTTCAGTATGTCTTGAGGGAATGAAAAAAGCTTCTAATGGTTGCATAGCTTGGGTGCAATGACTAGGTATGCATAGTAAAATTATATCGTTTTGTTCTGCTATTTCCACATCTGAGCTATGAGAAGAATGTCCGTCCATAATTAACAAGGTTTTTTCAACCCTTTTGGAGCAATCATTTTACTGGGCTTATAAATAAGCTGGATTCCAGCCTCATCCATATTAAATATGTTTGACGACTGATTTACTAAATCACTTTCTATTAAGACATTCTGCAACAGCTAAAAAAGTGAGCTACCGCCTTGCGATTCATTGCTCGTGCCCTTACTAAGAGTAAACCCTGATTTTCTTATCGAAAGATCTGGATTCTGCCCATAAAAGATCTAAACCTTTGCGATCCAGCTTTTGCTTTTCCTGTGACAAAGGTGTGCTTGATACCCAGTTTTTTGGCTAAATTAAATGCCATTGCTTTAATTTTACTTCTGCCTGGAGCAAAGCCAGCCAAGACTAACTTTTTAATATGATTCACCAGCTTTTCATTTTCGTAACCAAAGAGAAGGGGTTTGTACCTGCTCGACCAAGAGAACCTTTCCGCAATTTACCTGACTTCATTCTTGGGTCGATGGTCCGTGCTGGTACCCCATATCTCTTTTTGGCTTCACGTTTAGATATTTTTCTGGCTTTTACTTTTTCTATCGCTGTTCCAAGCTGTTCTTCAGACCATTTCGCTCGTGGTTTAGCAGTTAATTTTCGAATATATTTCCTTGGCATTTTATGTATAAAAGCTCTTCTATATAATTAAAAAATATCAATTATTTTTCAGAAATTATGAAATATAATTTAAGGCATCTCTCCAATCTACAAGGTGCGGCGTCTCTCCTTCTAGATATAGAGAGACGCCGCACCCGTTTATTTACAAATACCTAAAACTTAAAAACAAATTCACAAACAGATCTGTAAACAAACCTACATAATATCATATAAAGCTAAGTACACTCCATTTTGTAAATAAAGAAGCAGTTTTATAGAAGGTTATAAAGGAATTAACAAAATATTTTTATATAGGTATTAAGTCAACGTACCGTTTTTATTCTAAAGTAACTTAAAATAGGTCAAACGTAGATGGTCTCCCACTGCACTTAGAACAACAATTAATTGTCGAATATTGTAAATTATGCCACAGAATGCCTTCTGCCTTCCCACTGCTAGCTTGCGAAGCACGTGACATGCGGCGTTTGTCCCACTTGTACCCTACTCTTGATTTTATATGTAAGCATTATATAAGATAAAGGGGTATAAATGATGTAATTATGTATATTTCGGACAGAATATCTAAAATGATAATTTACCACTTTTCGTTCTCCATACACAAATAGAGTATTTTTATGTCTTACCGCAGCTACAATTTTTTGTCCGTTATCTAAAACTATGGACATGCAATAAATGAAAATATAACCTGATTATTATTGCTGATAAAACAGCTGTATCTAATAATCATCAATTTCTCTATAATGTGCTGAAACCAGGTTATTTCCCAAATTCCCAAAATGACGACTGTACACGTACTAATAAACGTTTACCAAAGGCTTAATGTTGTGCCTGTGGTCTGTGGCCTGTAATGAAAACCGGATCAATTAAAAGCCCTATCACGTGACACACCTAATATGTAATAGTTTCTAATGGTGAGGTGTAGATCGCATGCTAATGTTTCAGACCAGTTTGTTCCTCATAGTAACGGCTGAGAATACAGTTGGACAAAACTCATTTATTTGGCTTTGAGTCCGTAGTTTTTGCTAAAACTAAAAAATAAACGCATTGGAGTATTCTGGTTAATCCTTAAGAAAGATTTGTTGGTTTTAGCCACCAAAACTATTGAATAATAATGAAATTCGGGAATAACTTGCTGAACACTTAGAGAGATGAAAACAATCCGAACAAAAATTTAAAAAATCATCTTTCGGTAGTAATCGTGGTATACGGCAATATAAATCATAGTTTCCATTTCCATGGGTATTATAATTGAATAAAAGAAAAATTTGTGAAAACTGAGTCTCATTCACCAAGAACCAAGAAACTAGAAATTATCAAGGTTCGAGCAAGGCAATTGCTTTGTACCCGAATTAAAGATAAATTTAAGATAAATACCAGTTGATATAAAGATTTGATCTATTAAAAGTTCTGAAAAGACACGTCAATGAAATTTGATAGTTCATAAGTATTTAAATAATATCAATATTACACAGTGGCGGATCGTAGATGTTAGGAGCACATGCAGAATATAAAAAGTGGAAATTATAGTAATATTTTAAAAATAGAGATTTGAATTTTCGGATAGAAACTATAATTAAAAAAAAAATCCTATTAAGAAAAAAACAATGAAGACATAAAAGAAACCAAATAAACTTAAAAGAAAACATAAAAAATACATAAAATAAAACAAAAAATAAAAGAAAACATAAAAAGAAAGATAAAAGAAAACATAAAACAAAACATTACAGAAAACAGAAGAAAACATAAAAAAACCTTAAATAAACATAAAGAAAAACAAAGAAAATATAAAGAAAACAGTAAAATAAAGAGAAACATAAAAGACAATATAAACAAAAGAAAACAAAAAGAAAACAAAAGAAAATAAAACATAAATAAAATAAAACGAAAGAAAACAATCTTTTAAAAATGAAAACAAGAAAATACAATATACAGATTAGGCCTAAATTTTTCTTCGGTATTGCTAAATACCAGGAGGAACTGCGAAAGCTCTATAAAAAGCGAGCAAGCGTTATTTCCCACTCTGTGATAAATTAATTAGTGGGGAGTCGTTCCTCCCAGTGTGGATTTTATTTTAGTTAGCTCCCAACTTATTTATTTTTTCCTTTTGTGTCATAATAACAATAACAATAACTCTCCTAAAAATAAAAAAAAAATCCTGAAAATTAAACACTAATAAAATAAAAAACAATAATTGCAATTTTTAATAAATGCAATTATTGCAATTTTTAATAAATCAAAAACACCAACACCCTTAATTTACCAAAACTTTCACTCAAAACTATTTATGTATTGTAACTTTTACAAAATATACTTTGAAAACCCCAAACAGATTTGGAGCTGCTGTTATCACTTCTCATAAGCCATCTTTAAAATACAGATTACCCGTCTTAAGCTCTGTATACACAGGAGAAATAGTTGCCAACTTACAGGCTTTGAATGAAGTACAAGCATCAAACCTACAAAAAACTGTAATAATATCAGACTCCTTAAGTGCCCTAAATACATTGAAAAACATCTATACCAACAACCCTATTGCACTACAAATTAAGATCCAACTACAGCAACTACAACACAATAACTTCGATATCAGATTCCTATGGGTACCCTATCATCAAGAAATAGAAGGAAACGAAGAAGCTGACATGCAAAAGACGCCACAGTTTGCAAAAGTGCACATATACTTAACGGTACGGTTTACAGTGACGTGAAAGCCTATATAGAAACGCAAATAGATTCCCAGTGATAATCTGAGTGACAAGAATCAGTTAGCAAGTTAAGGCAAATAAAAGAAAGTGTCAAACAGTGGCCGCGAATATGCAATAACCGATGAAAGCAGGTGGGAATAACTAGACTAAGTATAGGACACACTAAAATGACTCACGAAGACAAACGTATATGTATAACTTGTAACTGTGGACTTACTGTAAAACATATATTATTAGAATGTACATTATACATATTGCAAAGACAACAATATAATCTACCAATCAACTTTAAAACCCTGCTGGGAAATGTTTATTCTCCTACGACCAATAGCGTTTCCTTTAATCCTTCAAGCCAACTTTAGCGGCAATTTGAAAACGATGTAGCTTCAGCTACTGCGAAGACTTGCATTTTCCTAATTTCTCGTTCTCCCACCAATCAATTTCGACGTGGTTATCTACAAAAACGTTAATCCACAATCTAAATTAGGTACTATCTCAAGAAAATCACTGTTACAATTAATTATTTAACCAAAAACTAAAATACTTTTTAGATACGTAACCAGAAATGGACTGGAACATTTATCCTAATATTGATTTTCTCTCTCCCTACTTAAAGGTAAAACTTATAACAATAACAAATTGCCTATCTACTAGGGTCGGTAACTAAACATATATACAGAATAAGCGGATTTTGTTCATACTTAACATTACACTCGCGCACTGACATTTAACCTGGATTAAATATAACTATACATATAAATATTTACAAACAAAGATACTTTTCCAAACAGGCAATCATTAGTACTGTAGTCACGAGATTTTGCTTGTGATTTGACATCTTATTTGATAGTATCATTTGCTACAACTAAATTTAATCTGGGGAGTGCATAATAGGGGGCAGTTGCTTTTCGCCCAGGAATATTATGTTCGACATTTTTTTTTTACATTTTGTCAGCAGAGACTATGAGTCGTTACTTACAATTAGACAGAAAACCTTTCATGTTTACCATTTTCAATATAAATTAAAAAATACTACTTGGTACATATTTTATTTTAATTTTGAACCCTTTTAAAAGGGTCTTTCGGTTCCATAATAAAAATTAGTCGCTGCTTACTAGAAACATTCTATACAGTCTAAACCACTTTATGGATTGTTTTCGATCAATTTAATACAAAGATTTAAAGTTTTTAGTCGATGATAACATTCCACATCAGCACATTGCAAACCTATTTTATAAATATTTTGTAAATCATTAATTTGGTAGTTATCTCACTTATGTTTTTTTTTGTGTATATGTTCAATCGTTATCAGAAATAATAGAAGTGGCATCTCATTTAAAATAAAACAAAAATAACAGAACTGTTAGAATATTTTGGATGAAAAGATCATAACCTGCTTACTATTTTTAACAATTTTTAACAAAAAATTATTCATTGTTTTGTCAGATATCGATAATGATTTAACACCGGATTTTAGTGCTATTGCCAGGTCAATATTGAATTTGTAGGTGAATCGCTTGTTGAACATTAATAGCGTATTTGTACATATTTTTGAAAATGTAATTACACATAAATATTATTAGTTGATTATTTAAGTGTTTTATAAGTTATTTTGTGGCGATATTTCATAGATATAAACTGTTTAAATCATATAATTTAAAAATAAACTAATTTAAAATTCTTTTCTGTTAGGTATGTTTAATATACTTGGCAACACTACAGGGACAAGTCATGCTTATTGCGCAAGCTTCTAGACACACTATTTTGCGATGTCAGGCGCAGAGACGCGTTTTTATGCACAGTAGGTTTCAATTTCTGCTTAAATTTTATATTTATATTGGTCTTCTATATTATTTTTATGATGGTACTACCATAAACCAAAAAGTAATAAATGTATTATAATTGTAATACACTGGCAACACTGGTCTAGGCTGAATTTGCTACGTTTGCGTATCGGAGTCAACGAATGGTATAGGTTGGCGTCACAAAGATCAGTGCAACGCATTCTTCTTTTTTCTCTCTCTTATTCTCGCTTTATATAAATAGTCTTCTTTCTGTTGCTATTTATAGATTTGCATTATTCTCAAGACAAATTTAAGTGGAATCTTTTAATTTTATATAGTTTCATTAAGGAAAATAACTGCATTACTAATTAAATCATTAAGAGACCATTGAACAATATCGCAATGATAAGTAATTTTATTGTAATTGTTAGGTACACATATAAGACTTTATCGTCAAGTTTGTTTGTACTCTAGGATATTCCAATGGACTGTTTGTTCTTAAAAAGATGAGGATAATTAAATTTAACTTAAAATAAAATATCGTCACAATCAATAAAATTACGTAGCAGTTTAAATACAAATATTTCTACGCCGGCTAATATTATCGAATTGGTTATACAATTCTGCATGAACGCAGATATACTCCATCAATTTTGTAAACGAAATATGTTAAAAATTGTGTTTCATTCAATCCTTTCCGTATCTAGAACGTAGCAGTTGTAATAAGGGTACCAGATCAGATTACAATATTCCAGATTAAATCGGGCGTGGTTGCAAAATAATAATTTAAGGGGTGTTTTATTTGAAAATTGTTTGCAATTTCTGATATCAAATCCATACATTCTTAGAGCTCCAAACACTTTGACGTAAGTGTAATTTTGCATCAACAATTAAACATAAGTAACTTATAGTAAGAAACATCTCTTCAACTCATAATTTCCAACCTAACAAAATAATTTAATATTTACTCTTTTTCTAGATTAGATGAGGATCTTACAACTTGAGCATTTAGGTATAACATTTAAAACAATTGTTAATACAGCTCTGCAACTCGTTGCAGTCATCTGTACTTTGAATATTTGAGAAAATATTTACAAATACAATTTTATATAGTTAATTTAGTAATATAAATCTTGAATATAATATTAAAAATAAAGGCTCATGATTTGAACCTTGTGGTACTCCACGTGTAACTGTAATTGATTTTGTTTCAAATCCATTACAAGCAATGAATTGTGTCTTATTTACTAAATATAATTTAAATTAAGCTAAATTTATGTTATAACAACTAGTCTCTTAAAATTTTGAAATTAAAAAGAGGTGGTTAACTCTATCAAATGCCTTTAGGAAATCAGTATATACTACTTCCACCTATTATTGGTCGTCCAATACATCTGCACTAGATTGAATAATTACAGTTAAATTTGTTACTATTGACGATTGATGACAACGGATACTTTTTATATAAAAGCGATTGTGTCCTGCTTAATTATGTACCTAATCCACGGTGGCTGCGTGTTGTCTTTAAATTCGGCCGAATAAACCTGGATAGACGTTACTCCAAATTCTAACTGATTAAATTAGGGTCACTTATAAAAGCCTCCGTTTAAATGTCAAAGGGTTATTATATTTATGTATGTCCTTTACGACTTGATCCTGAGGGCCAGAAAATGATGAAATATGAAAATTTAAGGTTCTAATAAAACCGTTGAAATAATGAAGTAAAAGATTATTTTTGTTTTTGAGTCTAATAAAGGGACCAAGATTAAATCAATGTATTGTGGCTCTTTAAATAAAACAGTAGTGTAATAAAAGTAGATATATAACGTCACATTTCATAGGCATACTTTATATTATATACAAAAAATAAACATAAACCTTAAGGGGCGTGGGGACACATTGATACAAGGGAACATTGATATACAAATCAAAACAACAAGTACAAAGCCTTTTAGAGGTTCTACTACTCGTTCTAAGATGGCAGTCAGATTCATAAATAGGTGTAAATTTCAACGATCGTCGGCAATGTCAGGTTCATTCTTATTGAGCATCCTGTAGTAATTTCTTGATATCAGCGTTAGGGTAAAATTTATGGTGGTATTTTTCTTGATAGTGGTTAAGATTGGTGTCACAGTTCGTACTAAGTAAATTTGGATTTATTTTTAATCATGTTTCTTCTAATTTTGTGTAGCAGTGTGTTTACTCTAAAATGGCGGAGCGGGACACATTAATGTAATTATCGGTGGGGCAATTTGATACGTATCAATGTACCCCGGAAATACAAATATTAAAAAATAAATAATACAATACAATTTTTTTCTAGGAAAAATGGTTCGATCATACAAGAAAAAAACTCAACTCTGCAATAAGCGACGTACTTGAAAGAAGGCTGTCAAAAAGAAAAGCGGCCGACAAATATAATCTAAAAGCAGCCACTTTGCAGCACAGAATAGAAAAAAAAAAGAAATTGGAAGCAGAAAATGAAGAGCAAAAAAATATTCCTCTAAATATTCTTCACATCAGGTGTTTACTGAAGCTCAAGGGGCACAACTTAATGCATTATAGCTTGACTTTAACCCAGGTGCGAAAGCTTGCATATTAATTTGCGATGTCACTAAATCTGCTGGCGTTGATTGGGCAGCAGGATTTCGCTACAGGAATAAAAATCTCAGTTTAGAAGGCCAGAGAATACCAGCGCTGTCAGGTCATTTTCTTTTAATAGGACTGCTTTGTTGGATTTCTACAGGAATCTAGAAATACTTTTCAAAAGATTTAATTTCACTCCAGACCGAATAGTAAACTTTGATGATACAGGTATTACTACTATTTTGAATACACCCAAAGTTCTAGCAGCAAAAGTTCAAAGACAATTCGGTTAAATAGTCTCTGCTGAAAGAGGTGAACTGGTGACATTTGGGCGTTTAATAACGGCTATAGAAAATTCGATTACACCCATTTTTGTATTTTCTAGAATACACTATAGGAGTCACTTTTTATTGGGAGCACCGGAAGGATGTTTGGGTTTAGCGTCGAGAACTGGTTGGATAAATTCTAAGCTTTTTTTGGAGGTGTTGAAACATATTCAGCGGCACATGAATAGTACCAAAAATAGACCAGTATTATTAGCTTGCGACAGACATGAATCTAATATTTCGATTAAAGCAATTAATTATTCACGTGAAAATGGAATAGTCTCTTTCTCTCTTTCCCTCCGCACACACATTTTACAAGATGCAGCCCTAGGTCGTGGCTATTTTTGGCCCGTTTAAAGAATTAAATGACTGGCATATAAACCATCCTGGAAATGCTTTAACGATATATGATATTCCTGCCCTGGCTAAAATTGCTAATTTCGAGTAATTCACTGCGCAAAATATAACAAGTGCTTTCTGTAAACCCGGTATTTGGCCTTTCAATAAGTTAGGCTTCGCAGAAGAGGATTTTGCTTCTTGCGGCATTTATGTTAGCAAAAATCGATCTAAAACCACATTAAATATAGATTCCCAAGAGCTGTCCACGTCCGCTAGTAACGCCAGGGAACCAGAAAAGTTAGACGAAAACCAAGCTTTGGAACAACTGGCACCGATTCATTCAACACCGCCTCCAATAATCAACGATAATATAGCCAATGTTGAAGCCAATATGGAACCTGAACCTGCTGAATATTACCGTTAAGTTCGAAAACTCCATTAAGTTCGAAAACTCCGTTAAGTTCGAAAACTCCTTATGTAACACCTGAATCAGTTAGGCCATTGGCAAAAATTACACCAGTTTTGAAAAGAAAGGGAAAAGAATTGGCAAATATAAAGGAGCAAAAAAAATTATAAGAGAACAAAGGCAGCGTGCAAAGGAGCTTAATACAGCAAGAAAGTTGCTAGGATTATGCCCTGATAAATTTGAAAAGCAGGCGAAGGAAACAAAGAAACGTAAATTATCTGAAACAGTGATTCTTCAAGTTGTTCCGTCGATTTTAAAACTCAAGATTCATCTTCCGATTCAAACTTCTGCCCATCTGATGAGGATAACATTTCTGATGACGAAATGACAAGACCTATTTAGCCAAAGCCGGCAGATTTAATAGAAGGAGATTTCGTTTTGATCAAATTTGAAAACAGGAAAAGTGTCAGGCATTACGTTTGGAAAATTCTTCATAGGTTTGATGGAGATGAATTTCAAGTTTCATACTTGAGAAAAAAAACCATCCGGTACGTTCGTTTTTCCTGATGTGAAAGACGAGGCGTCAGTGCACATTACCGATATTATTTTGAAGCTACCCATGCTAGACATTACTGCAGGCATACTCAGAACGGCATCTTTTTTCCTTTTTAAAATTAACCTCTATAACTACAACTTTTAATAATTTAAGTTAGGTGATAAGTAAATGTTTGAAGTGAAAAAACGGTATTGTTTGTTTAGAAAAACCTTATGTATCAAACTACCTCAGGTCTGTATCAATGTACTCCCTTCATGGGGTACATTGATACTAAATTAAATTTCAAAAATATGTGATGTGGTTTAGAAAAAAATCAATGTGCCTCCACTCCCCCTATGCTTCTGACAAAATTGTTGCACTTTAAAATTGAACGAATTAAATTTAACCAATAAATAACAAGGAGGATTATATGTTATTAATGGGATTAAACTTTTTTTAATATCTTGGCATTAAAAGTAACACTTCAGTACCTAAAATCAAGGAATAAAAAAAAAATAAAAAGTTCAAGAACTATCTTTAAAAGTCACTGTTTTCACTATTAGCGTTTTCGACTGGTCACACTCAGTTCACACTCGTAAAGTGCGAGTTTTCGTTGATCAGCACTGGTTTAATTTAGTGACGTCATACAAACTTAATTCAACCGAAAACGCAGTTGACCACCAGTGCATTGTATTATATTTGGCAGTTGTCATTTGAGTAATAAATAGAAGTACCTTCCAAATTCCAAACCAGATCCAAACCAAGCTTCCATTTTAAATATATATTTAATATTATTATATTATAGAATATTTTCTCAATATATTAACATAAACTTACTTATGTCTAAGTACTTAAGATGTCAGCGTATACTATGCATATACAGGACTTACAAGAATATTTATGGTACCTACCTGGAAATCATCCAGGTGCGACACCACTGATTCAATGTAATCTTTTATTTTTAGCAGTTTAGTTTTATTACACTTGGCCTTAAATAAATCTTCTTTGTCTGAATTGACAAAAAAGTTTTCAATATTTCTTTACAAATTCTACAAAATTTACACAATTTAGAAACAACTCTTCATTTGCCATCGCCATATTTGTTACGACTGAACTGAAACTGAAAACCTGTCTCTACACTCGGTTCACAAAAGTGCACACCAGTTCATTTTTTTGAGTTCAACTGATTCCAACTGAAAATTCAAAAACTGACCCGGTTCGCACTGCCATTGCGAGTCGAAAATAAATGTTGCACCGAGTGTTAAAAAGTGCGCACCAGTTTCACCAGTCGAAAACGCTATATAACTACTGGTGTAATTATCATTGTCTTTTTTGAGGTTTATTATTATAGGGTCTATCAAGTGTTCCATTGCTATATCCACTTTCCAAATTGAATTTTCCACCTTTTTAACATAATCAATGCATTTTATTCAATGTTCTCCATTTACATCCGAAACCGCCTTCAAAAACAAATTTCGCACATCAGGTAATTTAAGTGTTGTGTTGTTTCGAGAAACATAACCTTTTAATTGTGACCAGTTCAGTTCAATGGGATTTAACTCTACGTGGTAGGGAGGTAATCTGAGAATTTCAATTGAATTACAAAATGTATTTTTTGAATTGATTTTACATTGACTTGCTATTGCGAGTAATTTTGCCTTTAAGGATTTAGGAGACGTGATAATATTTTTAGAATGAAGAGTGACTCCTTTAATCGGCTGTGATAGAATGCATTATCAAAAACAATAAGGGAGTTGACTGGAATTTTTTTTTAAATATTCTGAAACCAATTTTCAAACATAGGGCCATCCATTTCTTCAATGTAGTCTTTTATTTTATCTGACTCGAACATTAATAAACCATCTGGCAAAAATCCATCGGTGCTTCCAATGTTGGTTATTTTTAAACGATTTCCTTTTCCTGTTAGATTTTTTAATTCACAAGAGACTCCTTTCATAAAGGCTTGCTTTTTAGTTTTCATGGAGGTGTCTTGCAAAATTTTGTTACTGTATGTACAGCATTACCTCACGTTTCATCTAAATAAAATACCTGTTTATGATGATTCTTTGCGTCCTTTATTTTCCCTAAATAATCATGACTTCACGCAATGATTTCGTCTTTCTTTGTTAAAAAGCTGTTTCTGTCACGTGTTTTGTAACGAAAATTTAATTATTGTTCTATTTTTTCAAATGAAAATATGATATATTTGGAAGAATGGGTCTATTTTCTATTTCTTGAGTGTATGTTTCTAAATGTAGGAATTTTATTTTGATAGAAAAAAGACTGTACCATTTGCCTTATTACATTTTTTACGCAAGTCACAATTAAGATCATGTTTCTTCTCCAATATTTGTATCTTCTTTAATAATGTTATACACTGTCCGCTTAGATACTCCAGCATAGGACTCAGATTTAGTAGCTATTTTATCCATAGAAAGTTAAACAAAGTTTTTTCGAAGAATATTAAATACATTTAGTACGATTATTTTTTTTTTCTGAAGATAATGCTTTATGTCCATTAGGTCGTTTACGACCTGTGCTTGCAATATTTTCTAATGCACTCGCCATTCTTATATAACTGTCAAAATATAAAATTTCGAACCAATAAATAAAGTCTGACTTTATTACAGTAAAAACCATGAAAATTACTTTTATATCAGATGTCTTAAAATTTTCATTTCAACTACAAATAAGCATTAAAGGAAGAGGTATAAATAAGATGTCTATCTCTTGAACCTTTACTACATTGTGCAAATTAAATTACTGTAGTCCTTTCTTCTCTAGAGTATAATGAATACAACAAGGTAATGATTTCACTATATAGATGGCTTTAATATAGTTATACTTGTCAACTGTGCAATTACAAATATTTTTTCTATATTGCTGTCAATTAAATGTCAATTATATTATTTAAAAAACAATAGTGGATATGATAAAAATGTATGACTTTAACTAACTTATAAAATAAAAGCAAAGAAATATTTTGTTTAACTAACTTTCAATCCTGGATTTTAACCCCTAAACTTTTACCTCTGCACTAAGAAGACATCGGATTTTTTATTTAATTCCTAAATTGATTTTAGATAATTTTATTAAAATTTACGATTTATTTAAAAATATAGACGAATATCTTGTTGAATGCTATTATTTTTTTAAATTTTCTTTTCCTTTTATACCGTGATATGACCAAAACATGACATATTGTAGACCATTAACCAAATTCACGATCACGAAAGAAAATATCACTTTAGTTGTCAAATAATCCATTCAACCTATCACCATCTTTGTGGTCTCCTTCTGTTATCCAAACCGGGTGTAAATTAAACGCTTAATGAAATTCTGAGAATGGTGGAGATTGAGATTCTACCGGTTGAGGTCGGACTTTGAAGTTCCTCTTGCTCAAAGCTCAAACTCCCACTTCTCTGACGCTCCTTCGGAAATTGCCACTGGCGTACTTACAAAAATAGAAGAAAAAAAATTAATAAGATGTAAACGTTATGTTCTCCTGCGATGAACATTTAGGTTGGTTATATTTAGACTTAACTGTGAGTCTTGTTAAAGTAACTTTATTGTCGTAAGCTTGAACTGAAATAATATAACTAATGTATGCAGTTAGGAAAGCATTTAAGGTGAATACAATATCCCTTATATTTTGCGGACAAGGGTATCTCAAAAAGTAGTTTTTTTAAAAAATTAGAATTTTGGCAAAATAAATAAGGTAATATTTAATCAACAGCACTTTTCCTAATATAATCCTCAAATTTGAACTCTTAGTGCTGTCTTCTGGTGTTATGCGCCTGTAACTATCGTATCGTACACTCTAAGTAATCGATACCCGTAGAAAACAAAACTTCAGCTGTTAGTTTTCGACGAAAATTTCGTCAAACATTTCACTTTTCAAAGGTTTAGCTTACACGCCAGGTATAGTAGAATCAAGTTTCGGCATTCAGAAGTGAATGTCGGAGCCCTCCGGGACTCCCAAAATGCCAAAAGTCTTTGAAACTGCTTAGGGGAGGTGTGGGAGACTTGGTACCCTGGGAGAGTTGGGACAGTGTTATTTTGTTGCGTTAGGTTGCCACTGTGAGAGTTACCTTCAAACTGTTCAATCATTATTGTGTTTACATTCAGTCAAGCAGCGATAGTCGTATGTATATGGTGTTTTCTAAGTCTCAGATAGTGAAAAACGTTTTTGGTAATTAAAAGTAAGTTTTTTTTTTGTATATTTTGCTTTGTTTTTTAATAAATTATTCTTAAACAATAAAAGTTAATTGTGCATGTTGTTGTACCGTATTTTGTCTTTAAAATGTGATCTGCTGTTGTCAATTTACTTTAACCTAACAATATTTGGCGCTATTTTTAACTTCACCAGTCCGTCAGGGAGAGTTGGGACAATATTATAAGGGAGAGTTGGGACGTCCCAAGTCTCCCTGATTAAAGGTATATTCTTCTATTTTCCGTATTGTAGGCACATTATTATTTTTGTTTTCTTATTTTCAGCTATGCCATTACGATACAAAAAAAAAGGAAAAAAACCGTAGTATTCCCACGCAAATTATACAGCAGGCCGTGGAAGAATATAGAAATGTTGGAGGGCTAAGAAAAATTGCTAACAAGTATGACATACCAAAGACATCCCTAGCTAGGTACCTTAAGGCAGGCAACTTGGACAAACTTTTGGCAGTACATTAAAGTTATGGGTCGTCCTATCGACAATCTCAAATTTTTACCATTGAGGAGGAACAAATGCTTGTTAAATATATTATAACGGCCGCAAGAATGCACTATGGTTTGAGTAAAAATCAAGTTCGTCAATTTGCTTATCAATTCGCCCAGGCTAATGGAAAAAAAATACCGAAATGTTGGGAAAAAAATGAGAAAGCTGGAGAGGATTGGTGGAAAGGTTTTAAAACTAGGAACCCAACTCTATCAGTGAGAAAGCCAGAGGCAACTAGCCTTTCCCGCTGCACTAGTTTCAATCGGAAAAATGTTAATGAATTTTTCGATAACTTGGATGAAGTGGTAACCAAATATAAATTTCCGCCCAGTGATATTTATAACTGTGATGAGTCAGGACTTACTACAGTTCAAAATTCAGGTAAAGTGGTCGCTGAAAAGGGTGCAAAACAAATTGGTCAAGTTGTCTCTGCAGAGAGGGGAAGTTTAGTGACAGGTTTATTTACAATTAATGCGACAGGTCAGTGTTTTCCTCCTTTTTATGTATTTCCAAGGGTAAATTTTAAGGAATACATGCTGGCAGGCTCCTACCCAGGATCTGCTGGTGCAGCACACCCATCAGGATGGATGACCGATGTTAATTTTGCAATATATTTACAACATTTTTTCAAATACGCTAAACCAGCCGTCGACAGACCTGTTCTTTTGATATTTGACAATCATGATAGTCACATATCAATAGAGTCTCTACAGTTTTGCAAACAAAATAATATCGTCTTACTAACTTTCCCCCCTCATTGTTCACACAAACTGCAACCGTTAGATATTGGAGTCTACGCACCATTAAAAAAATATTATAGTGCAGAGTGTGATTCATGGATGAAAAGAAATCCTGGAAAGACAATTAGCATTTATGAAGTAGCCTCGCTCTCATCCCAAGCAATGATAAAAGCTTTTACACCGACAACAATTCAAGCAGCGTTTAAAAAAAGCGGAATTTTTCCCTTTGGCCGTAATATTTTTAATGACGTGGATTTTCTGGCATCTGCTGTTACCGACAGGCCTAATCCAGAGGTATATGATGCAATTAGTTCAGAAGCAAACCTAGAAAACACAAACATTACAATTGACACCAATATTGAGGCAATTCCGTCCACTTCAAATGTTAGCGACTCAATAGATGTCATGAAGAAAAAAGTGCTGGTAACGCCTGAACAACTACGTCCGCACCTAAAAGCGGCAGCGCGCAAGAAACAAAATAAAGGGCGTAAGCCTGCTAAAACGCGAATTTTAACAAATACCCCGGTTAAAGATGCAATAATTGCTGAAATTGAGACTCGCCTTAAAAAAAAGGAAAGATGTGTATCTGTGAAAGCCATAAAAAAAGTAACAAAACGGCTAGTTTCATCATCCAGCGAAGATGAAAAGCATGATCCTATAGTTTATGCAGAATCTGGAGACTCTGATTTAGAATTCTCGGAGGAAGAAGAAGAAGAAGAAGAGAGCAATGATTCGCATCAAGAAGATATACATTTTTTGGAATCAGATTTTGTAATTGTTAAATGTACAGGAAAAAAAAGCGAAATACATTATGTGGGAAAAGTTGTTGGGTTAGCAGAGGATTATTTAGAAATAGAATTTCTAAGAAGGAAACATAAAACATTTCAATTTGATTTTCCGCCAGTTCAGGAAAAGCGGACGATTGCAATTGAAAATATTTTTAAAAGATTGCCACTTCCTATACAAAAGCCTGGTACTGCTCGTATCCAAAATATGGTAGAGTTTAAGGCAAGATATTTTCAAAATATTAAAGATTTACGATAAAATATCACGTTAAAATATTTAATATTATGATTTTTTTTTAATAATCACTTATTTTGTTTTATATTACCATTGTAGATACTTTTTTGGTAAAGTGTTGTTTTGAATTAAAATAGTTTTTTGTCTTTTTGGTCTTTATTTGGGTTGTCCCACCTCTCCCCATCACCGGACCCAACTCTCCCTTATAAAAGGGAGATATGGGACAAAATCATTACTTTATAAAAAAATTTATAGAAACATTAGTTGTTTAAAAAAATTAACAAAATGCTGTACATAGTTGGCAATTAAATGAAGGTATACGTACGTATTTTTATTTTATTAAAATAATAAAAATTAATCATTACAAAAATTTAAAACCAAAAAATGTCCCAATTCTCCCACATCTCCCCTACACCAGGAAACTTAAAAACAGATGCCGACTCAATAAGGACGAAGTAGCAGCAATCAAAACTGTTAAAAATATCAAGACTAAATTGAAAACGAGACATAAAAATGTGAGTAAAGGGTTCAATTCTACATTAACCACTAATCCAGGGGTCAGCTGCCCGATACAGGGGCCCCTTAGGCCAAAATTATTAATGTTTCACCTCCAAGTGACCTTCAAACATTTGAGAGAGTTGAAAAATCTAAAAATACTCCTGAGGATAAGAGCACAGCCTCCAGGAAGCCGTCAAGTGCGGATTCCGACGATCTTGACTACCAGGACAGCCAAGATAGCTTCAACGATAGCCAAACCGACAACGATAAAAATTCCAATGAATTTAAGACAGTTAAAAATCTCCTAGACGTCTTAGAAGGTTCTAATTCAAGTAACTCTTTGAATAGTGAGATGGAGACCACGGTAGTTGAAGAAACCAAAACCAAAAAGGCGGATACCACCGCAGTTGCACCCAAAAACATATCGCGGACAGCACAGGGATATAAAACCCTTCCGCTTCCAAAAAATGTAATGCAATAACTACTCAACTTTAGAACCAACGAGTTCAGTAGCAATACACATATTGACATGGCCACAAATCTAACAGGAGATGTGAAAAACTGAGTAGCTTTACGTCTGGGTATGTTTCCACACCCCCAACACATGACCCCTCACCCCCTAGTTCAACGGCGTTACTTTCAGAATATTGTTCCCAAGCAGCCCAAAACAGGACTTAATAGAGACCCACGCATCAGGGTAGAGGTTAAGACTACTGACTTCTCCAGTAGCCTACCCAAAAATATTATGAAATACGACCCAAATTACCAAACTCCAGAGGAAAATGAAAAGAAAGGCGCAACTACTTTACCGGACAAGGAGTCAATACGAAATGGAAACAGAATATGAAGAAGTACAACATAGATTACTCGAGCAATTTAAAAAAAATTAATCTAATGATGATGCATTTATTTCACCAAAAAAATTCAGCTCCAATTTTCAAAAACTTTTTCGCGAATAATCAAAAAAGACCCAAGTACCTACCTCAAATTCCTTTGAACCACTGTCACATGAATCTATCTCAGATGGTGATAACGCAATCGGCAAAATCGTAAAGAAACGGAAAAAGGGGAATAAATACAAACCCTTAAATCTAGATGAGATAACGACAGCAAATAAAACTAACCCTGGTGAAAACAGCACAAATAAACAGAGTTCAAGTAGGAAGGAATTTAGACAAAGTGCAAACAACAAACAAACAAACAAATAGCAGCAGCAAAAACAAAAACTTTATGCCGCCAATTATCATTGATGGTAGGGCAGTCAATCATAAACAACTTATCACAGACCTAAAGGCAGTAGTAGAGGGTGAATTCAGCCTAAAACAAACAACGATTATCTTTGTAGAAAATAAAGAAGATTATCTATAGGTTTTAGCAAACATCAAATCCGAAAAAATGCCCCATCTTACCTATACACATCGAGACGACAAATCACATGCCTTTGTGCTTAGGGACTAGCAAAAGGTACAAAAATCTCGGATATCGAGGAAAATTTGAAAGAGGAACATGACATCAAGGCGGGAGCCATTTACCAGATGAAAACTAAGGAACGGTCCCTGTTTCTGGTAGTTACAGACCCAGTTTTGACACTGGATTATCTAAATAAAAACACAATGAGTATTATATACTAGAGTTACTTGGGAACTCCGAAAATCCGCCAAACTCATAATCCAGTGCCATAACTGCCAGCAATGAGGGCACGCAACGGCAAACTGTAGCAGACCCTCCAAATTTTTGAAGTGTGCGGGTGATCACCACACACGAACTTGTGATAAGACCCGAAAACACCAGTAATATGTGTAAATTGTGGGAGTGATTACCTGCTAACTACACGAAATGTCAAAGCTATGTAGAAAGGCTTAAGAGACTAGAGGAGCGACGTCCGAAACAGAAATTTGTTCCCGCCCCTTTACCGATGGTAAATCAATGGGAGAACAGGAGCCAAAATTGAAGAAGAAACGAAGATTTCCTAGCCCTACCACAAAGAAATAGGAATACATTACCAATCCTGAAGCCAACACTCAACTCGAAATATCGAAATACCGAGAATTATGAACTCAGGCGCGGCCATGAACGATGTCTCAGCGCTCAATAGTAAAATTGCATAGCTAAATGGCTTAATCAATATACAGTAATCGAAGGCAGAAATCTAGTTTTTGGAAAAAAGGTAAAATCTATACGTGTATTTGCTACGCTCAAATTACAAAATATCGCCCTAAAACGCACGAATTATTCGCAGCCAGCGCTAGCATCACTTTTGTTGCCTCTGCCATGACTTCGCACTGACCGAATAGTGATAATTCATTTTTTAGTAGATTGCTGGCGACTCTCCTCCCTGAAAGCCGGTTGTCTTCAAAAACATTTATCAATTTGATTAGTGCAACGTTTTCGCCTTTATCTTGGTCTTCTATGGTACGAGCTCGTTTCATTATATCGCCTCACTATTCGACTGATGCTGGAAAGATGTCTTCCTAACAAACCACCAACATATCGCATTGAATATCCTTCATCCATTGACAAATTGCTATGGCGATTTATTTAATTATTTTATTTACTCGCAACAGAACTTCCAATACAGACACTTTGCTTTAATCAGCACTTTTTAAGAAATATTTAACACAGTTTCTAAACTTTTATACGAAGGTACTTGTTGTTTTGCAAACTAAGCCATTTTATATGTTTTTTTGAGGCGCTCATTACGAAAATCGGGGTTAAAACTTACAGAAATGGTGGGTGACACATTTGATCGAATACATTTGATCGAAAACATTTGATCGAATGCATTTGATCGAAAAAACATTTTATCGAATAACAATTGATCAAAAAGCAAAATGATCGAACAGAAAAATGACCGAAAAGAATAATGATCGAAAATAGATTTGATAGAAAAAGCAATTGATCGAAAAACCAAATATTTATAAAATTATAAAAAAATAAGATAAATGAACACAAAAATTTTAACTAATTTACATAACCTGTGCGGCCTAGAATTATCACTGGTTGCTATGCAAAAACAAAAACTAAAAAAATAAAATAAACGTAACCTACCCAACTTACCTAACTCGTGCGAGAGCAATCACGTAAATTTGAATACTACAGGTTAGGTGAATTAGTTTTTTTTTTATTTTTATATTTTTTTTTGCGAGGTAAACCGCGACGTTTCCAAACTGGAGCAATTTAACTGATTGCTCTGATACATGTTAGGTAAGTTAGTTAAGTTTTTAATAATAAATAAAAATAAAGAAAACCAATTTACCTAACCTGTGCGGCTTGGAGCAATTTAACTGATTGCTCTGACAGAGGTTAGGTAAGTTAGTTAGGTTTTTAAAAACTTAACTAACCGCGTAGGATTTAGGCCACACAGGTTAGGTAAATTAATTAAATTTTTTATAATAAAAAAAAAACTAAACTAACTTACCTACTCGTAACATAGGCGAGAGCAATCAGTTAAATTTAAATAACGCAGGTTTGGTAAATTAGTTACGTTTTTTATTTTTCCCTTTTTTGTATATTTTTTTGTGAAGCAACTCTCGAGGGCTCCAGGCCGCACAGGTTAAGTAAATTAGTTAAAAATTTTGTTCGAATTTTCTTATTTTTTTAAAAATTTTTTTGCGAGGCAAACCGCGACGGTAAATTAATTCAATTTTATATATAAAAAAAAACTTAAAACAATTTACCCAAAATGTCCCATTTGGAGACAACTCGACCTTATTGAAATACATATTTTGTGCAAAATAATCACATTTCTTTAATCCCAATGAAGATAAATAAGCGTTTAGCTCTAAAATAATTATTTTTAAATTAACAGTATTAATGCTGATGCCTTGGTAGGATTCCCTACTCGACCATTCACTGGGTACTAATTAACGGTGCTGTTTCTAAAGTGGCGCTGGGAAACAGTAACAAAGTCTATACAGAACACGAGGATAATAACCGTAGCAGTTGATGCCGATGACACACAAAAAAAAACAGTATTGTACCTAATTTTGATAGCCCCTTAGTTTAGTTTCCCTGGTAGTAGGGATTAGACGGACGGTTGAATGGTATCGTTTGATTTTTTGATATTTTACTATTTTTAATGTTGATTTTCGATATATTGTCCTTTCGATATAATCAATTTTCGATCTATTGTCTTTTCGATAAAATGTTATTCGATAAAATCTATCTTCGATCAAATGTTATTCGATCAAATGTATTTTCGATCAAATGCCATTCGATAAAATGTATTTTCGATCAAATTTCTAATTCGATCAAATGTTTTTCGATAAATTTTGTGCCACCCAGAAATGGTTGAACCACCCCTAAAATTGCAAAAAAAAACACCCCTAAATAGAGGTGATTTTCGACTGTACTTGTTTTGCAAAGTAACTCATCTCATATGTTTTTTGGATCGCTGATTTCGAAAATCGGGGTATCGAGACTGTAAAATTTGTGTGACACCCCCCACATGCCAGAAACACCCCTCCCAAGGGGTGAATTTTTGGAAAAAAATACCAGTCGCGGTGTTTCGCGAACTAAGTCATCTTATATGTTTTTTGGGTCGCTGTCCAGCACACTCCAAATTAATTTTAATTTTTAAACAAAAAGTATCAAGATCTTTCTGATACTCGTATTTCTTTAGTCTTTATTTAAAGTGATCTTCCGAAAACAAGAGTTACCCGAAAAAAATCGATATTCCTATGAATCAAAACTCCTGTTCAGTTTCAATATGCCGCGTTGGAAACACTAGGGGGCTCCAGAGATCGTGTGAATATAAGGTCGTGTACTCACATCTATATTTCGTATATTCTAGCACACCCATTTTCGTTATCAGCGATCCAAAAAAACATTATGAGATGAGTTAGTTTGCAAAATAACAAGCAAAGTCGAAAAATACCCCTACTTAGGGGTATTTTTTGCAATTTTAGGGGTGGTTTAACCATTGCTACAATTTTTAACCCCCATTTTCGTAATTAGTGCCCCAAAAAACATATAAGATTACTTAGTTCGCGAAACACCGTGACTGGTCATTTTTTCCGAAAATTTACCCCTTAGGAGGGGTGTTTCTGGCCTGTGGGAGGTGTCACAAAAATTATACAGTCTCGACACTCCGATTTTCGTAATCAGCGCCCCAAAATACGTAGGGGACAAGTGGTCTCGTCAAGTGCGGCGTTTCTCGACCTTTTACCGTTATTTAAAATGGACTATATCCATTTCTCCATGGTAGTCTTTTGTTTTCTTTGACTCGAACATTAATAAACCATCTGGCGAAAATCCATTGGTGCTTCCAATGTGGATTTTTATTAAACTATTTCCTTTTTCTGTTACATTTTTTAATTCACAAGAGTCTCCTTCCATAATGAGATACGTATCATGCCAAAGTTTTGTTACTGTATGTCCAGTATTAACCTAAATGTCATCTAAATAAAATATCTGTTTATGCTGATTCCTTGCGTTTGCTATTTTCTTTAAATAATCATGTCTCCATACAATGATTTCGCCTATCTCTGTTAAAAAGCTGTTTCTGTCACGTTTTTGTACGGAAAATTTAATTCATGGTTATATTTTTTTAATTATCAGATTATAATAACGGGTGGCCAATATATAACTAACCGGTTTGCTTTTTTAATATTTTTAAAACTAAATAAAATACGTCCATTTTTCCATCTTAATCTTTTATTGAAAGTTAGAAATTATGTATGAAAAATAATATCAGACAAATGTCCGCCTCTGGATGCCGCACAAACCTGAGCCCTCTTAATGATATTTTCCATCACTACTTGATAGGTTTCGGGAAGAATATTTTTGAATCACTTCCCGTATATTGTTCTTCAGCTAATCTATAGTGTTGGACCTGTTGGCATAAACCTTATCTCTTTTAGACATTCCCATAGAAAGAAGTCTGGAGCCATTAAATCTGGTTACCATGGGGTCCCGATGACATCGCCATTGTTTTTTCAGCTGCATAACAAGTGGCTTCGTCCTGCTGGAACCACACGTTATGCAGGTTGAGTTGTTGAATTTGAGGAGGCAGAAAGTTTTGAATCATATCGCGGTAGCGTCTGCCAGTCACAGTAAGAGAATTACCTGCAGAATCTTTAAAAAAGTAAGGTCCTATGGCACCTCCACACCAAACACCACACCACACCAAACTGTGATTCTGCGGGGATGAAGTGGTCGTTGATTTATGACTTGCGGGTTTTATAATGCCCAGAAACGACTTTTTTGTTTGTTAACAAATCCTTCATGTCGAAATGGGCTTCATCACTCATTATGATTTTTCGACAAAAATCGTTCGTTTGGTTGTTAAGCTGCAAAATTGCGTAACTGTATTGACGGTGACTTTCGTGATCTCTAGACTGTAGCTTTTGGGTTAACTGAATTTTGTACAGCCGCAAGTGTAAGTCCTTTTTAAAAATAGTGCATAATGACGTGCGACAAATTCCCAGTCTCAGAGCACTCCACTAAACTTTTACGCTCTCTCAACATTTTCCGAGGTACGAACAGTTCGAACGCGACACGACCTTGGCAAGTCTTTAACTTTTCGGTTTATTAAAATTTTCGCACTAATTGACGAATGGCGTTGATACTGGGCACATTATTTTGACCAAACTCTTGTCGTAGATTCCGTATAGTGCCAATCATCGACTCATTATTTGAATAAAACCTTTTGAGAATACGAATGCATTGTAGGATCGTGTAGCGTTTAATGATGATTTTGACTCATTGCTTTAAACAACTACCAAAGCGCCACCTAAGAAAATGCGTGCATCAAAAATGGCGCGCTATTTAAATCAGTCAGATATATACTGGCTACCCAGTACATACTAATGCAACATTCCGAATCAATCAAAAAACACATACAATAATGCGGCTATGAATAGATAAAGTCTAACCTATCTGTCAAAATAAAAGGTTTATTATGATTAAATCTAAACGAAAACTTTTATTAGGCGAATCAGATGTATTAAATTTTTTATTTTAACTACAAATAAGCATTGAAGGATGAGGTATTAAAAAGATGTCTACCTCTTCAATCTGTACTACGTTCTGCAAATTAAATTACTGCACTCCTTCCTTCTCTAGACTATACTCTAGACACCAAAAATATTCTGTGGTCAAAAGCTAAAACGACTTGAGTAAATTTTTGGTGATATTAAATTATCGAAGGATAAAAGGGCGTAAGTTTTCTTTTGTCACTTTTCAGGAGAACCTGTTAAAATATTTAAACTTAATTAAGCAATACATAATAACAATACATATAACTTAATATCACCAAAAATTAACGCATGCCCTTTTCACCTTTTGACTACAAAATTAGAGTTTCTAGAAGGTTTAGAAAAATTTTCATTCTAATATATCAAGTTATATACATGTATTTTTAACAGATGTATTGTACTCAACTAAATCCATATTATATGCATACCGTACATTTCAAAAATAGGAATTTAATTTCTTTGTAAAATACGCCAATGGACGTCGCTCTTATAATATACATCGAGAAGTAAAAACCTCCTTAGCCACAAAAGCTAAAGCTATAGCCGGAGCTCAAAGTACACACACAATGACACTCGAGATTTGCGAAGACCCACATTCCATCGGAGTTTGATCAAAATTTGATGAAACCCTTCCATTGTGAACCGATATGTCCGGAATTTCGAATTTTGATTCATGAGGCTTTAATTATTGCGATGAGGGATTTTGTCATTATCGCCTAGACAGCTACCGGGTATTTTAGATTTAATCTTTGACCCGAGTTAAAGTTGTAAATTAAAACTCATAAATAACTGATAAGTTTTTAGAAGTTCACTTAAAAATATTTAAAGGAACAATTTCAATTAGTTCACATAACCTAAATTTTCAATAATTTTTTTTTAAATTGGGAGAAATGCGAAATTTGATGTTTCTGTTACCTTGGTATCCGTTATTTCAATTTTATGAATTATTTTTTTTTGTTTTAGTAAAATATTTCATAAATTATTTTGTAATCTAAATTTGACGTTTATAACTTTATCTTTCAGATGACAGCTGTAAGAACCTTAAGTCTATTCGCTTTCTTTATTGTTTAAATTTAAAATTGATAAAACAAAAAGTAACTAGATTTTGGAACGTCGTTGATTAAAAACATCATGTTATTGTGTCAGATGGTAGTTATCAAATTAATTATGAATTTGTTAAAAATTTGTATATTTTGATATTTAAACCGATTTAGTAGTCACTTATTAGGAGACACAAATCTATGTGCGAGGCTCTTAGAAAGAGGTACAGGATGCAGAGGCATTAAATATTTCGTAAAATACTATCTATAGACTCTAAAGACTAAAATAATGTCTAAAAAGTAAGCCAAAGTAAAACAAACGTAAATTATTTAATATTAAGTAAGTTGTGGCAAGTTATATATAAGTTGTACGAAGATGCGCAACATGTAACAATGAAATCGTTACAAGAAATGCCTGATGTGAAATGTTCTGCACGTTCAATTAATACATGGATTCGAAAAAGAAGTAGCAACCGACAGTTTTTTATTGGAACGAACATCAATTCACCTAATAAAATTTTGCTTGTGAAAAATTTTAACAAGGAGATAGAGTTGGATAACTAAGTAGGTATTTATGAGTGAGACGTGAGTATACGAGGCCTGTCTAAAAAGTATCCGACCTTAATTTTTCCCTCGCAAAGTAGTGATTCTAAGGCGGCGCCACTGTGTACAATGGAAGGGGGAACCTTAATGCGCATGCTTAAATTTTTTCACTGCGTTCGCTTGTGCAAGTCGCTGGCTGATGGTCGCCAAGTAAGATGCTGTTCTTAGTGTTCGTCCTGTTTAGTTTTCTCGCAAGATGACTGATCGAATTGAGCAAAGATACTGCGTCAAATTCTGTCAAAAGCTTGGTGATTCTCAAAGCCAAACAATTCGTAAGATTCAGCAAGTGTTTGGAGAAGATGCGATGGGTGTAACACACATTAAGAAGTGATTCAACCGATTCAAAGATGGCCGCACATCAGCGGAGAGTGAGCAGCGTTGTGGCAGGCCCCAAAATGCTCGGAGTGCAGCTAATATTGAGAGGATGCGAAATTTAATAATTGCAGATTGTCGTTTAAAAGTGCGGGAGATTACAGAAGAGGTTATAGTGAGTAAAGATTCTGCACATGCAATTTTGCGTGAAGATTTGAACATGTACCGGGTGGCTGTGAAATTTGTTCCCAAGTTGTTGTCCCCGGAACATAAAGATTTTCGTTTTGACATTGCACAAGATCTGCTGAACACCGCTAACACTGATCCTGGGTTTCTGAACACCGCGATAACTGGAGATGAGTTATCGGTGTACGGATACGATCCAGAAACAAAAAGTCAGTCGTCGCAATGGAAGCATCCCGATTCTCCAAGGCCGAAGAAAACGCGCCAGGTGCGAGGCAAAATCAAAGTGATGCTGACTGTTTTCTTTGATATCCGTAGAATTGTGCATCACGATTATGCACCGGAAGGACAAACAGTGACAAAGGAGTACTATCAAGATGTTCTTCGGCGACTCCGTGACGCAGTTCGGCGCAAAAGACCAAACATGTGGACGGCGAACAACTGGCACAACCGTTCGCCAACCTCCCTACTCTCCAGACCTGGCTCCTTGCGACTTCTGGTTGTTTCCAAAATTAAAGACGCCACTGAAAGGATCCCGTTTTGAGAGTAGAGAAGAGATAATGCGGAATGCGACGACGGAGCTGAACACCATTCCAAAAGAAGTCTTCCAGAGATGTTTCCAGCAGTGGAAGGATCAATGGGCTAAGTGTGTGCAAGCACAAGGGGCCTACTTTGAAGGGGATTAGGGTCACAACTCCGTCAGGTATTCGAATTTTCTGGCCAAAGGTCGGATACTTTTTAGACAGGCCTCGTATATCAAACAAAGTGACAAAAAAAGTTTGTAACATGGAACAATGGCTACTGCAAGTAAAAAAACTGGAAATGGAATTCGATACATAATTGTCCATGATGGCAATGAAGGATTTATAAAAATGCAGACTTCAAATTTAAAAGTCAAACAAAAAGCATATTTTACCATAATAATATGAACACAGAATATTTTGAAAAATGGTTTAAAACGAAATTTATACCTAGTCTGGAACATCCTTCTTTGATTATAATCGTTAATGTCAGTTATCATTCGCGGTACGTGGAACCAATTCCATGTTTTAGTAAGACGAAAGATAAAATGGTAAAATGGTTGCTGGAAAAGAACAATAATTATCCAATCAATAATAATAATAATAATAATAATAATAATAATAATCTTTATTTGCCTCAATTAAAATTACAATTTAGATTTAGAAAAAATACATGTATATAAAAAACGAGATAGGTAAATAAGTAGACACCCATATATTCATGGCAAATAGAGTGTACATTCACAAAAGCAGGCTTGTGCGTGAATGCAGTAGTTCATTTATCATGAAAAATAGATGTATAAAAATTAAATTAAAAAGTATAGGTACATTTATAAAAAGAAATGTTTGAGATTCACATAATAGAATTTTAAACAATTTAACTGTAAAATATAATATAATATAAAAGGACAATCAAAAAACAGTGTTAGTAAAATCAATTAGAATATTAATAGACATTAAATTATTAAGTTTTTTTTTAAATCACGATAAGATTGACAGACTATAACATGTTTCATTTCGCGGCGAAATAAAGTTTTGCAATGTAGCAGTCGAAAAGATAGGATCCAATTTTTTATTTTCTTTTTAAATAAACTTGCGGAGTTAATTTTTTTTAAATCAGATGGTAATTGGTTATACAACTTTGGAGCCAGGTATGTAAAACTTTTTTTTCCTATAGCTTTTTTCATTTTGGGTATTACGGCAGCGCTTTCCTTATATCTAGTTGGATAGCTATGTTGGATTGACTTTAAAGTGGCTTTATCTTTATGTTGTTTTAGTAAAATCACTTTTACGTATAATTGGTAAATATTTAGCACTCCAGTTTCTTGGTAGAGCTCAATTGTAGGGTAGGTTCTGGGTTTGTGAAATAAAACTTTTAATGGTATAAAATGTCAGATTTGGGAAGTTGTAAGTCAAAATCGGCCACGAAAAGAATTCTACCTAGATAGATTTGTCAAGGAATATGGACATAAAATATTAAGAACTTCTCCATATCACCGCCAGTGCAATAGGATAAAGAAACATTATCCCGTTCTTTCTCGAACATTAATCGAAAGCTCGTCCGCCATAATCATCACATAGGTTTGGTCTTAAGGGGTTTAATTATGTATGATAATCGGACAAGGTGAGCCTCAAAGGCCAAATAAGAGAGAGAGGGACTTGGAGAATTAGAGCATGACTGAATATTGAAATGACTCACATTAAAATATTTACGTATAATAATTATATTTCGACAAAAAATTCTGTTGGCCCCAATTATTGTCACAGTATGTATTGCTTACTAATAATCTATCTATTAAAATTTTTTTTAACATACATGAATTGTTGGTTTTTGTAACATATTTCTATGTTCTAATAACACATTTTTTATGACATACCTAGTGTCTTTTACTTCCAACATGCCTCTATCTAATCGGTAGTAATGGTGACTGAGTAGACACACGTTTGTGAGAGCTCCTGTTGAATTTCCTAAATCAGTGGTAAATCCTCAGTAGTTAAGTTATATCAAAATAATTAATAACTAAATAGGAAAGTGATTTGCACAATTTGTGATAATTTGCAAGTGAATAAAATACATTTGAAAGGATTTTGATTAACGCAGGTATAGTGGACCATACACAAAGTACTTATAATGGTACCAAAAAACATGAGAAGCAATAGTCAATCTGGAGATGTTACGGATGAAATAGCAATAGAACAACTTATTACTAAGGTATGTCAAAAATTTATCGTAAAGTTAGATGAAAAGCTAGGAGAAAGATTTGATAAACTCGACTCACAAATGAATGATATCAGTAATAAAATGGCTGAAATAAATAAATCGGTAAATATCAATAAAAAAGACATATGTACACTATATGCTAAGCAGGAAGAAAATAAAATTTTCCATAAACGAAATATGCTACGTTTCGATGGATTACATGAGAAGGAAAATGAAAATTTGTTGCAAATCATCACTAATTTAGTAAACCAGTCAATGAAAGTAAAGTGCACAATAGCAGATATTTTAAATATATATAGAATCGGCAAAGTAAACTCTGACAAAATTCATACAAGAACTATAATTGTAGAATTTATCTCCTTTCTAAAGAGAAATTAAATTCTGAAAGCAAAAGGTACTTTACAGCAATCAGGCATATTTGTAAATGAAAATTTAACAATCAAACAGTATGATTTATTGAAGAAAGCTAAACATAAATATGGTAGAAAAGAAGTTTGGAGTTGGGCTGGAACTATATTTGCTAAAGTAAATGATGAAGTTAAGAAGATTCAAAACGAGGCTCTTATTTGAAGTTCAGAAGCTTCAAAACAAAACGAATCGGATATTTTATGAAATAGTGTATGAACAGCTTTAAAATAAACCTATTCAAAATTAATAATATAGTTAAAGTGTACATTTGGCGAGAGTATTGTTTTTGCTCCTAAAGACTTCTTGATAAGACGGAGCGTGCTTTGTTGTTTTTTTTTTCTTCTTTTTTCTTTTAGAATTATTTTTATTTAGAATTGGTTAAAAATAACGTCTCGAAGTATACCTACTTGGATTTTAATCCTAATAGTATGGTAAATTTTGTCTTTTATATAAAGATTAAATAGAAATTAAAGAATTGTAAATTATTTTATTGTAAATATCAAGAATGAAAATAGGTTATCAAAATAAATGTGAAGTAATTTTAACATCTTTGAAATTTTTTATTTTTTGAATTTTAATGCATATGAGAATTTATCACATTAATTATAGGGTGTATTATTTTTTCTTTTACTTTTTAATTATCAGGAGACCTCATAAGATAGGATATAATAAAACATGTCAACTGTATCTATATGTTATCAAAATTGCAGAGGTTTAAACACAAAAATGGTGGAATTTTACACAAACATTTTAGAAGGTAATCACGATATAGTTGTTGTTACCGAATCTTGGTTTAAAGATGGGGTGAGGGATGGAGAATTAGCAGATGTAAATCATTTAAATATATTTAGAGCAGACCGAAATTTGAAAATTACTGCAAAAACACGGGGAGGAGGCGTTCTTATAGGAATTAAAAAGAAATTTAAAATATTAAATGTTGTTGAACATTCTTCAGTATTCGAAGTTTTAGTTTTAGATGTAAATCAAATAAACTGTAGCAGACTTTTATACTACATACCGTTTATGTCTCTCCTAAACGCACACGGAACTCCCTAATATTCAATATACAAAACTCTGCTGGTTCTCCACTTTATTCAATTCTGTGTTTGGCCAATAATATTAATACTATAGTAAACTTAGATTGGTCTCTGTCATTAATACAATTTAAAAAGTTGATAATATCTTACTTCGATACCTTTGGAATTTAAATAATATAAATAACAACTACTTTAAAAACATGTAAAATTTCTTAAAGTTATTTAATTCTACCATTTAAAGTGATTTATCCTCTGCAATTAAAATACTTTAATATTATGCCACCTGTAAAAAATTACTTAAATTGTACTATCCATGTAATTAGGCTAGTTAAGCCTGTTTGGATTTTTATTAAATAAATAAATAAATAAATAAATAGTACGACTAAAGCGAGAATTAAATAGTGTTTTTTAACGTTTAACTTGTAAGGTTATTAAACATTGAACATAGCATTATCTTTTTTTTTTTAAATTAACTTATATTGTGACATTACTATACATGGTATAGAATACCACTGAAAAGATCTCGATAAGTCGATTTTAAAAATGTTTACCTCCCAGGTAGATATCGGTGAATATTTAATTTAATCTTCATGATATAGGTACGTACCTAACATAGATACAACTATTAAGTTTCTTTAATTAATTTAGGCCAGTGCATTTGCCACGATCTTAGTCTCCCCAGGACTGTAAGGGGTGGCAAAGATTACTATTTTCCCAAGATAACTCTATTAAATTTATTATTCGGAGAGTGGGGTGGTTAATGAAAGTATTTTGTCCTGGGATCTGATTTAATATTTTTATCTTTTAGTTGATGCACAAAATTTACCATGGAGTTATTATCCCCTACAAATGTTTATTATGTTCTCTATACTGTTATTAATTTAAAGGTGATTTACGTTCCCCCTTGTAGTACTATAAGGTGCACAGAAAAAGGTGAGTTTTAATTATTATCTTAAATCTTATCAACTATATATATGTTACTTTACTCTAGTGTACAGATGGTAATGAGAGCTGCTACGTTCAGGTACATTAAAATAAGAAAGGTAGTCCTTACTTGAGGGCTGAGGGATTTGAAGTCTTACTATCGACTGATAACTCAGGACTCGGTAATGGTTGGTGATGTCTCCAGAAGGTGCCAATGAATTATATGGGTGCTGCAGATAAATCGGTGGTAGATACCGAACCTTCAATATCTATCGGTCATATCTCTCGATTCAAATAATCTTGTTCAAATAAATATTCAATGAATAAATGAATGCATAAAACGTAAATAAGTACGTAAATAAGTACTTAAATAAGTACGTTAATAAGTACTTAAAGGCCTAAAAGGAAACAACATTATTAATACTTGATTTTTTTTAGGAAAGCATGGACAGGTTGAACTTAGCACAGATGTGAGGGGCCTTTCTTTTACAAGCCATAAAATCCACAATATGTGATTCAACTTAAATGAAACATTACTTGTAAGAATTAAGATGAGGGTTGAAAATACTGGCTAAATAAATCCGAAAATTCGAAAACTTAAACCCAGGTGGTTCAGCAAGAAGCCATTTTATTCAAAAGGTCAGATATGAGAGTATAAAAAAAAAGATTTATAAAAAGTGGTCAGTTCATGTCCAGATAAGATATTTTAAATTATCCTGATTGTTGTACCTTAATGTAATTATTTTAATTAATTTTAAGTATTTGAAAAAGAAGAAAATTGACAACAAAATGACTTTGACATGATAGAAATAAACAAGTCATATATAAAATCATAATAAAGATTTTAAAGAAAATCTACCCTAAACTACCTAACTAAATTTCTCTAAATTATTTAAATAGGGTAAACATTTATAATTTAGTATTTCGTTGGAATAACATTCTACTCATCGTGAGGTATCTAATGTCGATTTATATTTTGTATTGTTTTTAGAATTAAAACTACACTTAGTAAAATATATGCAGACGATGAAAGCGAGAAATAAGGGTGTGATTAAATCTATTGGTAAGTTTTATGTTCCTAAATATCTTATTGATATTGTTATTTATATTTATTATTTTTAGGGTTTCGGAACACAGATGACTGAAAACTATTATTAATATTGTGATTTATCTTATTACGAATAAATTCATTTTTTTCGAAGACATCTTTATCTTTTTAGGGTAAAATATTCCCAAGGTAAAATGTGCACGTAACACATTATTTATATTTTATATCTTCTTTAAAAAAAACTGTAATGTAAGTCTGACACTGTTTATCAGTACCTCTGGCATTTATAGATAGGACACTTTTCTATTTCTTCACGGGACAACCTACAAAATTAACAATTATTCATATAAAATTGTAATACAGTCAAGAAATTCTTGTTTAAGGATCGATCTTTTCACCTCTGAGTAAAGTTAGATGTAAGTTTACTTGACCTATTAACAAACAATAGCCCTACAGTTTAATCAGCAAGTAGTAACTTTCAACTTGGTGAAAAAAAAAACGGCAATAAATAAAATATATAATAAAATTGTCATACTTTTTTAAAACTTCCTCTGTCTTTTGTTGGATACAAAAAAATTTGTTTAATTTATAATTGGGCATATTCTGTATATATTCTTGGATATATTCTGTAGACTCTGAAACGAAAAAGAAAATAAACTATAATTTGAAGTACACATAACCTTAAAAATAATAGTAATTTTTTTACCTCTGACGTTTTTCGGTGACAATCGTTGAATTAATACAGTAACTTTCGATTTATTAGTCGCAGTTTTATTTAAACTTAATTTTTAATACAATTCACAATTAAAATTGTCTTATGTTGTTTTTTTTAGAATTTGACAGCTTGATTTTAAACGTTGAGAAGATAGAATATGAAGTAGGTAGATAACGAAATAAAGACTATTTTGTGATATGACAAGTGGAGGCACTTTGCGTCATATTTTGAATAATTTTAACTTAATAATTTTATATTTGTAGATTGACAAAATGAAAATGTTTTTGTATCATTTAAATCACGCTATTTTAATAAAGGGCATTTATTATTACCAAAACTGACTAGCTCGAGTTTGACATATGTCGTATATCTATGATTTTAAAGATTGATATGGCCCCGCCTACTTTGTGACGTCACGGTGTGCATTGCGCAAATTAGGCTGATTTAAGTTATTTTATCATTGTTTCACTACATTTCAGGGATCTATTATTTTCGTGTGACATCTCTTTTTAGCTAAAGATTTTCAAGAACGCTTTTCACTTCCACGGGCTCACTTATAAAATCTCGCTACGAGCACAGTGGCGTACCCAAAAATAGATATTAACACTTATAAAAACAATAAAATTATTAAAATTGAATTAATATTTTTATGTTATTTTAAAATAATGTGTTTTTATGAAATGTAACTGGGTGTTCACTGTACAAATGAACCAATGGAGAAACCGCTCCTGGATACAATATACACACGCTTCCAGTTTATTCCAGATTGATGATTTACACAATTTTCAGGTTCCATAGGCGCATCTTGGGAGAGGGAAAGGGTTCGTAGGTGATTTTTATTTTTGCTAATCGGAAATATTTTAAGGATTAGAGCATGACCGGTTGAGAATTACCTGGTTGATAATGACCTGGTTAAAAATGACTTGCAAAACAGTTTCATTTAATTAGGAATTATAGACTGTCTTCACCGTCGTCAAGCGTGTTGTCAACCACTTCACTGCTTTTAGAATTTATTGAATAATGTGTGTATTTTTTTTTTTAAATAAACATTATTATTAATCATAAAAGCACAAATAAAGTATTCTTTTATTCTTCAAAATCATAAAGTTAACCTTAAACCTTTGTCAATTCTGATTTATTTTTGGGTTTTGTCACTATTTTGATTGAAAAATGGATATTCGTTATGAAAACAATAAGTACAAGGTAGTAATTATTAATTATTTACCTATAATTAATGGAAACTAAATCAAGTAATACAATTTGAGGTTAAGAAAACAAATAAAATAATCGTTCAGCGTCAGCTCAATTGAATATCAAACGTTTTGTATGATTCATAAAACACGTTTTACGACGCCTACAGTAAACACGGCCACTTTGTATTTTCTGATATACATCTCGCTGTAAACACAGAGACGTTTCCGTTGGCTCATTCTGTATATATTAGAATCTTTCGTAAACTCTATTACTGGAGTATAATTTTTTTTTTACATAAAGACATTTTTGTAATCGCAGCAAGTGTAAAATTGGTTTACTTTTCCCAACCAGTTGCATAATGTTATGAAACTGGTTTCAAAAAATTAATTATGGCACAAGTTGCAAAAAGAAAATAAACAAAATCATATGTTATTATTGAAACTTTATAATTAAGAAGGGCATGTTAACGTATATAAATAGAATTTGGTTAAACTTACAATCTAGTAATAATGTTGTTTTGATCCTTATTTTTCATTCTAAATCAGCGCAAAATAATTAAACCACAATACGCGATAAAATAACCCACTTTCTTGAAATCTAAATAACTTTAACAAGCAATATAAATACACTACAATAAGTCGTTGAGAATAATTGAATAAGATTTTCTATTTGTCAATAAAAGAATAAAGTTTTAATTATATATGCAATCAACACTACAAGAAAGTAGTAATAATGTTTGCCTACCCATACAGCACAAAAACATTTCGGAAATATTTTAAAAATGTAACATTGGAATATTTGTAATGATGCATAAAATATTTCTGGAATGTCATTGAAACAAAAATTTCCTAAAAATGTAATATTTTATATTAATATTCCAGAAATAAAAATTTGAAACCTTCTAGAATATTTCAGAAATAAATTCTATCTTTGTTTCATAAAAATTATAAAACGTTGTAAAAGGTGAATGGATGAACAATTTCGATAACAATTTTCTTTATACTTTCTGCTCTTATTTGAACAATACTTGGGCGATTTTTTTTGTCTTTAAGATTCTTTATAATTTTTACCACTTGTAACTGGTCAGTGTGATACATATATACATTGTATTTTCCAAGAATTACGTTAATTTGGTAATCTACTGGCCAATGTTTTACCTATAATGCTGAATTAATTATTAAAGTAGTTAGCAGTTTGTTCCTTATCAGTAACCTTTGTTTCATCAATTAATTTTTTTTCATCAATTTTTGTTTCATATCTCTGTTTTCCACAGATATTATTCACACAGTCCCATAAAGCCTTTGATGTATTTTTATTTTTATTAATTAGTTAAAAATATATATACGTTTTACTTTCTTTGTTGTTATTTAATTTATTATTGTATTTTCTACATCTTTCTTTAATGTCAATATTTTGTGGATACCGTGTAGCCTCTTTTTAAAGTATTTCATTTTCTTTATTGCCTTTTAATAAACCAGTTGTTGTCCACTTTTCGTATAAATTATTTAATTTTTTGTGAAAAATATTATTGTTTTTTTATTTATTATTTCAAATTAGACATATCTATATATATGTGGGAAAGGTCATAAATCTTCATCTTAATCTATCTTAGGTTTTTTTTTCAATTTACAAATGTTTTTATTATTAAGGGTTTCATTTTTAAATGTCAACGCTATAGAACTGTGATAAGTAATGTGTTGTCTAAATGTAAATAAACTTTCTGTGGTGCTTAATTCTTTAATAGATTCTTGTTGGGTAAACAAGTTTTTTCGAAACAAATTTCCGAATTGTCCCTATACAAATGATTTAATAAATACAAGGAAGTCATTATTTTCTAATAAATTCTCGCTCCGAGTTTCTATTGATTTCAAATATTCAATTGATACGAGATAAAGTTCCGGTGGTAAAATGCCCACCTAGACACATATTGGCACACAAACGCAGCGTGACGAGTCAAATAATTTAATGGTTTCAGGGAAGAGTAATGGCTTTGAAATGACACTTTTGGGGGTGTTTTTACAACTGTGGTGGCCCACATACCCAATTGTCCAGTTTCGGACAAAGCACAATGACATTTTCATCGATTTTTATTTTCTAAAGCGAGAATCACGTGCTGGAAATGCAATAAATAACAGATGTGCTAAACAGAGCCTAGTATTAACTTTTACTTTTATACGGCGAATCTTAGATTGCCAATAATTGGAAACCATATATTGCTGTCAATATTTTTATTTTTGAGTAACTACACTGGAAAAATGGAGGGACATTGTAAAGAGTATTATCTAAGAGAATGGTATTGATCCACTTAAAATATGTATCAAGGAAGCAAACAGCAGCTTAGCCCCATTAGGGGCGATTTTTGGCCACTTTATATATTTGTTACATTATGTTATTTTGCTATTTTTTTTTTTTATTATCTATTCACTCGAGCTTCAGAAGCAGCTGTTTTTAGCAATAATTACCAAATATTTTTACTTACTTTCGAGCCAATTTGTGTATTAATATACAGGTTGTCCCAGAATATGTGCACTATTTTCCGGAAAAGAATCGAATAAATATAATGTAGTATAGATTTCGTGTTATTTACTTCAATTCTGGCACCATTTTGTGTGTAATGAAATCACATACGATTTGTTAACCGGCGCATCAAGCAAAATAAAAATAAGATTCTTAATTAGGGGGTGGGTTAGCGCAGTGAGATCGAAGGGTTGCAGGTTCGAATCCCGCTGGTGCTAGAATTTTTATGTAATTTAATGAATTAAATATTTACTTTAATGCCTAGGTAGGATTTTCCGCCTTACAATTAATTGTTGGGTTCTAATTAACAGGACTGTTCCTAAAGTGGCGCTGAGAAATAGTAAAAAAAGCCGATACAGAAGGCAGCCTAATAACCTTGTTGATGACGATAACACAAAAAGAAGACGTTATTTATATTTGGACGTGAGAGAGATAAAGAGGGTAATTGGTTAAAGTAATTCGTCAAAGACTTTGGTTAAGTTGATAAACATCTTCATCGACTAACTGACAACACCGGATTGTCGAAATGCCTTCACCAAGTTAAAAAACAATTAACCACAGCACCTATCCTAATGTACCCTCAGAAAGACGGACAATTCATTTTAAACTGTGACGCATCCCAACACGGCGGGAAAAGAAAGTAATTGCGTATTTTATTAAGACCTTAGGAAAAGCTGTGAAGAATGATTGCGTCACAAGAAAATAATTTTTAACGATTGTCAAAGACCTTGAATACTTTCATAATTACCTTTTTAACAGAAGTTTTATCATTAGAAGTGACACTAGTACTTTACAGTGGCTGATGATTTTTAAAAAAACCTGCAGTACAATTTTCTAGATGGATAGAAAGACTGCAACAATAAGTATAACTTCAAGATAGTACATCGAAGGGAAAGTCTCCATAGCAACGCAGACATTCTTTCCAGGTGACCCTGTTTAGAACGACAATGCCGGTACTGTAAAAGGCTTGAAGTACGAGAGGAGCTAGTTGAAGAAGTTAGTGTGCAGGCGACTACTATCAAGCCAGAGGATGGTAATTACCTTTGAAAGCCTAAGAAAGACAATGAATTGAAGGTTGTCCAAGAGTAGCTTAAAAATGTAGTCAGTCCTACATGACAAGAGATAGTCAAATATAGTGGAACCATTAAAGGGTACTGTATATTCACGATGGCCTATTGCACCGGAAATGGGAGAGCCCAGATGGAGTACATGTAGTCTGCTAAGTAATACTGCCAATATCACAGGCCAGAAGTGTGTTAGAGGAGCTTCATAGCAGCTGTTCAGAAGGACACTTTGGTACTAAAAGCATACTTGCACGAGTTCGGGAAAGATTTTATTGGGTCAATTGTCGACAAGATGTTGAAGATTGGTGTAATTAATGAGACTGTAGTGGCATGAAAGAGCCCAAAACAAGTCGAGGGAAAAAAGCACAGTACCTTTCGAACGAATTGCCATAAATACCTTTGGACCGCTTCCCTTAACAGAAAGGGGAAACAAATACTTGTTGGTTGTTAAGGACTATTTTTCAAAGTGGCCCAAAGTAGCGCCTATTTCTAATCAGGAAGCGACGACAGTAGTGGAAGCATTTTTGACGAATATCATTGCGAGACTCGGATTTCCCCTAGAATTGCATTCTATTAAGGACGAAATTTTGAATCCGAATTATGGCAAGAATTAATGAAACTGTTAGGCATTAGAAAAACACGTACTACGCCTCTCCGGCCACAATCCGACGGAATGGTAGAAAGACACAATAGAACGATATGCCAATATTTTTCAATGTTCGTCTCTGATAATCAAAAGAACTGGAACACTTTAGATCCTCTATTTCTGCTAGCCTAACAAAGTTCTGAACATGAAATAACCAGTTATACTCCATCCATGATGATAAGTGGAAGGGAGATGGAACTTCCCCATGATCTTCTTCTTGGAAGGCAGCCTTCTGATGAAGAATGGGGCTGTACACCTCCCACATACATACAGAACTTAAGATAAAGATTAGAGAAGTTATACAAATTCGCTCGGCAACGTTTGAAAGTTAATAGCGATAAAGCAAAAGCTAGAATCGACATGCATGCCACCGGAACAAATTTTGAGAGAGGCGATCCAGTATGGCTGTACAATACCAAGTGCTGAAAAAAACTGTCAGAAACTGCAACGGAACTGGGAAGGCCTCTACACTGTCCTTAAGAAAATCAACGACCTGATCTACCGCATTCAGTTGTCAGCGGGATGTAAACCCAATGTAGTTTACATTGAAAAGTTAGCGCCATATCGCGGGCCCTATCCTCCCCGTTGGTTGCAACCCAGTAATGAAATTAGTCGAAGCGAATAACTAGAGAAGAGGGAGCAATGTTACGCAGCACCCTGCAGAGTGCTGCGGTTGTCATAAGTAAAGGTAAGAGTAAGAGAAGAAAAAGTTGAGTCAAAATAAATTGAGTTACCAAAAACCTGCGTATATAACGTCTAAACCAAATAAACAATTATATGGACTTTCACATGACCGAAAAAGATAGAGATATGAGCCAGGCCCGTAAAAAATAAAATCAAAAATGTTATTTAAAAAAAATATGCATTTGTCAATGTAAGCTCAAACATGAATTATTTATTACAAGGCCAACTCTATTCACGTATTTGACGGTTTTTCACTGTTTTTGTCACTTTTCTTTTTTTCTACTATTTCCTTAGCTGACTGCAAAAATTGGTACGCTTTTATTGCTATTAATAGTTGAGTTCAGGGAGAGGGGCGAACAACATAAACTATGCCTGGGTGAAAATGCTTTTCGATAAATTTTTCTTTTTTTGCAGGCAATGAAATATTTGTTTTTAAATGTCTATTTTTTTGGCTGGTTTTTTCAGTCACGTCAATAAGTTAACATTTTTCAATGAAATACGGGATATAGCTTAAACACGGTTTTTCCGAACCTAAAATGATATTGCATGCATTGTTTTGTAGGCGAAAAGTTGAGTGTGCAAAAAAAATCGTAACCTAGTGAAAAGTAACATGTTTTTGAAAAGATGTTCAAGCCGAAACTTCAAGAGAATAAAGAATATTTAAATAATTAAAGCGATTTTGTTTAATTTCTTAAAACCAGCATGTAAGCATGTTAAAAAAGTAAAAGTAGTGAACCAGAAAATGTGTGTCCTTACAAAAATATGCTACGCCACTGAAGCAGACTCTGTTTACCTCCCCTTTTTTGCCTGCTTTACCACCATCTCTATATACAAAAAAAGCTGCAATGTACTGATACTTTATACCGGCGTCTAGCCTAAATCTATCAACTTATTTTTAAACTACACTGCGTCGCATAATTAACACATAATTGTAAAAATCGAAAAATTGACTTTATAATTTTTTTTAAGTCAGACGTGAATGGAACAAAATTATTAATTGGAATATCTTAAATATGTTTTTACAGATTGTGAGATTTATAAAGTTCAAGGAATGAAAATACGGGGAACATAAAAAAATAACCAAAATATTTATTTTTACTTAAAAAAAAAAAATACAATATCTTATAACGTGTATTGCCTCCCCTTGCCCTGATTACTGCTTCACATCTTCTAAGCATACTTAAAATTAGGTTTCTGAGTTCATCTTAGTCCGTCTGATCCCATATGTCTATTAACTTTAATAAAAGTTCATCTAAGTTCCTAGATGGAGGCATTAAAGCTCTCTAAAGGGCCCCACTCACCTCGTTCTTCTTCGCCGTTTTTAACCGACGGTTAAAAATGTTGGAAGGGAGAACGTTGACTGATATGTCCACACACAACAGTTTTTTTTGCGCCAGTTTATCACGATGGACCGTACGTGCTTGTTAGCAGTGGCACCGGTTTTGGCAGTAAAAAAAAAAAATTGCCAAAAAATTTTTTTTAAGAAAATGGACTAAAGACTGGCTACTTAAACGCAGTGCACTGTCACAAACAAATTTACTGGAGGAGCTAAAATTGGAGCCTGGTGATTGGCATAATTACCTGAGGATGGACTAGGATACGTATCGGAAACTGTTAAAGCTAGTAACACCGTTAATTGAGAGACATGATACCCATTTATGGGAATGCATCAGTCCTCACGAACGCCTAACAGCTACTGTGCAGTTTCTGGCCACTGGCCGCAGCTACGAGGATCTGAAGTTTTCTGTTATTATTTTACCGCAGGCGCTAGGACGCATAATACCCGGAACCTACCAAGCTTAATAAACTCTAATAAAAAATCTCTATTCCACTGACTAATATCAGACATTCTTAATATAACCAGTTGTAAATAATAATAAACAACAAAATCATGATGAACGTCACTGCTACTGATAAGTGCCCGATCAGTCAAACTGTTGAGAACACACACCTCGTGTTTATTCGAACGGTTGGCACGATAACCGTCAAAAATCAAGACTCGCCTGACATTTTGGAACGACGTTCATAAACGACGTTCTTGCCCATACACCTCATTTTTGTGACATTTTTACCCTGACGTTTTTAACCGTCGGTTAAAAACGGCGGAGAAGAACGAGGTGAGTGGGGCCCTTATCTCTACGACACCTTATGGGGTCTATTCTGTAACAATTCCTTTATATTTAACGGCATTTAAAAATATTGGCGACCTTTAAAAATATGTTTGTATTCTTTAATTTACTTCTGTCATTATTTAAACAGGTTTCTTTAAGATAGTCCTCTAATGTATTTTAAAGATCCGTTTAAATAATGACAGAAGTAAAAAAGAAAATATTTTTAAAGGCCGTTAAATATAAAGGAATTGTTACAGAATAGACCCCCTTTATATTTAACGGCCTTTAAAAATATTTTCTTCTTTACTTCTGTCATTATTTAAAGGGAGCTTTAAAATACATTAGAGGATTATCTTAAAGAAATCTGTTTAAATAATGACAGAAGTAAATTAACGAATACAAATATACTTTTAAAGGCCGCCAATATTTTTAAAGGCCGTTAAATATAAAGGAATTGTTACAGAATAGACCCCATAGTCCCACAAATTTTTAATGGGTTTAAGGTCAGAACTGGTCAACGTAAACTTTGCCCATTAGCGTCGGTTCAAAAAATTTTATAGAGGAAATTTTTCCATTATTAGGAATATGCGTTAATTTTGCGACGCAGTGTAGAATGAAGATATGTAATGCTTAGCATACTATATTATATACTTCACAGTTAAAGATAACTCCCCTTATAGAACTTGATTTTTCCTGAATATTTCAAATTCATATCGTTTTTTGTTTCTGAATTAGAATTTTTAAATTTATTTTTTATTTCAACCCCTTGAACCCCTAGAACCACCCCAGAAGCATGAATAAAGAAGAACCAGAAAATAGGCTACATCCGACTCGACGGACCAGCAAATGTGCAATGAAGGGCTTGCAGGTTGCTACCAAATATAACTTATCATGTAATACGGCCCTGACTGACCAAATCTGAGTGAACTATAATACATTATTTTACAAAGGTAGCTTAGTGAACTACTTCCTTTAACGTGTTGGCAGAGGATTTGGTGATTTAATGCTGACGTCCATTTAACATAACATATTACAACAGCATAGGGTACTGATTACATTAACATTAGTGAAGAGGTTGAGTGGTGTGTACACACTGGGTAATAAGAAATGAATCAAGAGTATTTAAAGTGTGTAAATTGAGTTGTAAAAATTTGTCTAAGCGCTTTCGGCCTATTAAGCCATCATCAGAGACTCTACAAAGAGAAAAAAAACGGAGTTGTAACAATATAATCAACTCGTAACAATACTAAACAATGAATAAAAAACTTGAACACTTACTCGTCAAAAAATATATAAGAGACATGAAAAATGCACTAAGTTAAAAAGGACAGCAACAGACTTGTCCCAAGTCACCACCATAGCTTGTAGCTAGGATAATTGAACATAAAAGAACCACACCGAACATGTGGTTGATTTTTAACAAATGAAGTGGGGGTTCATCCAAAAAAGTAAAACAGGACACTCCAAACCATTCAAAGGAAAAGATACTGCTGGTTTTCAACATGAAGACAGCCAGATTTTTCCAGTTGCTACCGAGAGGCGGAGGCAAATTGGGGCACAAAAAATAGTAGGTACACGATATTGTTGAGAACGTGACTATCTTGACAGTTTCCAAAAAAGAGTGAGTGACAATTGACATTTGACAATGAAGTTGTGTAGAAAATTGCCAACTTGAGAAATTGAAATGAATTTCGTGAAAAATTGTCAAAAGTTGATTAAGAGTATTGGCAACGGTTGGTCTGAAGTTACCTAGCCAGCTTCGCCATGAATCTTTTTGCAGCGGAGTTGATCTTGTCTTCTCCGGCGATTGCTGATTTCGTGGCCAGGACGGTTTTTCCTCCTCTTTTAGCTGGAAAAGCTGGTCTGCCTGCGACTTTGGTTTCACTGGGGTCGGCATGCTCAATTCTGTTGGTTTTAGTCTGACACCTTTTAATTTCTAATAATTTTTATAAAATAAAAAAAAATGTGTTTTTCACCTTCATTCACTGTATATTTTTTAATTCTATTTAATCATTGTAATCTTTTGCTGTTTATAATTTAATAGTCCCGCCATAACTTGATCTTGCTAGATCAGTGGCACCAACCCACTTTTATCATTTTCAATATCAACTTTTGACAATTTTTCACGAAATTCATTTCAATTTCTGAAGTTGGCAATTTTCTTGACAACTTTATTGTCAAATGTCAATTATCACTCAGTCTTTTTTGGAAACTGTCAAGATGGTCACGTTCTCAAAAATATCGTGTACCTACTATTTTTTGTGTCCCAACTTGCCTCCGCCTCACGGTAGCAATTGGAAAAATCTGGCTGTCTTTATGTTGAAGACCAGCAGTATCTTTTCCTTTGAATGGTTTGCAGTGTTCTGTTTTACTTTTTTGGATGAACCCCTACTTCATTTGTTAAAATTCAACCACATGTTCGGTGTGGTTCTTTTATGTTCAGTTATCCTAGCTACAAGCTATGGTGGTGACTTGGGACAAGTCTGTTGCTGTCATTTTTAACTTAGTGCATTTTTCATGTCTCTTCTATAGTTTTTGACGAGTAAGTGTTCAAGTTTTTTATTCATTGTTTAGTATTGTTACGAGTTGATTATATTGTTACAGCTCCGTTTTTTTCTCTTTGTAAAATCTCTGATGATGGCCTAATAGGCCGAAAGCGCTTAGACAAATTTTTACAGAGTTTTGTTAATAAAACTCAGTTTACACACTTTAAATAATCTCGATTTATTTCTTTTCATATTAAAATTAGTTGATTTGTCTAAAAAACTATTTCACGTTGTGGCTTCTACCCAAAGCGAATTGAAAATAAGTAGTATCACAAGTTATTCAACATTCTTCATTAAAAAAAACTATTTATTCAAAATTTTCGCTCCTTGATTGGTTGAATAATATTTTCAAATGATTGCAGGAGAGAGAAAAGAGAGAGAGAGAAAAAGAGCGCGACGCTAATATGAAAGTGTTAGGAACCATAATTCTCTGATGCTTTAACTGATTTAGAAAACAAGGTAGGCTTTTTTGCTTTCTTTGTTTATTAAATTATAATTAAATAGTTACTTGTTTGATTATTATTTATTTGGTTGGGCCTCAGGGACCTGACTAGACTTATGAATTAGTGCAATATGCTGGATGTGTTTCCAATTGAAGTTATTTAACTATCAATGTCTGGAAATGATATTAGTTGCATACATGTTAGTAATTTTGACCAATCACAATTTTATAAAAAGTAATTTAATCAAAATTAGACAAAATATTGTATGTAACACGTTACGAAATATCGTTTCATGTAACTCGATCATTTTGCGGAACCTCGCTCCGCTTGTTTTACATTAACTAAAATAAGGCATTCTATTTTTCAAAAAAAAAATTATTTACATTGTCTAACGCTGTAACTGTATTGAATAAACAGTCTTTTATTCAAAATCCGTAACAAATTACCAACAAATGAGTTGCTTTTTCATTTTTATCGCTCACCATTCGATCGTGTGTCCCCAGAGAAAAGAAAAAGGAATTCCGTGTCCCAGTTTTTTCTATTTTGTGATTAGATAATAATGCGGGTCGAGCTTATCGGCCTTGGTATAGAATAAAAGGAATAAGAAAGTTTCTTTTGCTTTTCCACTCCGATAAGTTTTATTGCTTCACAAGTTCGTATTTGTATTTTGCTCTGGTGAATTGTTAATTTGCATGCTATGTTTCAGTGCTCTGAGCTAAGAAGTTGATATTAATTTATTTTATCTGCGACCACTCTTAAAAGTAGTTAAAAACACTTTTTTTTAACACGAATCTATGCTTTATTGGAGAGCGTGTGAATAACCAAAACTTTTTAAATGCGATCGTCATTATAACTCTTAAATTAATTGTGTGAACACCAATGCTATTGTTATGGGGTTTTCATTATACAACTGAAAAAATACCGGTGTTACTTCCGAATATCTCTTTGGTAAAAATATTCTGTAGCATATGTCGCTGGTGTTAGAAGAATTGGGTTCTTTTGTAGAAATAACTAACGAGTCATAGGTAGTAGAAAAAGAAGTGTTTTTAATTCACTATTTTCACTGAAGTAAATACATAGTGGTTGATTCCATTTAGATATAATAATTTTCTTATCTTCACTAAGCAGTTTTAAATATTTACATATTTAGTTCATCACAATTTGATTAACAAATACAGTTGATTTTTTAGTTACCAACTTGAAAACATTTATTTGTAGAATTTCTTATGCCATAATAATTGTAAAAGATATAACTTTTATCAGAAAATAAAATGCATTAAACGCTTGTAAAAATGTAGAAAGTAACGTGCCGTCGGCAGAAAGCACTTGAACGTTCGGATGGCAAGACAACTGTGAGCGATGATGGCAAAAAGACAACTGAACCGTTGGTGGCAATAAGACAACTGAACTCTTCGCGTCGAGCTCACCCTAATATATACTGTTGGGACGAAATGAGTGTCCGGGGCATAGTTGACGCACCTATTCGGTTTCAACCAATGAAAACATCATGACCTAATGAAATACGTCATTTGTGTTTCGTTAACTATGCGCCGGAAACTCATTTTGTTCCACTGCACAGCTGTGCACACAGGCGTTCGACGTTCGGTATTCCGAGAAAAATGCTATTTATAGTTTTATGACGTCACATTATATTAGGGTAAAAAGCAGTAGAACTATTTGAGAATTGTTTATTTATTTAGTAGATGTAAAATATTAATTTGTTGATGTTTTTACTGGTGAAATTGTAGAATTTAACCAACAACTATGAAATATATATGCTCAAAGAACTAACTACTTTATATTATATCATCACGCGTCAGTGAAACATTTGTCATTCGTTTTACTTTGGCGGTCATTAATTCAAAAAACAATAAGTTTGGTGCATTTAACTTGACAGTTCGATTTGCTTGTTTCGTGCAAAATTTACTCTAAAAAGTGATTTATTCATTTTTATTTGTATGCCATAATAAGTTACAAAAACCCATACTTTTTATTGTCGCTATTTTATTAATAATGTAAATTTCAATCAATAATTTTCGGTCCCTTATTCTCGATATTTATCATCTGTTTATTGATATAATACCTAATTTCTTTTTTCATTTTTATATTTGATTTTAGTCAAATTTATACAGGTTGAAACAAAAAAGTAGGTCACAAAATATACCGGAAGGGCTATTCTTCAACTTTCTGCCTAAAACGGATAGCATCGAAAGCGCCAAGCGGACTTTTCAACAAAGTTCGATCACCAAAACGACAAGCATGCGATTATGTTATTCTCTAACGGTACACAATTTTGCTATTCGTACCTAAATGATTTTTGTTTGTTGTAAGCTGTCATAATTATAAATCGTAAATGATGATTGGTCTGAATAACTAAAAGTAGAATTCAGTGGCGTGCGGTAATATTTTTGAAAGGGGAAGCGATTGTATAAAAATACAGTAGGTCAGAAAGACAGCGCCGCAGACGAAAATTTTTCGCGACGCATTTGCCATTTTGTCAAAATCTTGCTTTTTTTCCTCAGTACCTACTACGGATATTCGAGATTGAGATTTTTGAAGTGTTACTATTACTTTATTATCTAGTTTAGTACTAGAAGCTATAAAAAAACTTACTATTAAAAAGCTTCCTTGGTTTATTTAAACGAAAAAAAAAACATTTAACTGAAGTTTTTTTATTTTTTCTAGCATTTTTTCGCACAGTTGACACAGCAGTTGACACAGCAGTTGACACAGCAGTTGACACAGCAGTTGACATTTATTTATACTTAAGATCTATTCGCCTATCCTTAATGGTTGCAAATTTGTCTATAACATCGTCAAAAAATTTTGGATTTTCTAAGAACTGTTTAACAAGCAATGGATATTAGGGCTAAATTAGAGAGTCTGTCTTCACTTGTTGAATTTCGTATAAAACTGTGTGCTTTAAAGCTGAAAAACTTCGCTCAACTGACGCACAACTGACGCACTTGTGGCTGGGATGGTTAGTACTAATTCACACAACTTGACGACTTTACAAAGGAACTTATTTAAACCAGTTGTTATAAGAAAATTTAAAACATTGATGGGCGTCTTTTTATCACTAATTTCAGTTGTTTCATAAACAACACTTAACTGGGACTTTAATGCTGGAATATCGAAAAAATTTCCATGATTTAATTTTAGTGAATTAAAAGCTTCCGATGGAAATTTTGATTATAATTTGTTAAAGTTTTGAAATCGAGAGTTTATTTGTTGTAAAATATTATCAAAGATTTCGGCGTATAATCGACGATAGGAGGTCTCTCTGTCGCCGACATTATCAATTCGAATTCTCTTTCTTTCAGGTTCCAAGCCAATGTTTAGAGTCTTATTCCAAAAGTGTTCAAAATGTTTTCGTTTTTTATTCATTTCATTTTTAAAATCATCAATTTGTTTAATGCAAAAAACAATGTCATTTGACTTTATCTGTAAAATGTCGAATAAAATGTCAGTAAAAGGGAAAATCTCTGCAAAAATGTTGAGCACAAAATTGAAATTAAAGTTTTTTTTTTGAGCCAATGCAATACCCTTTAGCGGCAGTAACAGTTTCAGCATCCCATGTTTCTTTATTATCCCAAACTTTTTTGAAAAAAGAATCACGGTATTGAAACACTGTTTGCACTAAACGTCCATTGTAGTTCCATCGCGTAGGAGCAACTTTTGGAAACCTTTTTTTAACGTGAATGTCTAAAGCGCGAGTTCTTTTCGATGACTTTGAAAAGAAGGAAGTCAAACCACTAAGCGTCGAAAAGAAAACTTTGCAATCTTTAATATTATCCATGCTTCGCGATAAAACCAAATTAAGTCCATGTGCTGTACAGTGAACGAAAATTGCATGGTTAAACTTCTCTTTCACTTTAGCTTGAAGGCCTACTAAATGGCCAGCTATTAAGGCAGCACCATCGTAGCTCTGGGCAACAAGCTTAGAACCACATTCTAAACTTGAAATAATGTCACAAACAATTTTAAACAATGCATCTGTAGTTCGTTCGCTAGTGACGTCCAAAAATCCTAAAAATCGCTCTTGAGGAATGCCATCCAATATGTATCGCACAACAATGGATAACTGACTTAAGTTTGCTACATCTGTGGTTTCATGAAGCACAATTGATACGAAAGCTGCTTTTTTAATTTCACTTTTAATGTGTTCCATCACAACGTCGGCAGTGCATTTAATTAAATCATTTTGGATTCTCTTTGAGGTACCTCGAAAAGTCGTCGAATCAATAAAATGATTTTTTAGGGTATCATCGTATTTTGCTAAAAAACTTAGAAGGTCCCTAAAATTTTTTCTATTGGTCACTTACTTCATTGTGACCCCTAAAACTTAGTTCATGCTCTCTCAGGAAACAAGTCACATTTATTATTCGTTATACCCTTTCATTGTGAATTTTGTTGCTTATTTTTAAATGATTGTCCAAACTATGTTCAATGGGATAGGTCCCGAATGTTTTTTCTTTAATTGTAGCACTTATATGAGATTTGCTATTTACATGTCGTTTTACACTTTCGTGAAAATTATTCAAGTCTGTAATACCGGGTGAGTTCCAATGTGTTTTTTTTGGCTATAATAAATAGTAGGCAAGGCCAGCAAAACAATTTCTTCAAAGTTTTGCAGCCGGTTAACCATTCATACTTTTCATAGAACCCTACGTGAAAATGCCTGGTAAATTTATTTGCTGACTTTTCTACTTTCGTCTCTAAATTGATAGGATCCTTTAGTTTACTAGAATAAATAATGTCTGTTTCCGCTTTAAAATTTCTACTTGAAAATCCTTTTTTCAACAAAGGGCATACAATACCGACAATTTACCACATTATTATTGTTCACAGGCACAGCGCATAGTTCTTCCATTTTAAAAAAAAGAAAAACAACTACGAAAAACAAACCAAAATATACGATTTTTCTCACACATCGATTCACGATGCGAATTGCAATATGCGTAAGGCGACATAAAAATCGCTGAGTCTCGACCGTATTTCAGGTTTCCAAACGGACTGACTACTGTCGTGGCAAAGCAGGGTCAATAACACGAAGCGAAACGTCTTGGAATATGAACCGGCTCTTTCAAGACGCGCTTCCGTCGACGGCCTCAAAGTATATGGTGTGTACGTTTACACAATTAATTTTCTCATGGGTGGTGCGTGCGTTTACACCTTACACCAATGAATTGTTAGTACATTTACGAAGTTAACGTAATATTTCAGAGAAAATATAGTAACTAATTTAATATTAGTTTCTACGCAATTTAAAGTACTGGAGTAAAAAAAATCTTATGCTACATACCTAATATAATGTTATTATATATTATATAAGTCACGTTTTAATAATTTCAAAACCTAATTATTTTTTGGTAATTGCTAGATAGCTTACCCTGTATAAAAAGTACACATAGCTAATATTTTGACCTCAAAACTGTGAATATTAACTCAATCAAATAATTTATATGTGGCGCAACTGTAGAATTATTGAATGTTTGCAAAAATATATTGTGATTTTTTATTGTGAATTACCCTGTAAAAAATAATTTAGACTGCCCTTTTTAATGGACATTTTACAGAACCATAAAGACAATCTAGCTTTTCAGTTTGAAGAAAAAATAACCAAAATCAATTCTTCACTTTAACGCTCTGAATCTCGAAAACTTGTAATTTAAAATTTATACCTCTTAAAACGGTGTTAAAATTATTACATACTGAGAAAATGGTTAAATTTTAGAATGGGTTTTGTACTTTTACTAAAAAAAAAAGAATATTTTCCAACAAATACGCCATCTTGTACATTTTAAAGTTTACAGTTATAGATATTTTAGTGGTATTGCCTTTATCAAAAACAATTCATAAGTACGGGGTTTTGAATTAATGTTTAAAAAAATAATACTCTGTGCATGTCGGAATACTAAAATGTTTATTTTTTTGAGCACAATATCTATGGATTATTGATTGTGCAATGAAAAAGTTGACTTATCGGTAAATACAATGTATTTTAAAAAGTTTTTATTTTGACTCTGTCGAGGAGTCAACCCCCGAAATACTGCTACGTTTTCACTCGAAATAACCGAAATCACTATAAATGTTCTCGAAATTTTTGAAATCATCAAAAATCAACTTCGAAAATCATGGTCGAAATCATCACCGAATTCACTTCGAAATTAATTCGTCGCTCAAAAATGTAAATGCAGCAGCTTGTGGATCAAAAGACAAGAAAAGAGCCCAAAAAAGGCCATCTTAAAAAATTATGGGGGATTTTTCATCGAAATCACCAAAATTACATAAATATTTTTTAGGTGATTTCCGAAATATGGGTACGTTTTGACCTTAGTGATTTCCCCCTCGGATTCTGCCAAATATTTATAATTTCGCAAAACTCTAAAAAAAAACAAAGTATACTTATTGTAACAAGTAACTGCCTGCAAATAATAGAAATGTTCGTACCTACACCGTATAGCTCTTATAATTTTTTCCAAACTTGTATATCCAAACAATCTCAACATATCTTTCTCAATATTTAAAACTACCTCTTCTTTCACTTCACAACGCTTTCTTGAAATTAAGTAAATACAAGGAAATGCAAGATTAGCTGCTTACAGACTATGGAATACACTGGGAAATCTTGACATTAGGCCAGGTCATATGAGTATCTCAACAGGAGACGTGCTAGACATGAGATCAGACCACATAACCAAGAGGTACTATTTTAATACTTCATTTGAGGTTTTAATACAGGAAAGAGCGGAGATCACCATAAGGGAGCCCAATGTCCGACGACAGGAACAAACCTGGTATACAGACGGATCTAAGACTGCGGAAAGCACTGGGGCGGGAGTATTCTCCAAAAACCCTGTTACTAACCATAGCTATGCTGTAGGAATACATTCCTCAGTATTTCAGGCCGAGATATACGTAATTTTGCAATGTGCAAAAACGAACAATAAAAGAGCTGTCGAAAATTAGCATATTCAAATAATGTCAGACAGCCAATCGGCACTAAAGACCATATCGAGTCAGAAAGTTACGTCGAGGCTGGTATGGGAATGCATCGAAGAACTAAGAACACTGGCAGACCGAAATAGAGTAAAACTATTTTGGGTGCCAAGTCACCAAGGGATCGAAGGCAACGAAAAAGCTGACTAACTTGCAAAAAAAGGGGCAGAAGAAACACCGGAACCAGACACAAACCCAGGAGTACCAAAAAGTAGAGTCCGGGGTTTCATAAATGACTGGATTCGGGAACAACGTATCAACTATTGGGGAAGCACCACAAAACAGGCATATGGAAAAGCCTTCGTAGGCAGACCATGTTCCAAAAGAACTGGAGAACTACTCTTTATGAATAGGAACCAGTTAAAAGTGATTACAGGATTTATGACTGGGCACGCCCCAGTAGAGGGACACTTGAACAAAATTGGCATGTACAATGGGGAACTCATGTGCCGACTATGTCACAAGATACCAGAAACGTCCAAACACATACTGTGCGAATGCGAAGCTCTAGATCGCAAAATACAGGCTTTTTTTAAACAACCCCAGGTTGATCCAACAACGTATAGAATCCACTCACCCAAGGATCTGTACATACTTGTACAAGGTACAAAGGTGACAGAGTGGGTGCTATGAACTAACATTGGATAAAACACAATAAGCCAATAGGCTTCAGTGTTATTCGGAGACATAGTCAGACGAGCCCAGGAAGTTTTAGTTAAATTATAGGTGAGTTAAATAAAATTTGATGTCATACTTAATAACGATATTATTTATTGATAAAATTAAATTTTAGCATATTGATGGGCTTAATTCTAACACCTTCTGACATATAGAGAAAAAGTCAATCCTGACACATGTATCGAGTAGGTTAGGACTTGATAGAAATCGCAAGAATCCACTATTGGCACAAGAGGTTTAAGTAACCGATATTGTCTATCTTTTTCTATTGAGTAAACTTAATAAACGTAAATTCGTAAAAAGTGTAGGTTACGACTTGTTAGAATAGGGCCATTAATATTTTCTCGTTTGCAAAAAATGCTACTTTCGTCACTCGTTAAACAATATACTATTTTGAAACGACATTGTTTTTTATTTAATTTCACAATTTTGCAAATATTGACTCTAGAAACCATAATTAATTTTTTTTGTTGGCCAAATTAGCATCATTTGGTAACTTGTAGACCAATTTTTTCTTTAAAACTTTTGAATGTGCGCAAGCCATTTTTGTTGTACTTACAGAAGAGTGTCATATTGCCAATTTCAATTTTTTTTTAACCGAAACGACTACATTTAACAAAACAGATATTGAAAAATCCTCAAAACCTGCAAAAAAGTTGCCCAGTTTTACGGTAAATATTATTATACTTATTTTTTTATATTTGATAAATATATTATGAATGATACGTGAAGCTAATTTATCTATCTTTGTTGTGTATTTATTATATAGCGAAATAAGACTTGTTTCTTTTTATATAGTATATTACATAACAAGTGTGGAAAGTGCAACATCTCGCACGAGTTGAAGATTAGGAAACTAAACGATTGCGAGAAATACACTTTCCAACGAGTTGTGTACACTATTTTTCCTACTACCACAAACAAAATCCTTAAAAAAACGTGTTTTTTAAATGAGAAAGTCAATTAAATCATATCACACATGAACTGAAAAGTATATCACACATGTGTTGAAAAGAATATCAAAACATGTGCTGAAAAGTAAAAAAATCCTCCAAAATAATTTTCATTTTGTAACAGTAGAAATGACAAGAACTAATACAATGTCTAAAAAATATTTATAACTAAAGCAGAACAAGAACTAATATAACAATAAGAAACATTTATAACTAAAGCAGAGATACTAATAGAATAGTTTATAAAAATTTACATCTAAAGTAGAGATAACGGAATGGATAAAAAATATTTTTAACTAAACTAGAGATAACTACCCAGGCAGCACACTTTGATATAAATTACGTATTTAGGTACTACCATACGTATGAATACGGTTGATGTACCTCACCACTGAAGAGAGAAGATTTTTTAATTGATTTTGCAAAACATTTAATAGATGTAATTAATACTAAAGAAATTTAAAAAAAAAATACCAAAAAAAAAGTAATTGTTTAATAATTTTGATTTGCACAAAAAGTAAACAAAAAGTCTTATATGAATCAAGCCCATTACAAGTGTCATTATTTTGACATAAAAATTTCCACTTAATTTCGTCCAGGGTACCCTGGAGGATGAAAATGTCCGGAAATTTTTTGGGTTACCATGGTAACCAAACAAAAAATAGACTCTGATTGGCTTAAAAATGGTGGTGAGAAATTTTCACTAGTAATACCACTAGAGGTCAAATTATTTCCGAAAATTTTTTCGAGCTCATGAATATTTTGAAAATTTCCCGAGTCGCAGACGAGGGAAATTTTCTAAAAATATTCATGAGCGAGAAAAAATTTCCTGATATTAATTTGACCTCGCGTGGTATTCGGTAAGAAAATTCAACGCCGAATTATGGTTGAAAATTAAATATTTTTAAAATTTATTTTTCGTTTCTCAACAATGCAAATTATTTTCTCCAAGTCACCAGTGAAACATAAAAGGTGTTGTCGCCTTAATTGTTGAGTTGTCATGGTAACTAAGTGAGACCCTAACCTCGAATATAATTTCAGTTTTGAAGTTGTCAAGCGGCCCGACGTAAAAAAATGTTTCGCTGCAATTATTTAGGCCATCAAATTGCTTATTTCTACTCATTGTAGTTGCATGGGAATACCATTTGAAAATAGAAAATAGTATATTCTTTAATTTTACGTAAGTTTTGAATAACTACAAGTGGTAGAAAATTGTTTTTCTGCGTTTTTATTAACATGCGTTATGAGCGCTTTAAAATGGTATGAAATTCATAACCAGCGTCAGCAAGCATCAATCGTAGGAGGCTGTGATCATTGTATTTTGACAGTTCAAAACATTAAATAACTCGCGTTTTGCTGCGATAAAGAATATTGCACAGCAAGTAAAACCAACAAAATTACCTAGTTGTTTAAAAATGAATCGATTTGAAAATCATACGCTATGCAAAATATGCGTGAAATTGTCTGATGTAATGATCAATCATTGCACCATGACTTACTTACTCGGATTAATAGAGGATTGTGGCTCCAACTTGAAAAACGAAAATTTGTTCCGAATTGTCCACGAATATTTGCACCTAAACTACGCAAAATTCAAAGTGCTGAATGGGAAAAAGGTAAATAAATTAGTGTCTAAATATTATATATATTTTATTAGACATAGACACATAATTCAAAGCATCCAAAGTCCTGCATTTTCGCCATTAAGAAGAAAAGAAGTGGTCGAAGAATATAGAAAACACCTTAGCATTGTAACTAAAATGTATCAAAACTAAACCTATTATGTGAACAAATAAAAACCAGTCTGTCAAAATTGGTCTGTTATTGTAAACGTCAAAAAATTTCCAGTATAATTCGCTGATGGGTACCCCACGAGAAAAAAATTTCCACTAAAATACCTCCGTTGCCATGGTGATCTGTCAAAAACACGTATTTTGATTGGTTCAAAATTACAGGTGTGGAATTTTCAAACTAATAGACACCTACAGAAAGGTGTATTGTAAACACTAACATAAACATAACCTCAAAAATTCACATTGTCGTATTTGAAACCGAAAATAACACTATAGAAAAGAAGAAGAAAATTATTTTCTTTCCAGAAATATCTTTATAGAAAATTGTGTTTCAATATTCGATAAATAATAGTGAGTAAACATGTTTTATTATTATTTTATAATTTTAAAAACCTATATAAAAAACTTTATTGCTCATTTAATATTATATAAAAATTTGTAATGACAATTATAATGATAACTTTGACGTACATTTCACAGGTCATAGGACGATATATTTTTACTTTTCAATACATGTGTCTTTTGCTATTTTTCAATACGTGTGTAATATATATTTCAGTACGCGTGTGATATAAGCTACTTTCTTAAGAACAAATAAGTGTGCAAACTATCATTTTTGTATGTGGTCGTAGGAAAACATATTTATATTAACATTGGATAATTTTTCAGGATACCAAAGTGCAAATCACCAACTAAAAAAAAAGTAGCCAAAATTAAGTTTAAAATTTTTTAGTAAGTCTGGCAATTAATTTACAGAATCTTCTCCATTACATTCTTTTATTATTTTTCTCTTTGCATCTTTTTACAATAAACAACCAAATAAAAAACCATAGATATATAACCAAGACAGATAGGATTTTTTACAAAAATTTTGAAGAATGAACGGTGGTGTCCGCGGTAGAAACTCAATAATCGGATTGAACATTGATGCCAAGTTTACGTGCTTTTAACTATAGATATATATAACCAATACAGATTATACAATTTCTGAAGTCAACGCAGATGATCCTCGACAGAAATGCAATATTTGGATAAAATTAAAATATTGATGCCAAGTTTGCGATGTTTTTAACTGGAGTAATGTTATTGCGTTTGCTTGAATTACTGTTAGGTCTTTAAATTGTCCAAAAAAAATAATGTCTGACAACAGCGGAAGTAGAGTAGACCGCAATTGTGGAGGGTCGTATATTGTTTCATTCATAAAAATTCCTTCGATACAGTACTAGTCCTGGAGCCAGTGAATTTTTTCGTATTTGTTTTCCCGGTCCGTGTATATTTAAATAATCTATTCCCGGTGAACTGTATATTTAAAATGGAACGCCAATCTATTAACAAAAGTAAGCCAGATTGAATTCGCGCATTACGTCACATCGATACAAGTGAGATTGTTTACAAAGTGCCTTTGCAGGCCTATTTTGCCCATTTCATGTATTTGTTTTTAAATCATGTTAAAATACTATTTTTGAAACTCAACAAGGAGAAATTCCAATTAACTCTTCCGTTATATATATATACAGTGTGTCTACTTAAGTTGGAACCATATGGAAAACATTTTTATTATTGATTTTAGGGAAAAAAGTTATTCTTGATAAAAAGTCTTGCATGATCCAAAACCTAAAATACAGTTATCACATCATATTCATTTTTTCAAGCCGTATACGAGGTTTGTCAAAAAATATGAATTTTGCTCAGGAGTAAAGTACGTTTATTTTTGAAAAAATCGAAAATTTTCATTAAGAAAAGTTGATTAGAATTGAATATTACATTCAAATATGCAATTACACCGATCTATCTAAAAAAACAGATTTTCTTATTTTTTATAAACTCTACACTCTACACATTGATTGTAAATATCTGATTTCCTTTTGTTGATGTTTGTGAAGAATTTAGCAAATTTCTTAATGAAAATTTTCGATTTTGTAAAAAAATAAACGTACTTTACTCTTGAGCAAAATTCATATTTTTTGACAAACCTCGTATACGGCTTGAAAAATTTGATATCTGATGACTTTATTTTAAGTTTTGGGTCATGCAGGACTTTTTACCAAGAATAATTTTTTTTTCTAAAATCAATAATAAAAATGTTTACCATATGGTTCCAACTTAAGTAGACACACTGTATAAGATAAATTACCTGAAGTTTTATTAGTAAAGTATTAATACTAAAATTTTAATGTAATTTACAGAAAATAGCTAGGTATGTATTTGTTTTTAAATAATTTGATAATTTATGAAAAAAGGGAGTAAAAGTGGAATGACCAGTGGCCAGTAGGTCAGTCAATACAAAGTATCATATATTTCTATTATAACATAACTAAAATACCTACATCTTTTAATCATAAGGACATAAGTTAAAAACCATTTTAATATATGCATTAGAATGAAGCATGTTTTTTAAACGTTTCCTCATTGTTGCTAGAATAAAATCACTTACTATGAAATGTGCTCTAAAAACGGCATTTATAGCAGTCAGTGTTCAGTCTTAGGATCTTATTATATACCTATATAGTTTTCGGTTCTGGATGCCCTAAAAGAGGACACTTAGCCGACAATTTGGCTCAGATAGCTAAAACCCAAAAGTCACACCCCGAACCAGGACGTATTGCTATCCTTTTAAGTAAAAAATAACTACAAATAACTTACCTGAAAAATGAAGGGGTCTAACTTTATACCAAAAAAACTATACACTTTTTCCCATTGTTGCAAGCACCCGATGACGATTAGGTAGATATCAACTAGAAGCATGTACTTAATGGTTATAAAGCTTATTTTAACACAAAAAGAATAAAGCACTAGTCGAAAAGCAGCAATCAAATATAAATAGACCACAATATTAAAATTCAAATTAAAAACTATATAAAAGACAAATACTCTAAAAGCGCAAAAGATCAGAACCAAATAAAATGAATAACCATAATAACCTAAAAATCACACTAAAATTGCAAAAACTATTACTGTAAAATCATGAGATTACATCAATAATGCATATGCGTCGGAGTATCGCAAATGTCAAAAGTACAGTGTTTCCATGAAAATTTAGCTATGATTTTAGCAGTATTATAGGACCATTTTTACCATGCGCATCCAACGATATTGGCGTTCCACAGTTCACTGTATTTTCCTCACACCTCTAGTATAAATGATTTGACATAACGAAACTAACAATAATTATAATTAATGTAGAGTAATAAGTGATTCGTGAATTCTAAATAAAACAATTATTATATAAAAGTGTAAAAGGAAATGTAATTTATTTCCCTATTTTCTTCTGTAATATCTTCAATTATTATGTTTAATTTCTATAAATAAACCAACTGGTTAGGTGAAACATTGTGATATAAGATTTTATTTATGTATCCTATGCGTACCTACACTTTAATATACAAAACACCTGGAACATTATTTAAATAATTGTGGTCGTAGAAATAATTGTGTACATAACTCGTTTGAAAGTGTATTTTATGCACTTGCCAAATATATTATCCATACAGATTAATCAGACTATTTTTTACTTAACTTCAGTACATCTCTTACTACTAAAACTATTTTTATCAATGGAAAAAAAGGGCCGTGTTTTCGTATGTTTTGACGCATTTTCGGCCCCAGCCCATCGGATCCCCCCTCTAAATATATATGAATTTTGCTTAGAATTGCTAATCCTACAATTCTCTATTCGTGCTTGCTGACTGGGAAAATAAATACCGAAAATCGTCACTGTCTCCTGGACTATACAATAGATGATGATGAGAACTTCACAACAAATACACTTTTATGAATGGCTAGTTGGGGATGTGTAAAAAACCCTCATAACCAAAATCGATATTAGTTAGTGGCACAAAATCAACAAAAAAAATAAAATTAATTACATCGGATATTTTTAAAGTTTTTCCATGGAATAAGGAAGAACGCTAGCAATTACTTTTTATAAAATCGTATCTTTAATGTAACGAATTAATGTCAATTTTTGGGCTAATTACGAAAAATAACCAGAAAAGCTGCTTCAGCGGCACAACTCCTGCATTATTCACGCAAGTAAGAATGTGACCTGTTTTAGTAATTTACATGGGATTTTTGAGTGAAAAACGCTCTTATCTGGACTTGGAAAAGAACTTTTCAGCTTCCATCTTATACCATTAATAATTCCACAACCATCAATGTGCTTGCTCTTGCTTCTTATTCATTGACGTCACTCGAGGAGAGCAGGTAGTGCAAATTGACGCTTCAATGTTTCTACTACTACTTTAATCATAGATGATAATAGTCTAAATAATACGTATAACTTTTTAAAATGTATTACAATAAAACTATAAATACTTTAATAAAAATAGATTATGCTTAATTTCTATATTATCATATTTTTTTATTCCCATTTTCCAGTATCGCATTTGTTTATTCCTTTGTTACATGCAGTTCGTATACTGTAAATCTCCTCATTTATAATAATACCGGGTGGCTCACATCTTCTCAGACTCATTTCTACTTGATAAGAAAAAAGTAAGAGAGACTCAAAAAACTTAGCCCACTTACTCACATCATTTAAATAATTTTAATTAATTTTTTTGTTTTACTTCTAGAAATCTTTTCATTGCGGATTCAACACACGGCTGGCATTAAGACGTTAAGAAAAAATAACATATTTGCCTTATTGTGACGAAACCGGTCCAAGAATGACTTTCTCCGTAATAAGCAAAATCAAAAATATTTTCTATTTCTGCTTTTTTCTTTTGATTTATTTCAATATATGGTGAACCCCTCATTTGTCCGATTGATTTTTTATTTTATTTTGCCCATTAACTTCTGTTACGATTTTTTATTTCGTTCAAGGTTAGATCCAATAACTTGGGGAGCGCTTGCAAATACAATTATTTAGCTTCAATGTATATTGACCAAAACAATTGTAAATACCGAACAATACCTATATGTATCCAAGTAAAACCTGTCATTTCATTCCTTTGTGATAAATCTTTCTTTTCAGGCACTATAGTCTATTTTCATGTATGAGAGAATATTAAAATAATAATGCGTTCGTAATCCATAGGCGTAGCACTTCTTTTAGTAGACAGTTAAAATATTTTTTAAAGTTATTTCTCGAGTATACACTTATATTTTCACCTAATTAACCTGCTTATAACTTCTAAACAGCTGAAGGCAAAAAAGTGCAATTTTTTCTAAAATGTTTTATTTTTCCACAAGGTATGTTAAGCATATTGTGTCAAACGGGTTATGTAGATATAAGGGTTTAAACTTTGACTGTTAAACAACGTTACGTTCATAAATAATAATTTTAATATAAAAACTAATTCTTACCTACAAATCCAAATCAGAATCGAAATCAGAAGATGAACTGTCGCAACCAATATTTAAAATGGGTGGCTCGATCATTTCATCAGTAATATTGTCCAACTTACACATTTTTTCTTCCTCTTTAATCGTATGATTTACTGCTTTTTCCCAGTTTTCAGGCTTCACATTATTTACAGCCTTCAAAAACAACTGTTTAACACTCATTTTAAAAGAATTATTTTTTCTTGAAACTTCTCCCTTTATCTGTGCCCATATCAATTCAATCGGGTTTACTTCGTAATGATATGGTGGTGATCTAACCACCGTCATCCCACGATTTTTTGCAATTTCATCAATTTCATATTTTTTGAATTTCTCTTTATGAAGGGAACACAAATGATACAGTTCTTTTCTCACAGAACCGGGATGGAACTTAATATTCTTTGAATTTAGCTAATTCTGTAAATTTTTTCTAACCACTGGGTTGTGGGCATTTTTTCTATAAGTCTCGAGTGATAACTTGCATTATCCATTACTATTATACAGTTCTGAGGAAGAAGATCTATAATTTGTTCGAACCACTCTTTAAAGACATCAGCATTCATGTCCTCATGGTAGTCACCGGTACGAGTAGATTCAAAAGTCAATAAACCACCTTTAACAAAACCGTTTGAACTACCGATGTGTACTATTATTAGTCTGCGCCCCTTTCCTGATAGTGGATTTAAACCAGTAGATAAATTATTTAAAAAAGCCTGTCTTCGACTTGTAACAGTTTCATCTTGCCAAAATTTATTTGGTTTATGTCCCTCATTGATCCATATTTCATCTAAATAAAATATAATTCTTCTTTGGTTTCTCATTTCTTTTATAGTCCTTAGGTTTTTCTTCTCCATACTACAATATCGCTTCTTTTTATTTAAATAGACTTTCTGGAATGCTTTTTCCATAAAAAACCTATTTCTTTTAAAAGTTTCCATAGTGTGCTTCGACTCATTTCAGGGTAATCCGTATCATCTCGAACCGTGGCAAGAACTTTGTCTACTGTCGGAAATTATTTTCTAAAGAAGAACGCATGCACTTTCCTTCGAAGTCTTTCTTTCAAAAGATTTTCTAATTGAAATTTTGGTTTTCATGGAGCTTTACGTGCTATTTGAAACCCGCCACATTTCTCTTCTTTAACAACTCTGTAAATCGTAGATTTCCCAACACCAAGCGTACTACTAACTAATTCCACTGTGTCATCAACACTTTTACATAAATGTTTGTCTGTAAATGACTTAAAACAATTAAATATTAATGTTTTTTCATTAACTGTTAAAGGACCGTTTTTTTTGTCGTTTACGTGGCCCTTCCAAATTTTCCATGATCACACTAGAATTCACACTGCACCTTGCAAGTTGCAACTAAACGACATTAAGTAAACTGTCAAGAATACACAACTTGGACTTCCTTACTAAATGGAAAACCTATAATCGCATTTTCGGTGAAATTTGTTGGGAAGGTATTTATCTACTTATAATTCGATTACTGTAAGAAATTCTTGGAATTAAAATAAAACAAAGTTGGCTAATAGGTACTTATTGAAAATAATCTTAAGATACGGCTATGTAATCTTTAATACACAGGGCTTTTGGCCTGTCCAAACCTTTTTCTATTGTTCTGTACAGCTTATGTTTATAAAGGACCAATAAAAGACCCAAAACTTGTAATAGTTCAGGTACATTTATTACAATTTTAGAAAATATTTAGATTATTCTGTAAAAATATTTAAAATGACCGTACTAAGTTTTGCATTAGAAATGCTGTTTTATTACTCTTTCATACATAAAAATAGACTATATATAACTACCATAATATTGTAGACCCTCTAAAATTTTGGTTCTTCACTGCAGCTACCTGCAGCCCTTCTTAGAACTTGTTCCAATAGGTAAAGTGAAGCAAACCACTCTAAAACAAACTTGCGCCCGAGCATGCCCAGTTGGAACGTTACAAGTGAGAGTATTTCTAACCAGTTGAGAAAACCTCCCTCAATTCAAATTTTGTATTTTCTCGATTTTTTGTTCCAATAAAAAACCATAAACTGTAGGATATTAACCATGTGACCACAAAATGGTGGCACAAATAAATTGCAACAAAATTTTTAATAGTTTACCTTTTTAAGAAATGAAATATGACGGTTTTTAAGGTAGATGATCGCTAGTTTGAAATACAAAGTACGTAACATTTTTAAAAAATGTGCATGTTAACATGCAATATTGATAAATGCCACTTAAGTGCTAACTTTTTAATGCTTTATGGAAATTTAGAAAGTACGGAAAATAAAATAAAACCTAGGGAGTGTTTTATCGTTAATTAATGTATTTTTCATGTATCGTAAATATGCAAGTTACTTAACATACGAAGAATTATTGCTGGTATTGAATATTTTAAATAATTTTATTGAAGTTTGGCGAAACGCCAACAGAAATTCAAAGAGATTAAAGGCGTAAAGAATAGTAATGTACTAAGTAAGTTACCGAAAACAAGTTACCCACATTTTGTAACGGTTTAATCAATTTTCAAAAAACTAATGCTAATTTTTTTTATGGAATGAGAAAGGTAAAAACCGTAAGTCTACTGCAATAGCATATAGCTTCTTAATGCAAGTCTTAAAGAATTAGATATTGGGAGGATTAGGCCAATTCATATTGACTCGTAAATATTCATTTATGAGATTTAAGCAGCTATGTGTATTAATCTCCTCTACAACCCATAAAAATAGGGAAGTTGTTGCAATCTCTCGAAAATTAGAATTTAATATAACACCAGATCTATAGTATGTGTTTGACGTTACTTCTTAGCACGATACAGACCAAACTATCCAGTTGCCCCTGAAGAGCCGATTAGATTTTGGGCACATAGAAGCAACTGGGGGGTACTTTATGGGTGGTTGTTTTCCTATTTTTTGTATATTTGTGTTATTTATGAGGAAAAAAATCGCGATGTCATTATCTATAATATATATCTATCAATAATAATAAACATGATAACCCTAAAATGGACCGTAATTGTAGATATTTGATGAAAACCTGGAACAAAAAAAAAATATATTTTGATCGTATCTAACTATAATGGAAGTTGTATTGAAATACATTAGATATAAATTCGAAAACAATAAAAATTCGATTTTAAACCATTTATATTTTTTTTTATTTTAGGTGGGGTGTTTTATGCTGCTTCATGATGCTGTATTTTTTACTAATAAAACAAAGTAAGTCTGTGATTTTATTTCATTATTTTGTATTTTAGAATATAAGGACTTTATTTTTTATTGTTAATACTAACCTACAGTTTTAATCTAAACATCTTACAAACTAATTACTTATTTAAGAAGTACCAATTGGGAGTATTTGTAAAATAGCATCAGCAAAAATATAATCCGGATAGCCCGGAGCAATCTGGAACTGGGATATGTTTCAGAATAATGGAGAAAGGCAAGAGTCACTTTTGTTCTAAAAGTAGGGGAAAAGGATACACAATTTACACATCCTAAATCCTTTCGACCTACAAGCCTCACATCCTTTATATAAAAAACAATGGAGAAGGTTGTTGATAATTACATCAGAATAGAAATCCTGGATAGGGTGCCACTCTACCATAGCCAGCAGGCATACCCAAAAGGAATATCTATAGAAACTTCCCCTGGTACAGAAAGCAATGGCAAACGTAGAAATGGTTGCGTGTGCCTTCTTAAATATAGAAGGAACATCTATGCTGATTGACCTCGGCACATTCTTTTAAGATTATGCCGACGACATACTCAAATTTGCTGGAGACAAGTTGAAAATATCCTGTGTCATATAGAATACACCAAAAGAGGTGCCAAGAGTATAAACCCCACCAGAACACTTTAGTACCCTTTTTAAGGAAAATAAATCTCAATCTTTTTTTACGGAAGGATGGAATTTCAATCTTTTTTTTTTTATGGATTGATGGAATCTCAATCTTAAAACCGTCAAATTAGACGTAATTATAGAATGGGAAAAAAAAGTCAAATATCTAGGACTAACCTGAAAAACAAACTTCTCTAGAACATACATGAGAAGAAAGTAGCAAATACAAAAACCCTAATGGTATACAGAAAAGTATGCGAGTAAAAGATGGGAGGCAACCCGAACACACTGCGATAGATGTATACATCATTACTTATGGGGCTATTCCCTGGAATAACAGGACAATTTTAGCTTCTACGAGAGCTAATATCTCAAAAGTATAAAGACTTGCCTGTGTCTGCATCACCAGTGCAATGAAAATCTGCCCTACGGTCGCAATGGAGGTGATTTTAAATCTTATTCCTCTACATTTAATGATAGAAAACGTGGCAGAAAGGACAAGATATACAATTATCAGAAACGGAGTGGTAAGATAAAAGTCTATTAGCTTTAGGACCAAAGATACTTGGGGTATGCCCCAGGAAGAAGTACAGTTTTGTGAAAAACTACAGATCTGGGCTGCAAGAAATAATGGAGCTAGCAATCGAAAGATATGCCGTTTAGTGGTATACGAATGATTCTAAAACCACAAAAGAAACTGAAATAGGAGCGTGGGTGCCTAGAACCAGGCTAACTGAAAATTTGGGTGAATACCCAAAAATCTTCCAGGCAGAAATTCACGCCATTGAGTGTGTATCCATTTTAACATCGAGAGAAAGTATCGCAGACAAGAGATTATTATCATGTCCAATAACTAAGCAACCATAAAAGCGCTGAGCTATTATGTAATGAGCTCAAAAATAGTCTGGATATGCTCAGAAAACCTGAAAAAGCCATGCGGGTAAAATACAGTTACACTTACTTCTTGGGTCCCGGGAAATGACAGGGTAAAGAGTAACGACATTGCACACAGTTTCACATGCAAAGGGACTTAATAAATTAGAGTCAATCAATAAATTAGACTCTCATTTAGTCAACACCATAGACAAAGCATTTTTTTTAGACAAGAGTGGAGTGTACAGGTTGCAATGCAGCGATTGCGACTCCAGTTATATTGGCAGAACTTGCAGATCTATGGAAGTCCGGATAAGCGAGCACATCAACAGGCCGGGCCAAGTGCGTAGATAAGGGGGGGGTAATGGGGGTAATTCCCCTTCCCCCCAAGCCATAGTCAACATCAATATTTTTTAAATGTTATTTTAAACAAAAATAGAGAGAAAATAAATACAATAAAACAAAGAGTTTCTCAAACACTGTCTTCCAAAATAATATTCCTGTAAATTGAAAATTTAAATTTATATACAGGGTCCCATTAGTGCGTAATTGTTTTATAATTCAATTTGAGTTATTGACAAGCAAATAAGTTTTAATAAAAGTTATAAGGATTTAAAAAATACATATTTTAAAAATATTTTTGGATATACAGGGTGTTGCGTTTTTGCCTAACAAATAAAAATGTATGTTTTTTAAATAGAACACCCTATATTTTATTTTTAGAATGGCTTGGGAAGACTGTATTTAACCCTATAATGTTTTTAAAAAATATTACAGTGTTGCCAAACAATTAATTTTTTTTTAAATTAAGGAATGATGCAGACCCCAAATTAAATTATCATAATTTAGGTAGGTTTACATTAATTTTAAAATTTTAAAACATGACTCAAATATGGCTAATTTTAAGTTGAATTTACTCAATTCTTTCAAACGCATTTGGGGTTCTCGGGAAAAAAGGATAAAAACGTTTTCTGCAGAGCCCGGGCTGGCACAGCAGAATCACGTGAGTGACATTTTTGTTTTGCCTTGACATTAAAATAATAATTCATATTAAACATTTATTTAAATTTAAATTTAATTAACAAATAAATCAAATTTAAAAAAAAAAATTCTTTAAATTTAATACCAAAAGTTTTATTTTCTCTTAACCACCTCAAATCACTCGAATCACACTTGGTTGGAGTAACTTGTTCCACACTGAGGTAAACGCACCTCCTCTCTTGACATTTGACCTGTCAACGCCTTTAAGTGTCACTTGTCACCACTGTCACCTGAAAACAGTTGATCAAATAATAAAAATGAAGGTGTAAACCAATATAAATTTTAAAATATTATTAATAGTAAATAATGATGTAGCAAGTTATGACTCTCCAGAAATATTTATATTTTGAAGTAAGGATGACAAAGAACTTAGTAGATATGCTTGTTTGTGGACAGTAGGTATACTTTTTTACAATTATAAATATAAATATAACAAAAAAAATGCCTTTAACCTTTTTCATATTCACTATTGTTTTCTAAATTTAAATTTTAATATATTTTCCACAGTCATCCTCTATTTGTAATCTTTTAATTAATTTGTTAACTTGTTTTCAATTGTACTCAATGCGAATAGTGAAGGTGGTATAATTTCTTAGTTCCACACAAGCTAACTTGCTTCTGGAGATCAGATATGATTTTTAAGGGGCTTATCCCACACTCACTATTCCCAACACTGGGTTATGTCAATCTGCTTGTTATCTTTTAATTGTTAAATGATTCAAAATTACCTTATCTTTTAACTTTTGACTTAAAAGTCTTACTCAGATTTTATTTTTACATTCACAATTTTTGTAGATAAGCACTGATGATGGCACCAATTCCGAAAGCGCTTTGCCTAATAATTAAAAAAGTTTGCACGAAATACAAGTCTTTCCTTTTTAATTTAAACTATGTGCACAAAACCGTCAACCTTTTTGGTTATTTTAATGATTAAAAAAGAATTGGGCAGTAAAAGAAATAATTGGAACAATATATTGACGTTAAGACAGGTTAAAATTTTTCTGGGTGAATATAACCAGAAAAGAACGGAAGGCTGAGCAAGAACAGGCCCTGCATTGTAACAGGAATCCCTGCCGGGCCATGCCTATTCATAGGACACCTTAGTAAACCTTAGAGTAGTAGAATATAGTGAGCTTGAAGTCATTCTTAATCCTACACTTCCTTTAGAAGATAGGATTGAAAGCACAGAGACCATTTCCTTGATGCATAACCGACAGAAAGGGCTACAGATATTTTAGGCCGCAGTGCATTAATACCCCATATCAAATATTACATAACATTATACGTTTACGTGTACACTGTTTTACATTAGCACTAATATTAACGTTATCGTTTACCGTACGATGCGCGAGTTCGAATGGTTTCTTTCTTTTGAACCTTCTGTTGAGTCTTGAGTTGTCCAGTAATTGCAGCGTTTATTCATTGATACAGGAGTATCCTTCTTCGACTGTTGACATGTTATGGTTTGTATATAGATAATCATTTTGGTAAAATGATTGTTTATTCTTATTAACTTTTGTTCATTTTACCGGATAGTAAACTCAACATTCCAGTTTTTTATCCACTAATTGATTGTGTTGCAGGTTTCCTGGAGTTTTTCTGAGATCCGTATATTAATATTTCCACCAACTGCCAGGATTGCATTATTATCCGAAAATGGTCCTAGCACACTGCCCTGTGGAATATCTGCTTCAATTTCTTTTATTTCAGGGTGTTTCACATGTTGCTTTTCTCTAACCATTTTTCTTATTAAATATGATCGAAAAATGCTGACGCATTGTACAGGGAGTATATTCCGAAGTTTCTGTATCAGATCAGTGTGCCAAACTTTGTTAAATCCTTGGACCACGTCAAGGAATTTACATTTTTCTTTGTATACTTTCTCGGTGATATCAGCTGTCCTATGTACTTGATCTATTATCGAGAGTTCTATTGAATATTTAATTAAATTGAAAAATAGAATACCCAATAGCATATAAAAAAGCTATTACATATTTATCAATCAGATAAAACTGAAAAAATGGGTTTTAATTTTCATTATTCCAGGAGGTCTAAAATACAAAAACTGCAATATTTCTTGCAATATTTCATTCTGAATTTTTTACCAGTCACAACTAGACATCGTCGCTTGATACGCATTCCAGATAAATAATAATTACAGTGTATCAAATAAATTTTCCACAATATCAACAAAAACGGTCGCGAGAGTTAAACTGTGAGCAAATGGCATATCTACAGCGTGTAATGAAATAAATGCATATTTATGTGCATTTACTTATGACCACGCAACTGTTTACAGGGCCGACTTTACCATTAGTAAACACTAATGAATTATGAAAAAGAGAAACATTGCAATATTGGGACAATAAAACATTTAAAATTACTTGCAGAGTTAGATTAAAATTCTTTTATATTTGCTTTTTTACTTTTTTTTTTCTTTAATATTATCTCGGTATTCTAATATTCGATCGTATTTCCAATTACCGGCCTTTAACCACATGATTGTTCGATTCCCAGAATAGTTTCTGAAAATGTTTCATTAATTTGCATGGATCTTTATAAGAGTTTATGGATGCCGTATTAGTAGTAATTTAATTTTCCTTCATACGATATCCAGATGTGGAATATACCACAAACGACTTCGTAAAATTCGCAGCCCTATTTCTCTTTCTCCTGTCTATAAAGTAATCAAACTGTAAATATATATTTTAAGTAGCAAATTAGCTCTAAATAATACTTGAATGCAACGAACATTAGCAATACAGGGTTTTTGATATCATTTAAAAGCATTAGTCCAGAAGAAAATTACAGCATACACTGATATTTTAAAAGAAGTTTTAAGAATGATGTTACTATTGTTTGAGAATGACAAGGTTCTTTTTGTTTAACAAAATATTTAAGGCCACATATAACGTCTAAAATTGCAGACGAAAATAACGAATTGTTTAAATAACAAATAAATATACATCAGTCCCACATTAGATTAGATTAGATTAGGAGTTGGACGTTATTATTTGTCCTTGTCAACCGCGACCTTTTCAGATCTATTGTGGGACCCGTTTGTTTTAGAGTATGTCGTCTAGCCTGATCTTTTTTATTAGACTTAGTAGCTTTGACAGTGGCTCCCGCATGTAGTTGCATGCACTTGGCTTTTCTTCGCCCACTGTTAGAAACCTCATTCCAGCCAGTACTTCACATTGGCACAGGACGTGGAACGACGTTTCCTCTTCTTTTTCTTCTTCACAGAACCTGCACAAAGTTGCTTCTTCTGCTGGATTCATGACACTCGTGTGCCTTTTGAGGCGACAGTATTCAGTAAGAATGCCTACTGTCATCCTAACGATTTGACGCTTTTGATAGTTCCTTGATGAACTGGTTGGCCTGTTTCAGTCTTGGATAGTTGTTCCACCATTTCTGAGACTCTTTTTGCATCCATTGTTTAATGGATGCCTTGCACAATGTCTTAGCAACTTCACAGAAGGGTTCGGGACCTGTCATGGCCTTATCTGAGCCTTTTCGGGCTAATTCGTCGGACTTTTCGTTGCCCTGATATCCCTCATGGCCTGGAACCCAGGCTAGGGTCACCTTATTTTGACTACTTAGCTCTGTTAGGTCTTCTAGACAGTCTTTCACCAGTCGTGATTTGATTTCTGGTGAGAGAAGTGCCTTTAGAGCTTCTTGACTATCAGAGTATATGGCAATAGTTTTGCCTGATACTTGCTGATTTTTAATATTTCTCTTGTGTGGCTATTAGTTCAGCCTGGAACACTAGTGCATATTTTCCTAAACTCAGCGAAATCGTTGTTTACGACTTGGGTCCATAGATTCCAGCACCGGCTCCTTCCTTGGTTTTTGAACTGTCTGTGTACCAAACGAGTTCAGCCTACACGGGAGGTCCCTGTTTCCAGAATTTCTTTCAAATTTGTATGTGGTTATGGCTCCATCAGTAGCATAGCTAGAATATTATCCCTTTTTACTTGTTGATATAGCCTTGTGTGGTCGGCGCTATGAAGTTGGCAGGGTTTTGTCCCTGCATTAGCCGGTGAATAGCTGACCTGGTTTCTCCTTGTATGAAAATGTGCAGTGGCGTGAGATTTAATAATACCTCCATTGCTGTAGTCGGCGTAGTGCGCATAGCCCGAGTAGCACTTAGACAGGCAAGCCGCTGAATGCTAGTGAGTTGGCCTATTGCACTTGGCTGCGCAGTTTTGGCTACCCACGCCACTGCACCATAGGTTATTATGGGTCTTATTACCCTTGTGTATAACCATATGGTCATTTTAGGGTTTAGACCTCAATTTTTCCTACATATTCTTCTACAGCTTACGAGAGCTATTGTAGCTTTGTATGTCAGTTTTTCGAGATTTTGATTCCACATCAGCCTTTGTTCAAATATGACTCCGATGTATTTGGTTTCTGTGACAAATTCAATAACTATGTTTTTTAGTATAAGTGGTCTTAGTCCTGTAAGTACCCGTTTTTTGTGAATGGTACAACTGTTGTTTTTTGTGCGTTAATGGACAATTGTTCCTTTTTGCACCAGTTGTTCACTATGTTTAGAGCTGTTTGAGATTGCTCCGAGACTGCCTGCAAATCGCCTCCTGATGATAATTGCTAGGTCGTCTGCATATCCTAGGCACTGGTAGCCTTCTTTGAACAATGTTTTGAGTAAGTCGTCCATAAGAACTGACCACAGCATTGGAGATAATATTCCCCCTTGTGGGCAGCCCCGTGTAACTTTTGCCTGTATGGTTGCCTTTCCTAGAGTGGATAAAATAATCCTGTTCTCTAGACAGACAGTGATCCATTGGTATATTGTAACTGGGACGTTTCTCTCTTCTAGAGCCTTGATTATTGACCTGGTTGAGGCATTGTTGAAAGCTCCTTCGATATCTAAGAAAGTGGCTATTGCGATTTCTTTGTCATCCTACATCAGCTCTGCATCATTAGTGTCAGTTCCATCATTAAATCTTGAACAGATAGATTTAAAAATTGGATTACACAACTCTCTCACATCAATCCTATATCAGTCCTACATTGGTCCCTTATTGCTCCCATATTAGTCCCATATTAGTCCCACATTAGTTCCACAACATGTCCGCTTCATTGGCATCAGCAATGAGTCCATTGTAAAATCATGTATAAGATCAGTTCCCGCATTGAATCCAGATCTAAAAGATTTTAAAAATTGGATCATTACAATTTTAATTTGTTTGTGAATTTAAGCACTGTTTTTCTAATAAAATAAACGAAAAGCCATATAGTAAGTCACAAAATACGAACAACCGTTTCCCTTCCCTTTGGCTAATATCGTAACAATTGAATTATATCCAAAGAAAAGTCCAGTCTTTAATGAAATGAGCAAATGCTTCTAATTTACTAGTACATATATTAAAGGCGGTTGCGAAAAAATAAGTAGTCAATCTGCCTGGCCTTTGGTTCCAAACTCTGAACACGATTTAAAATGTTGCTTACTAGGTGTAGCTGGCATTACCATTTTCACTATTTGACTACTAATTATTTCGTTAATTATTGAATACTAGTGATTTTAACATATTTCCTAATTATATTCGAGATTTGAATTGAGATCTTATCTAATTCTTGCAGATGAGTCTCAATAAGGACTAAATCGGTCTAAGAATGACGTCCGTCTTAGTAAGCAAAATCAAAGGTAAAGTGTTTAAATTAAATTTATGTAAGTTATGATAACACAATCATAGGGAACACAAGTAGAAATATGCAGACGCGGCAAGTCCAAGATAAGGCCCCACCAAGATCTAGCGGCAACAAAACTAGTTCGTTGCCGGCATTTTCAAGCTTTTACATTTTAACTTTTGTATCATTAAGACCTAAAATAAAGTTCCGCTTTTTGTAAAGTTTTTGATATTTTTTAAAAAACCAATTTTTAATAGCGAACCTAAAAGTGGCGCAGTCAGTAGGATTGCCTAACGGTGTGACAACAAAAATCGTGTCAAATCGGTCTATTTTAATAGTTTAACGGCAAATCGAATTCGCGAAAATTGGTAAAATAAACTGAGTAAAAAGTGTACAGCCAAGCATAGGACCAACATTGCCGAAGTTTGGAGAACCTGGACGAGGACCACATCGCCAAATCCAGCTAGTTTAAGAACCTGGACGAGGACCACATCGCCAAATCCAGCTAGTTTTAAGAAAATCAGGGAGAACAGACAGCATCGCTTGACCCCGTTGATATGACGAAAATAATCCTAGGAATTGCGTAAGAAATTTTGCTCTCCTTTTATTTTAAACATTTCATACCTTGAGTTGAATATATTAGTGATTTTTTAATTTTCATTTTTGGGATAAAATAAATCATTGAGAGAATTTATTATATTTTATGTCTGAAATAGACGAATTAGTGAATATTTTTAATAGTACTCTTAGGACAGATTCCTCATTAAATTTAGATAATTTACCTCCTATAAAAGAATCAGATTTAGAAAGTTCAGATTCAGAAAGTTCAGATTCAAATATGGTAGATAAAACTAATTATCCACTTTTGCAATTATATGTAGACACTATTCCAAATTTTGATGGAAACCCCCATTTATTAACTGTATTTTTAGATGCTTGTGAAAGTTTGATTGGACAATTTTCTGATCGGCAAAATAATGCAGCTACAATTAATGCTTATATTTTAAGAGCTATTATTGGCAAATTAACCGGGAGAGCTTTGAGTTTAATAGGCTCTCGTAGTGAATTAACTGTTTGGATAGATATAAAAAATTTATTAATATTAAGCTTTGGTGATCAGAGAAATTTAGATTGTCATGTACAAGACTTGATTGCTTTACATCCTTTTAAAAATGAACCCCCATGTCGTTTTGGTATGCGTTGCCAAGACTCTAGAAGTTTAATTGTATCTAAAATAAATGCGTCAAATTTTTCGCCTGAAGAAAAACGTATTAGACTTCAAAATTATAACGATTTAGCTCTTAAAACATTTATTCACGGCCTCACAGGTCAATTACAAAATAATGTTCGTTTACGAAACCCAGACAGTTTAGAACAAGCAATGGCATTTGTAGTCGAAGAAGAAAATTTTCTTTATAGTTCACAAAAATCAAATTTTTCAGATTCTCAAAATTATAGACCTGTAAATAACAGAAATAACTATTCAAAACCCCAGCAGCAAAGGCAACCATCACAGCCATTACAAAAACCTTTTTATTCTAATAATTTTAACAGATTTCATTCAAACTTTAATAATTTTCCAAGACAAAATAATCAGAACTTTCAGAATCAAAATCAATTCGTTCAGAGACCCCAGTTTAATCAATCAAATAATTTCAATAATCAAAATTTCAATCGAAATTCAAATAATTTCAAAAATCCAAATTTTGGTCAATATTCGACTAATTTCAACCGAAATAGTCAAATTTCAAGAAATACGAATTTTAATAATAGATCAAATAGTATCCCAGAGCCAATGGATACGTCATCTGGAAATACGCGTATAAATAATCATAACCTTTACTTGCAAAATTCTGATCAAATAGAAAATCAATTCGAAAATTCATTCAATAATCAAAATAATAACGGTGAATACCAGTTCCAAGAAAATAATGATTTATCAACATTTAACACAACTTACGACAATAACAGTCCCTATCAAAAACAAGACATTAAAACGAATCCAACACAGCTGACATATTTCCATGAACCCTCTCAAGGTCCGTCTTATGATACTTTTGATAACCAAGTTTCAAATTTTCGCGTGGGAGCTCTAACACAAAGAGAAACGTAATTAATCTGAACTTAGTAAGATCAAATTTACCTTATATTTTTATACCAGAAATAAACGCATGCTTTTTAATTGACACTGGCAGCAGTAGAAGTTTAATGAACCCTAGATTAGGTTACATATTTTATAAGAACTATATTTTTAATGAAGATTTTAACATACAAACAGCGCATAGTATAAGTTTTCATAACGAAGTAATAGAAATTCCTGTTTTTAAAATTTTTAACGTAAATGCTAAGCACAAATTTTATCTTTTTGATTTTAGTAAAAAATACGATGGTCTCATAGGAATCGACCTTCTTAAACAATTAAACGCATCAGTCAATTTACACCAAAAACTAATTATTACCCCAACAGTGCAAATACCAATTATTTATGAATCTGAAGATTTAACCAATTTCAAAAACAAACTAAAATTAGAAAATTATAAAATAGTAGTCCCCGAAAGGACGACAAAAATAGTTAAGTTACCAGTAAATATTAAATCAGGAATAGGATGCATGAATTATATTAAATTTGATAATCAGTTGGAATCCCCACAATCTTTAGTAAATATAGAAGATTATTTTATAATTACGTCAGTAACTAATTCCAGTACTGAGCCAAAAATAATTACAATATCGAGACCCTTTGACATAGAACAATTGAATATTAATGAAATAAATTTTATAGAAAAAATGGAAACTGATGAAATATTTACAGATAATCATGATAGAATTTTAAAAGAAAATTTAAAACAAATTAGGCTAGATCATTGCAACCAGGAAGAAAGTGATGCAATAAAAAACCTCTGCCTCGAATACAGAGATATTTTCTATTGTGAAAACATTCCTTTGACTTTTTCAAATACAATTAAACACAAAATAAACCTTACAGACGAAAGCCCCATTTACACTAGACAATATCGATATCCGCAAATTTACAAAGACGAAGTAAAATCACAAATTGAAAAAATGCTTTCTCAGGGCATCATACAGCCTTCATCGTCCCCATTTAGTAGCCCCCTCTGGGTAGTTGAGAAACGTCAAGACGCCTCTAAAAAACGTAAATACCGTTTAGTCTTAGACTATCGAAAATTAAATGAAAAGACAGTAGACGACAAATACCCCCTACCTAACATAAATGACATTTTGGACAAATTGGGCAAAAGTCAATATTTTAGTACACTCGACTTAGCTAATGGATTCCACCAAATACAAATGGACGAAAATGACATTCAAAAGACAGCTTTCTCTACCGAACACGGTCATTACGAGTTTACGAGAATGCCTTTTGGGCTTAAGAATGCTCCAAGCACTTTTCAAAGAGTTATGGACAACATTCTTAGGGGCTTACAAAATGAAACTTGTTTGGTATACCTCGACGATATTGTAATATTCAGTACATCTCTTCAAGAACATATGTTACGACTTAGACAAATTTTTGATAGACTTAGGGATGCTAACTTTAAATTACAGCTGGACAAATCAGAATTTTTACGTAAGGAAGTAAACTATTTAGGATATGTCATAACCCCATTAGGTGTGAAACCAAACCCAGAAAAGATATCTGCAGTAAAAAAATTTCCGATACCTAAAACTACTAAGGAAATAAAGGGTTTCCTAGGGTTAGTCGGATATTATCGTAAATTTATTCAAGATTTCGCAAAAATTACAAAACCTCTGACTAAGTGCCTAAAAAGGGGTGCTCAAATTATTCATGATCAAGATTTTATAAACGCTTTTGAAACTTGTAAAAACTTATTAACTAACGCGCCGATTCTTCAATATCCAGACTTTTCAAAAAAATTTATTTTAACTACGGATGCTTCAAATGTAGCTTTAGGTGCTATTTTATCTCAAGGGCCTATAGGCTCTGATAAGCCAATTGCGTATGCCTCTCGAACACTCAATGATTCCGAGCAACGTTATAGCACAATAGAGAAAGAGTTATTAGCGATTGTATGGGCATGCAAAATGTTCCGATCTTATTTATTTGGAAGAAAATTTTCTGTTGTAACAGATCACCGAAGTCTTGTTTGGCTTTTTAAATTGCGCGAGCCAAATTCAAAATTAGTTAGGTGGCGGCTCAAGCTCGAAGAGTTTGATTATGACGTTATATATAAAAAAGGCAGGGCAAATACTAATGCTGACGCTCTATCAAGAATTTCTATAAATGCTCTAGAAAACGAATCACTTATTAATAACCCTGGAGACATTGACAATGAAACCCTACGATTTCTTAGACGTTTATCTGAAAACCCAGTAGAAGACGACAATCTCGACAATAGTACCTCTAACCAATCTAAAATTAAAATATTATCAGACGTACAAGTTAAACCTCCTGACGAACCATCAGGAAATGACAGTTTTCAATCAACCCAGCATACGACAGCTAACGAAACTACCAACGACGGAATAAAAATACTCGATGAAATAATAAATAACAAAATTAATCAAATCCTAGTTTTTGGCCAAATTTATCATAAATTAACTATCAAACAAGAGAATTACGAAAACCATAAAATTATTACTGTCGAAATTCCTTCAGAAAATAACGAAGAATTAATTCTTGAATTTCTAAAAGATTACACTACTCATAATAAAACCTATTGCATGTATTTTCACACTGATAAGCTATACAAATGTTTCAATGAAGTATATTTAAAACACTTCTCAGAAAAAGGTCCAAAACTAATTAAATGTACTAAATTAGTTAATACCGTAACTGATAAAGAAGACCAAATTTTACTCATAAAAAATCACCATGAAAGCAAGACAAATCATAGGGGAATTTCCGAGACTATAGAACGACTAAAGAAAAATTATTATTGGATAGGAATCAAAGATTCTGTTACAAATTTTATTAATTCATGTGATATTTGTCAAAAAACTAAATACGCTAGGAAAAATCCTTATTCACCTCTAATGATAACAGAAACGGCATCAAAACCATTTCAAATTGTACATGTCGACTTATTCTTTTTTGATAAAAAAATATATTTGACTATTGTTGATTCTTTTACTAAATTCGCGCAGGCTCAAGAAGTAATAGGTAAAACCGCGATTCACATAAGTAATGGTCTAATTAAATATTTTGCATCTTTTGGTGTTCCAGAAAAATTAATTATAGACAATGGAACAGAATTTAATAATGAAGTTATACAGGAAATTTTAAAATTACATAAAATTAAAATACATTTCACAACAGTTGGTCACCATGAAAGTAACGCTATTGTGGAACGATTTCATTCATCAATAATAGAACACCTAAGAATACTTAAATCAATGTACCTAAATGATATCGAAAATATTATGAACTATGCTATATTAGGATATAATAGTAGTATTCATAGTGCTACAAATTTTACGCCATTCGAATTAACCTTTGGCCATACACATTCGAGAAATCCAAATGAAATATTTTTGCCTGCTACATTTTATTCAGATTATGCCAAAAATCATAAACTAAAATTGGAATATGTTTATAAAAATGTTAAAGAAAAACTTGAATCAAAAAAGGAAAAGTTAGTTTCTAAACTCAATAGCCAAGGAGATTCGAACGAAGAATTCCAAGTAGGCTTAACTGTTTACAAACAAAATTCTCAATATAGAAATAAAAAAGACAATAAATTTTTAGGTCCTTATACATTAACAAAATTATTAGATAAAAATAGAGCCGAAATTACTAATCAACAGAACAATAAATCAGAAATAATTCACATTAAAGAACTTAAAAAACCTTTCGTTACAGGTTCCTCGCAACCATCAACTTCACAAACTGCAAACTGACTCAACCAACATTCCATAATATTACCGACAATCCTGGACTTTTAACTCTTAAATTAGGAAAGACTCAAAACATAATTGACTACTGGTCATTTGTAAGAATTTTCGACATTTCCAAAGTAATAGACGAATTTAAGTCACTACAAGCCAAATTTTCCGACCTACAAACGATAACAAAAAATAAACTTATAAACCAGACCAAGTCAGATTCTGAGGACATCTTTGTTACATTTCAAATAGTAACAATATTAGAAAATAAAATTATTACCCAAATTAATCAATTAAACCCATCACTTGAACAAACCCATAGAGAAAAACGTGGACTTCTTAATGGTTTAGGTACAATAATTAAATCAATATCTGGAAATTTAGATCAAAACGACGCAGAAAAATATGACAAAGCCATAGAAAATCTTTCGAAAAATCAAAATAAGATGAAATCTTTAATTAATGAACAAATTACCTTAGTTAAAAATTCTTTAGACATATTTAATAAAAGTAGTCAAGTCTTAGCTCACAATCAACTAAAATTAAAATCTCAAATAAACAAAATAGAACACATTTTAGAAACCGCTCAAATCCAAAATAAACAAACTTTTGAAAGAGTCTATATTCAAGAAGTCACAAATCAAATATCAATTTTATATCAAAATATCTACGATTTACTAGAAAAAATTGAAACTGCTATCACATTTTCCAAAATAAATGTTTTCCATAATTCGATAATAGATCCTAAAGATTTGATCAACCATATTAAATTAATCAATAACAATTTATTAAACAACAAATTACCATTTGAACCAATTTTAAACAATATACTTAAATTCGAAAAAACAATGCAGATTAAAAGTTATAGTAAAAACAATAAAATTATTTTTATCATAGAAATCCCAATTGTGGAGAGAGAAAATTACGATTTATATCAACTTTTCCCTTTACCTACTCCTAAAAGCAACCTTTTCCAAATTTATTCCAAATTCGAAATTCCTCATCCTAAACGAGCAAAATTTCATGTCATTTGACTCAGAATGTCAAGAAATTAGTAACCAAGAGTTTATCTGTCACGAATCAGTACCAATTCCAGTAGAAGAAGACGCCCCCTGCGAAGTTTCATTGTTGAGGTTTTCCAAGAACCTCACCAACTGCCAAATCATCCCTCTCGACATTGTGGACTTAAAAATTCAAAAAATTCGTCAAAATAAATGGATGATCATCTCACCTCAAAACACAGTGGCCCAAAGAATCTGCGGACAAGACAGCGACAATGTCCCATTAGAAGGAACATTTTTGTTAGAATTAATCAATAAGTGTAGTGTTAGAATAGGTTAAATAGTTCTACGTAGTAATGAACCGCCAAAAAGTGAATTTAAAATAATAGAACTTCCTAAAGTTAATATTAAAAACTCTGATAATAAAAATCCTATTTACCTAAAATCTATTAAATTGAACAGTATTAATTTGGAACAATTAACCACTCTAAAAGACTCTCTAAATTTTCAAAAACAAAAAGTAAAACGTATTTTTGATAATCCAATCCATTTTAACAATATTAGTGTTTGGACTATATTGATTTATATTTTTATTGCATTTTGTTTGTTATTTTGCATTTATTCATATAGAAAATATAGGAAGAATTCATCGAAGAAGAGCTCCAAGGAAGAAAATCCAGAGGCCAGCCCCCGGATTCTCCTCTAAGGGTGGAAGAGTTATGATAACACAATCATAGGGAACACAAGTAGAAATATGCAGACGCGGCAAGTCCAAGATAAGGCCCCACCAAGATCTAGCGGCAACAAAACTAGTTCGTTGCCGGCATTTTCAAGCTTTTACATTTTAACTTTTGTATCATTAAGACCTAAAATAAAGTTCCGCTTTTTGTAAAGTTTTTGATATTTTTTAAAAAACCAATTTTTAATAGCGAACCTAAAAGTTGTATGTACTGTCTTTCTTTTGGATATAATTCAATACCTGTTGTGTTATTTGCCAAAAAGAAAATTATTTATTTTATTTTACGTATTAAACACATTTGATTCGGCAATAATTTTCTTTTTTAATTTTCTATTCGTTTTATTTTTAATTGTTAAAACTTCTAAAATAACATCATATACGTATGATTAAATCTTTAAGTGGTGTCGAAATCTTTCATAATTAGGCCCAACCAAATAATAATCATGAGATGAACTCTTACACGCCCTTTTCATATAGTTTCTGGAACAGTGCTATGCCATCAAACTCCTAAGATTGTCTAGATTATTTCTGCACCCTCTATTGCACGATCTAAGCCCGGGTGGTCTTTAATTAGTTGCATGCATTCATGTTTTTTATACCTAACTTGCGGCCTACATGAATTTTAATCGCTCTAGGCCACTTCACACGAACTTCGCGCGTACTTTACCTGCGATTGTTACTTACGTTTCATTTCCTTACATGCGAAAAGAACTATCTGCACTTGTTTAAGTTAGCTGCTTAGCACCACTCTTTCTACAGGTGTACAAGTCTCTAACGACATCCAGAGTGATACACGAATCCACTGACTGCGGTACCAGCATACGAACGTATATATATAACTGCATGCCTGACACACCTGCTAGCTAACTTACCAGCCTTTCCATCATCATAAGCCCCCTTATATTGCTGTGGGACACCAGGAGGCTGATAGAGAAGCTCCAGCTTTCTAGGTACCCAGGATTAACATTTGGCCTATCCACAGTTGCACAAAGATTTCCAAGAACCAATCGGAATACAGGCATTCATTGATGATTGCATCCTAGGAATATGAAGCGGTAAAACTCATATCCAGATCTTCTCGCTCAGAAGCGAGAGAAAGTAAAGAGACCAATAATTATTCTATTATTCTCTAATCTACCATCTTGCAAATCTTAAATATCGTACAAAATATGCAACGAAACTTCCAAAATGGAAGCAGAAGATGTTCAATTGCTGAAGAATCAGACACCTTCAAAGAATCTTTAGAAGCTGGGCTCGAGAATTGGGGAATGAGACCCGAAAGTCACATAGATCAATCTCCCGAAGCCCGTTACAAGATCCAACAGGAAATAACTACAACAGCTATGCGTTCTGGAAAAGCCGATCACCCACACCTAGCCGGCTTTCTAGCAATAACCAGGAAATAGAGCTTCAAGAGGCCGTCTCTATAGCAATGCAGACATTCTCTCCAGGTGACCCTGTTTAGAACGACAATGCCGGACAGTAAAGGGCTCAAAGAACGAAAGGAACCGGTTAATAAAGTTACTCTTCGGGTAACCACTATCAAGCCAGATGGCGACGAAGAAGAAATCACCCTTGAAAGCCTGAGAAAGGGGCAGAAGAAAGATAATGACTTTAAGGTTGGCCGAGAATGACTCAAAAATAAAGTCACACCTACTTGGCAAGAGATAGCTAAATACAGTGGAGCTATTAAAGGGTACTGGATTCAGTGGGATTCCCTGTATCTTCGCGATTGTCTATTGCACCGGAAGTGGGAAAGCTCCGATGGAGTACATATAGCCGGCCAAATGGTACTGCCGAAATCACATGTCAGATGTGTGTTGGTGGAGCTTCATAGCAGCAGTTCGGGAGGACATTGTTGGTACTAAAAATACACTGTCACGAGTTCGGTAAAAATTTTATTGGGTCAATTACCGACGAGATTTAGCGCATTGATGTATGCAATGGCAGGATAAAGGTTTACGTATTGGCTAGGGAACGTCTAAATGCCAACATCGACAAAGCTGAAGCTAGAATCGACATGGGTGCAACCGGGACACATTTTAAAAGAAGCGACCCAGTATGACTTTGTCAGAAACTGGAAAGGCATCTACGCTGTTCCTAAGAAAAATCAACGACCTACCGCATTCAGCTATCAGCGGGAAACAAACCCAAGGTAAATTTACATTGGAAAGTCAGCGCCATACCATGGTCCAGATCACATTAGCTCCAACCAGGTCTCAGTAATCAAGTAATTCGGGAAAAATAACTAGAGAGGAGGGAGAAATGTTACCCCATCACCCTACCTGTGCTGCGGTCCTCATAAATAAAGGTGCAAATAAAAGAACAAGGTAGAATATTAGAAAAATTTCTAGAAATTTCATTTCATGTCAAGAAACATCCGGACGTTTTGGGAAGGTTCTAGGTTAAAGCGAGCTATATAAGTCGGTGATACTGACATCAGGGGGTCAGTTTTATGATAGACGTCATACCTTAATGTTATCAGTTGTGTAGTTGAATTGTGAAAGTTGAGTTGAGATAAATTGATATACCAAAAACCTGCCTACTATTCCCAGGGAGTTGCCTAGTATTCCCAGGGAGTGCTAAAATTATTTTAATAACCTTGATCTTTGCAGATCTGTTATAAATGTATTATCATCTTTGGTTGCTTTTGTTTAATTTGTTAGGTAAAAGATAACCTATAATATTAAATATTATGGTTATTCAGCAAACTTTTAAGCTGATTTTTTTTGTATTCATTTCAAATTTTAAATATTTAAAGGAGATAGATAAATTTAATGTGTACAACTACAATTTGTATTCCAAATGATGGTTAATTATAACAGGGTGACAAGGCACTTTTATTATTTCTAGAATTTTTCGGATTGAAACAAACCAAAGGATTTTCAAGATACGTCAAATTTTCGAAGTAAATGAGTTTATTCCTTTGTGTATGCCAGAATATTGAAGTTGAATTCTCTTAACGCCAAGATGCTTTTTCTTATAATCTTTCGTTGAGCTTATTATCGCTTCCAACGACATTTTTAGTGGAATATTAGTAATTTGTATTATCGCAAGAATATTTCGCAAGTTTTACGATCTTTATTAACTCTCAATTTGAGAAAGTAGTCACACGTGGATAAATAAGCTGACCAGGATAAATGACCGCTATGAGAAATTACGCGACCAGGGTACATATTGCGGTTAAGATTCCCGAAACGTCTAGCCCAGTGCTCCGCAACCGGTGTGCCGCGGCACACTGGTGTGCCGTAAGCCGACTTGAGGTGTGCCGCTCTTGCAGACAATACGAATCAGATTCGTATTGTAGCGAGACCCGCGAAAAATAAAGCAATCTGACAACAGCGCCGATGGTAAACGTCTATCCGTCTATCGGCGCGGCGCGGCGGCTTGATTCTCGAAGGCGACTAAACTAGAAAGATCCGTGCCGTTCGAGGCGCGACTCGATGTTTTCCTGAACATCGCCACTGCCTATATAAGCGCGCCTGTCGTCGCTCAGAGACTCAGAGAGAGTCGAATAGTCAAGTGAATCAGATAAATACGCGGGCAAACAAATAAATCGTAGAGTGAAATAAATAGTGAATTGCTATATAAATAAATTCTTGTGCCTTATAAATAAGTGAACTGGACTAAGTTTTGTTGCAGTATCTACTTTTATAAATAACTATAGTGCTTCAAATATGGATAAATTTTTGCTGAAATCACGAGCAGATGACGAAGAACCTAGCACAAGCTCCAGCATAAGTGCTGCAAAAAGAGCAAAAAAGGTGCTGAAAAGGAAGTACAATCAAGACTACCTTCGATATGGTTTCACTTGGTGTGGCGACGAAGCGGCTCCAAAGCCTGAATGCGTCATTTGCGGTGAACAGTTGTCAAATGAAGCAATGGTACCCAGCAAACTAAACCGTCATTTGATCACAAATCATCCCAGTTGCGTCAAAAAAGACATTCAATTTTTCCAACGGTGCTTGGATCAAAATAAGAAACAAAAGCAGTTTATGAAATCGGCGGTTACGGTTTCTGAAAAGGCATTAGAAGCAAGCTACCTTGTTGCAAAATTAATTGCACAACAAAAAAAACTGCACACTATCGGTGAAACGCTTATTAAACCAGCATGCATGGAAATTGTAAGACTTATGCTTGGGCCAAACGAAGTTAAGGACGTGAGTAAAGTTTCTTTGTCGGCCGATACTGTTAAAAGACGTAACCAAGATATGTCAAGTGATATTTTGGGAACACTAATTAAAAAAATCATTTCGGCTGGAATTTTTGCGCTTCAAATCGACGAATCAACCGATATTAAAAATAAAGCACAACTGATGGCTATTGTACGTTTCGTTGACGAGGACTCTATTAAAGAACATTATTTATTTTGTAAGGAGGTTCCAGAGAGAACTACCGGTGAACAAATTTTCCAAGTAACTGATAATTTTTTTAAAATATATAATATTCAGTGGACCAATTGCGTTACTATTTGTACAGATGGTGCTGCTGCAATGATGGGCAGTAAGAAAGGTTTTGTATCTTGTGTAAAACAAAAAAATCCGTCAATACAAATTACACATTGCTGCATACATCGAGAAGCATTGATGGTCAAAAATTTGCCCGAACAGCTTTCGATCACAATGAATGAATGTATTAAGATCATAAACATAATTAAATTGAGAGCCTTAAATTCGCGAATCTTTGGAATACTCTGTGAAGAAATGGGAAGCGAACATGAATCCTTACTGTTTCATACAGAAGTTCGTTGGTTATCCCGGGGAAAAGTTTTAGCTCGACTGTTTGAACTTCGCTACGAAGTGCGTGAGTTTCTTTCAAGTCAAGATATGTACGATCTATGCCAGCACCTTCATGATGAATACTGGATAGCCAAACTTGCATACATGGCGGATATATTCGAACATCTGAATGAACTTAATAAAAAAATGCAAGGACGGAATGAAAATATATTGACGTGCTCCGATAAATTACAAGGGTTCAAAAAGAAACTTGAACTTTGGCAGGAACAGTTGCAAAAAGGATGTCTAGAAATGTATCACAGGACCAACCACAGTACGATCGAAAACAAGCAGTTGATTGTGGATTTGGCCCAACAACATTTAAGTATGCTTTAACAAAAATTTGAATACTATTTCCATTCTATCAACACGGAACAATACAATTGGATTCGAAATACTTTCGCAACCAATGCAATAAGTTCCACGGAAGCACTGCCATTGCAAACTCGAGAGGAGTTCACAGAATTAAGTAATGATATGACCCTAAAACTTAAATTCGACGAAGTTCCGTTAGATGTTTTCTGGATTTCCATCAAGACAGAATATCCACGCATCACCGACAAGGCCATCTTCACACTACTTCCGTTTTCCACAACATATTTATGTGAGCAAAGTTTTTCAACGCTTGTATTAATTAAAAATGATAAACGGTCATGCTTAAAAGATCTTGACCAAGAAATGAGAGTTGCGCTGTCTAAAATTGAGCCGAATATAAAACTTTTGTGTTCAACGAAGCAAGCGCAGGTATCACATTAATCAGTCATCATCATGTCAAAATATTTATTACTATTGACGTGTCAACAGAAGTAAATTTAGTATACCTACCTGTCCTACCTAGTATTTAGTATAGTTCTCATGTATGTACCTATTTGTATTTTTCATTCTATCTGAATAATAAAAAAAAATATGTATTATGTCCTGAGTGAAAATTTTGATGCCCCAAATCTGAAAGGGGCTTCTTCACATTTTAAAACAATAAAAAAAACTAAGGTAGTTTGGACATCCATAAATAATTAGTATACATGGAGTGAACTGACCCCCGACCTAGCTACGCCACTGCTATAAATATATTTTAGATTTTGGTGTGCCACGAAATTCTAGGGAGCAGTTTGGTGTGCCTCAGATGAGGAAAGGTTGCGGAGCACTGGTCTAGCCATGTGCACATCAATTTCATGTAGTTAAAGTTCTTCTTTCATCATCATAACTCGACAACTCCCAGTAAATGCACCTCTTTACTTTTTACCATTTTCAGACAGCATGACGTTTTGAAAGCGTCGACTGACTAGATGGTTTCAATTATATAGCAACTATTCTGAATAGCTACTAGATTTTTGGTGACTAAAAAGATTAAGAAATACTGGGTGTTGTAATATTATTCTTTTTATCCATGACTATTGAAATTACATCAAATTTACTTAAAGAATTTTTATTTTTTTAAAAGGTCTGTATTCGTATCTGTAACTTGTGCATCAGATAATAGGAATTTTCTAGCTCATGAGCCAGCCTACAGATTAGATGTAGTTAATGCATAGAGGTGCTCATTTCATCCCAACTTGCCTTGAATTTAGGTTTGTCTCTATCTATGTTACGGGAGAAATGGAAGATTAAGAATTTGGTTGGCTGCTTTCTTAGCTGGTAAATCAGAAAGATAGTTACCTTTCGATGTAGCGCAACCTTTGATCCATCTTAAGGTGACCACATTGTTGATGAATACTTCTGTCAAACCTTTGTGACATTCTAGTACTAACCCTGAGCAAATTCGTGATCTGTACAGAGTGAGTATTACTTGTTTTGCTATCTGTATAAATGAGCATGTTCCTTCCGGTATTATTATTTATGGTAACTTGTTTTCTTGCTATGAGAATCCCCATGACCTCAGTTTGAACCACACTGACACTATTGCTCACAGCCTATTATATATTTAGGTTTAAGAATCTGGAGTATATTCCACATCCTGAGCCTTGTTTTAGAACCGTTGGTGTAGATATAAATCAAACATACCACTTCTGGTTCTTTTTTTGAATTATATCTACAACAATTATACTATTTGTACTAATTTTATTATTGAACAACAAACTATTCTTTTAACGGAAACTGTATAGGTAATCAGCATCATTAAATTCGAACATTTTGAAGAAAAAACAAGCAAAGTCACAATAAAATTAAACGTTCTACAATTGTACAACAAATCAGGAATCAAGTCTATGCGCTTAAAATGTATCGCTAAGTTAATAATTATAGATCGCTCATCTGCTTGGTAGAAATTTAGAAGATATTTTCTTATAAAGTAAGCAAATTCACATGTCATCAATGCGATCCTGAGGACCAGACCGGAAGGGAAAGTGAAAGAATTGAGAACATTAGCCCAATTTGGATGCCTGGTCATCAGACAAACTTAAAAAAAATTGTCATGAGAAATTACGGAACCAGATACAAACATAGTTGTACCAAAATGTAGAATACAAGGTTTCTTAAAAGATTGGTGTCTGAGAAAATATAATTACTAGGTAAATGTCCAAAAACAAGGAAGGCCATGTTCAAAGAGAACAAATTAATGTCTCTGGATAGGAATACTAATAGAACTCATTGCAGGGAAGGGCAGTAAGGAAGACTTATTGTGTCGATTATGTGACACGGAACCAAAATTAACCAAACATATACTGTACGATTGGGAAACCTTGGATTACAAGTAGCAGGAACTTTTTGGACAACCATAGTTAAGAACTTGTACAAACTTTTACTGTAGTGAGTACTGTAAAACAAAATGGGGTGAAATGCAAAATGATGCAGTGTTATCGGAGAGCAACTCAGACGACTTCAGGAAAAAAATAAGTACTGCTTAAGGAAGTATTTTTTGGAAATTCTGTTCCTAATAGGGTGAAAAATGGAGTTTAAAAAAACACGTAAATCTCAGTTTATATAGATGTTGAAGACGTGAAAATTGGTATATAGATTCTCCTTTAAAAATAAAGATTAATGTAGTTTGTCATTTTCCAGTATTGAGAATTTCGACTCAATTAGTGACGTATCTTTTTCCATCAAAGAATCAAAAACGATAAAATGACAAAGGTAAGGACCATATTTAGGTATATAATATGGTATAAAAAATATATAGGAAAGCACAGTAAACTGAAGATGTAAAGCACAATACCTATATTTTCCTTGTACTTATTATATTGTATTTAATTAAAAATATAAATCCTCGTCGACATTATTATGTCCTTTTAAATACTTCTATTATTAACAGTTTCCCCAAGTAGCAATTTAACGTTGCGGCGACGTGTTTCAAAAAGTTACGTAACCAAACATAAGTTTTATGACCGACCTTACCACAACGTTGTCACAACTCTGTTTTGCACCAATATGGTCAATCATTTTTGGGTTTTTACAACGTTTCAGTATTAACTGTAGGTAACAGTCGGTCGTTTTTCAAACGTTTCTAAATTTACCTAAAAACAACTACACCTGCGCCCTCTTTGCCCGGCGATGATAGTTTACTTTCCATGGTGTACAGAAAATAGTAAATTGTTTAACCAAATAATTACTGATGGGTAAAATGGACACTTAGAAAAAACTTTCTGACAACTACCTACTATACCGCATATGTTTCAATATTATACTAAAGATACCCTATTTATATTGTCAAAAAAATAACGATTTTGAAACATAAATTACCAACGCATTTCATTTTATTGTCAAATATACTATTATTGTATGCCAAAAAATACTCGCGCCTTTAATCCGTTGCGAATTTATCAAAACTAAGAATAAAAAAAAATCAAAAAATTATATGTAGATAAACAAATATTTAAACTTAATATTGATTCAAACGCAAACTTAATATATGAATTCTTACTAAAAAACTAAAATAAGGCTTTGTAATCCTTTGTTTATGTCTCAAATTTTAATGGTTGACCATGTTCCAAAGAGAAATACACTTTAAACATGGCGTAGGAGTATAATAAACGTTATCGCGACTTGGGATATCAGACAACTAAAAAATATACCAATTTTTAACTTAAGACTGACAGACAACTAACTTCATATCCAAAGGGTGACTGGAGTTGCTTATCCGACCAAAAACTAAATACTCTAACTAACGAACACACCGTCTTAAATTTTGGAACGCGCTTCCGTGTCATTCAGCTGTCAATAGTGTCAGGTGTCATTTGTCATAAATGTATAAATGTAATTTGTTTTCAATTTTGCAAAGAAAATGGTACAGTATACTGACTCTCCACAAGGAGGCAAGTCCGACAACAGCAGTCTAACGCTGGTAGTATTCCCCACAAGAAAACGTAGAAAAAATACGAATGTCTGGTAAAAGCCAACAATATCCTCTTGGAAAATTGCCTGTTTTCCTTAATTCATCTGTATTCAGGTTGGCATTTATTCTTAAAGAATTTAAACTGTCGGTCTTCATGTAGACTTGTGCATGTGAAGTTTCTCCACGACATAATCTTTTTTTTTGCCTGTAATAGGAGGCAGTATATTTAAAGGCTCGTTTTATTTTCAATTTAAAACCGTTTTATACATAAAATTTTAAAGTTATGTTATGATCATTTAGCATTTAGGTCTAAAAGTAAGCTTAGTTTAGTTGCAAAGCCTTTAAAAACGTTTTTAATTTAATTTAAAAATTGCCCACTGCTTAGTTCCATTTCACAACGTCGTTTAATGTAACTTAGGTTGCCACTTTAACGTTTTTAGAACGTTATTCCCATTCCCAAAATATTTTCTACTTGTAGTTGGTTAGGTAAACGTTATATCAACGTTTTAGTTTAACATTGTTTAACTAAAGTCATGCTCAACGTTAAGACAACGTTGTCCGGTTGTTATAAGAGCATCGTTTTATAAATGACTAATTTCTACACCATGGACAACGTTAATTTTGGTATATTATGTGGTTATCGTCGCAAAAATGCTACTTGGGTCTGGACTGTCTGCTGGAAAAAATATTAATGTTGAATATCACTGACTTAGGAAAACTTCGTTCCACATGGATAATAATAATAACAATAGTGAATATATTAATGATTTAGGCATCAATGGATTTTATTTTTTTCTTCAATCCTCAAAGCCGGTACTGCAGATTTCGTTACCGTGTCGTTGAGTTCATTTTAAACGAATACTTGATTTATGAATGTGATGGCAAAATGCAGTACAACATGGTTTTCATTACTAAGTAATTTATTCGCTAATATAACGATTAGGTTTATAATTATAATTGTATGAGGGATTTATTAAACCAACATGGGCAGGTAACAAATCAAATTAGTTTCCCAAATGTTTATTTTAATAATGCTGAAAGTCAACAAAAATGAAAAATTTTGGTTTAGATCTATAAGATCGACAAGAGTAGATATGGACGATTTACTTGAGTTGTACAGTATATTTTTTCTACGGCACTCTAAGAAAAAAGCTACAAATTTCAAATATTTTTTAGTTTAAGATAAACTAACAAAAAAATAATTTATTTAATTATTCTACATTCTTAGATTTGAAACCGAGACCTTTCTCACGGCAACTGGCAGCTCAATACGTTACCCACAGCTCCATTAAAATACATGACATTTAAGTTTTAATACTCATAATTAATTTCATAAAGTTTCATTTATTGGTAAATATAGACGAATATCTTGTTAAATTCTATTAGTTATCAATTCTTTATAAGAATTCTTTTTTAAAATAATCTGACAAATAGTTTGACAGAATTTTCACTTATTTCAAATTAAAAAAAAATATATATATATATATAATCAAAATATAAATTACGATTTGTGGATTTTATATTGGTGCAGTGTTCTTACCATATACATCATATTAATTTCCTACTCTTGTTGAGTTCGGGAGATGGACTCCTTTTATTATTTTTATTTCATGACTAACTTCAATCCAATGTAATTCAGTGATGTGAAGTTAGTTATGTAGTGAAAACAGTAAAAGGTGTTCACATCCCTAACTCACTGTCGGTAGAATAGATATAAAATATATTTGTTCATATTTAAATAATACGGCAGCGTAGAAGGGCCACATTTTTTTAATTTCTAAAATCCTTATTCAAACACGAAATTCCATATTCAAACAAACAAAATTCCTTGTTCAAACACGGAAATATAAAATTCCGTGTTCAAACAAAGAATTCCGTATACGAACAAGGAATTCCTTGTTCGAACACGGAATTTTATTTTTGAACTCTAAATTTTTTGGGTCTAGTCCCTGATGCCCAAATTTCCTTTGAATCGGATCAAAATAATGCCCTGTATAGCGTTTAAAGTTTACAATCCTTGCCTCTCTAGCTCAGACGATAAGAGGGGGGTAAAGTGAGGGGATGTTTTCTAAATCCATTTATTAGTTATCTCTAGAAAAAAGTGAAGAAATGGGGGACCGGTTAAGAATTTTTTAGCTTGTGTTTCTATTAAACGGTACTATCAAAAATGATGGTGCTATCTTAAAAACTGGTGATGACGTCATATTTTTAAAAATGATAACATGTCATAAAAAATTTACTTATACGCGCATCTAAAAAACAAAATCCACTTCTAAATGGAAACTGACAAATAATTATGTCCGTCGTGTATGGAAACCAAAGGCCGAACGTTTCGGTGTTAATCGTTTTTTACCCCCACTCCCCTCCAGCCTCTAAAAGCACCTTAAAAGTTAATTTAAGATAAAATTGTTCAAGTAGATTATTTGGGACCAAATTAATAGGATTTTCAGAGCATCCGTATTTCCACCACAGAAGAGGCACTCAGGATTTTCTGCAACCTCTGGGTTTGGGTTGATTCTTTATCTTTCCCAGTAAATAATGAATCATCTGAATTATCATCCGCCAAAAAATCTTCTTCAGAAGAGCTGCTTTATTCGGTTACAATTTACAATATATCCTGCTTTGTTTGTCTTACGCTTAGCTTGACTCTGTAATAGTTGATGTCCTGGGAGTAGATGTAGGTAGAACGAACTAAAACTTGACTCTATAGGTAGGTGGTTGAGGTGCTAGGGATAGCTGGATCAGTCAAATTTGTTTTTGTTCTGGCCAAATTTTCTTTTTATTTGAAGTTTAGATGTAGTTGGCACTGAATGCCCTGAAGGCTCTATGGACGATTCAAATTCTGTTTTGTAGAAAGATGCAGTTATTACCACAGCTTTTCCTACTTTTCTTCCTCGGTTGCTGTTTTTTTTTGCGTATGCACGGAACAAGCGAAACCATCGCAGGAGTTACCAATTTGACTGGTGGCGTCTGGAGCTTCAGGTTCTGGAAGAGGGTCAACCACATCATGCTCGATAATTTCCGAGGCAAGAAAATTAGACTCTCAGAAGATATTTGGATTAACAGGAAAAATTCTGGTGGTTTGAAAACCATTAACAGCAATTTTACCGCGCTGAACCTTTAAATAAGCTTTACCGAAAATTTCCATTACATCAAATGCAGATACTGGTCGCGTATATTGTCGTATTCACGTTCTTATCTCCTCGATGTAATGTGCTGTAAATGGTCCCATAAAAGACTTGTCCAGAGGCTGTATCTTGTGTGTAGAATGTGGCGGTAAACACACAATTGTGACATTATTATCCCTAACCATATTGATGATATCAATATTTCGAGTGTGCGAATTATGGCCGTCCAATATGAGCAAAACTGGAGATTCAGCTGTAGGGTTTACTGTAGCTATTAAATGCTAAAACCATGTGGTCGATGATACTCGAACTTTGTTCCAGGAAGGACTCTATTTATAAGTTGCTGACTTAAATTCTTTCTTGGGAATATAAATAAGGGTGGTACTAAATGTCCTCCTGCGCTTATACAAAATACTATGGTAATTAATGATCCTCGTTCAGCCAAAGTAAGACTACCAACCTGGCTTTTACCTTTAAGTGCAACCATTTCTGGTATCTTTGATGGCACTATAAACAGACCGCTCTCGTTAACGTTATAAACACGATTTGCTGGATAGTTATGTTTTTCAAATTCATTTGTAAGAATTTTAAAATATGACTGAACATTTTCTTTAGAAAATCCCTTTGCTCTAGCAAAAGACGTTCCTGTTGGTCTTTAAAACGACAGTTTATTCGAGTGACGCCTCATAAATAGCCTAAGCCATCCTTTTCCAGCTATTTTTTTTTGCCAAAAGGCAGAATATTTCTGACAACAAGTTGATGAGCTATATTCCTATGTCGTTTCTTGTTAAATTAACTTTCCATATGAAGTAAATATTTTATAAGTTCATCTTCTAGTTCTTTGGTTAGCACTGTTGGTCGAACTAGTTTCCTGTCGGCAGAGGTAGCTGGATCGTCATGCCTAAAGAGGCTTATTCTGGGAACATTGTATATTCTGGCTGCTTGCAAATACCCCAAATTTTGTTTTTTGATAGCAAGGATTGCCTCTACCATAGTCTTTTCTTCATAACATTTTCTTTTTGGGCTTATTTTTGACGTTATATTGAAATAAGAAAAATCACATGAAAACTTAATACGATATTTATACAAAAAAATAATTATAATCCAAACTAAAACAGAATTAGCATTATTTAATTTAAAAACAAATAGAGCATTTATTTTATGGCTATAAAATATTATAATTTAAGTATTTTTATTGGCCACTAATATGGAATAGTGGCCCTAAATACGCAATACTATTCCATATTTGTGGTATTAAAAATTACATATTAGTCACCGTCAACCCAGAATTTTATCAACTGCTAAAAAAACAACTTACCCGAAGATTTGATGTAAAATATGATGTTTCAGCAGTCACAAATGCAATACGACTTAAATAAAAACAAAATATTTTATCAGAAACAGGTAAAAAATGCAAGCGCTGCGATTCTTTTATTATATGTCGCCGCAAAAAAACAATCAATAATGACGGCCTTAGAGAACTTACCAAAGATCTGTCGGTCGTAGATAATCATTTAAGGGATACAACTAAAAAGTTTTAATGCTGAAATAATATAGAGCGCTGGCTATTTTTTCTTATTTTGGTCTATTCCATATTAATAACCTATTCCATATTTGTCGCCTTTTCTCTACTAAATACTAATAATAAGGTAGTATAAATAGACCTTATGTATTAGTAATGCGGACTTTTCTATTAAAAACCAAGATATATTTACTAAATATAAAGATAAATATAAACCATCCTGTATACAACACACTTGACAGAAAATCGACCCTGATTCGTATTCTTGATCTGAAACACAATGCACGACGTATACCTGGGCAAAACTTAGTTTAGAAACGAGCCCAAGTAAGACCCTTAACTTCTACGTAAGTATATGCAGGAAAAAAATTGGAAAATCTAATTTTATGTTGTCGTTTCCCCGTTTCTGATCCCTAAGAAGTAAATTGTCGTTTGTGAAGTCAGAAATGCAATTTAGAAATTTAGCTTGTTAAACTCCCGATGCCTTGATGTCTCGCAATCGATATTTGTAGCTGTAAGGCTAACCATTGAACTTCATTTTGTAGTTATAGCGCTTCTGCGACGGTTACGTAATTAAATTCTCAGTTTCTGCTTTCAAATATATCATTTAATTTAAAAAATATAAATACATCATTAGATTGAAACGGAAGTAATGAGAATAATTTAGAAAAATTGCTTACCTACTATAGAACTAATTTTTGTAATTGTTATACAGGGTGTCCCAATAGTGTGTGGAAGTTCTATATATCCTATATTATAGAAAATATCAAACAAGGTTATTTACAAAAGTTGTAGATAATAATAATCTGCACATTTCAAAATTATTTTCAATTATACAGAGTGATCCATAACTTCAGAATTGATCAAACCTGTTTCTTTAAATGGACCACCTTATATTTAATTTTAAATTTGAATTCCCCTGACTTTGCCCTTCAAGAAAATACCAACATGTATGAGGTTATACTGGGTAATTTGGAAGTTTAAACCAATTTTATATGAAAATCGTACTAGGTTCAACCTTTTGTATATTTCAAAAGAAACAATTGAATATCAAAAATTTTTGATGAATCATTTTTAATTATAGTTTACTTTTATAAGAATATTCTATTTTTTTTTTTCTAGCGCAACAGACGTGTACAGGGTGAGTCAAAACTCAGATACATGATTTTCTCAATTTTTTTTAAATGTAACACCCTGTATTTTATATCACTACTAAAAAGTACTCTAATTATACATTCGTTTGAGTTAAATATTGCCTATCCATAAACACAACAGTTTAGCGAGATTCTTAGATGAAATGTTAAAAAGGGTTAATTATAACTAAATTCACAATGTAATTTGATTTAAACTCCTGTTAAAATAAACTGTTTAATCAGTTTATATTTTTAAGGTACCTAGCTACAATTTATTATCAACTGAATTTACTTTCTGTACTTTTAAGGTTAGGTTCACCCTGTATTTCATATCTCTACTAAAAGTACTTTAAATATACGTTCGTTTGTCCCTATCCCTAAACACAACAGTTTAGAAGATATTTTATATTTAAATGAAAAAAATATGAGCCAAAAATAAGTTTTAATTTTAATTTTTTTAGAATACAATATTATTATATTAAAAAATAAAAAAAAGCTATTATAAAAGCTGCTCGAAGTGACTTTTTCCAACTGCAATATAATGTTTTAATCTAGCTTCAAATGATCTTTAAACGTTTTTCAAACATTGTACATCTACGTTCGCGAACACTTGTCTTATTCTTTCCTTCATTTCCTCACTAGTTAATGGACTAGTTTTATAAACCTCGTTTTTCACGAAACCCCACAAAAAATCTACCTTAGTGAGGTCAAGGTACCTGGGAGGCCACATAACTGGACCATCTCTTCCAATCCACCTGTTTTCAAAATTATGGTTCAGAAAGTTGCGAACTGGTTAAGCATGATGAACAGGAGCTCCATCATGTAATATCCATATTCGGTATCTTATATTTAGTGAAACATTTTCCAATAGTAGTGGTAAATGATTCTGCAGAAAGTCTAAGTAGACCTCGGCAGTTACACGACCATGAAAGAAATGTGGTCCTATGACATAGCCCCCTAATATACCACCCCAAACGTTAATAGACCATCGTGTTTGGCTATGTGTTATTAACTCATAAGGATTGGTGGTGGAAAAGTAATGAAAATTGTGTCTATTGACGAAACTGTTTTTGTGAAATGTTGATTCATCCCCAAAAAGTACACAATCAAAAAAATCATTTTCATTATTAATGCTCTTTGTTGTCCATTCAAAAAAAGCTATTCTTTTTTGAAAATCGTCTTCAAGAAGCTCCTGATGACGATGGATATGGTATAAATGTACTTTATTTTTTAATAGTATCCTATTGACAGATGATTTATTTATTCCTTTTTCATTTTCCATGATGTGTGTACTGGTGTTTAGATTTTCGGTAACACTAAGTAGACTACTGAGTTTATTTTGTTCATTTAAAGTTCGTTTTTCTCCATAATTTTTTTGATATGCTACATTACCTGTACGTTGGAATCTTTCCAACAGATTTTCAAAAATTTCTTTACGAGGTTGTCGGCGAATAGGATATTTTTGCTTATAAATTCTAGTTGCCAACAAGCAATTCATTTATAAATTAGTCAAATCAATAAATTTAAATACTTGTAAACACAAAGTAATTTATTTTTTTATTTAAACAATTCGGAACTGTCAAATTATTCTTTTGACATAAATTTTAAAGCCCACTTGACATAATGCACAAAAAAAATTGAAGTTCTCTTAGCGTTTTCATTGCATTTTATATAAAAAGTTGTAAAGGTCCCAAAAAATAATTTCAGTTGATAAAAAATTAAACCAGGTACTTTAAAAATATTAACTGATTATCTAGTAACTAGTATGTAATATTTAACAGGAGTTTAAATCAAATTACATTGTGAATTTAGTTATAATTAACCCTTTTTAACATTTCATCTAAGAATCTCGCTAAACTGTTGTGTTTAAGGATAGGCAATATTTAACTCAAACGAACGTATAATTAGAGTTATTTTTAGTAGCGATTTAAAATACAGGGTGTTACATGTAAAAAAATTGAGGAAATCATGTATCTGAGTTTTGACTCACCCTGTACACGTCTGTTGCGCTCGGAAAAAATTAGTATATTCTTATAAAAGTAGACTATCATTAAAAATGATTCATCAAAAAATTTTGATGTACGATTATTTTTTTTTTAAATATACAGAGGGTTGGACCTAGTACGATTTTCATAACTGTACGATTTTCATACATGTTGGTATTTTCTTGAAGGGGAATTCAAATTTACAATTAAATACAGGGTGGTCCATTTAAAAAAACATAGGTTTGATCAATTCTGAACTTATGGATCACTTTGTATAATCGAAAATAATTTTGAAATGTGCCGATTAATATTGTCTACAACTTTTGTAAATAACATTGTTCGATATTTTCTATATTATAGGATATATCGAACTTCCACACACTATTGGGACACCCTGTATATAAGATCTCATTATATGTTAATTTAAGATATTTTTGATATTTTTTAATAAAATATTAATACATATTTTAAAAAGATGTATGAAGTAAGGTTAAATTTAAGCTGTGAAGTACGGGGTGTTCCGCAGAGTTGGGTAGTATCCGGATACTTCTGTATCCGGATACAGTACTTGGATACTTTATGTGTATCCGAAAGCTGTATGCGGATACTTTTTAAATTTTGTGTCCGGTATCCGTATCCGTGACCAAATTTGTAAGTATCCTGATACCGGATACTTTTTTCGGCATTCGGATACTTTTAATTTATTTACCACACTCGTAACTGATCCAATCCATATTATCTCTATTAAAATATATAATCGAAATACTTTGAGCTACCCTGTATAATTAAAAATAAAAGACGTATTTTTCAATATTACAATATTTAAGACACAATATTGCAATTGTGTCTTAGAATTTCGCATAAAATGTGTAAATAAAATACATTTATATCGCTAAAGAAATAAAAATCAAGTAAAGAATAGGAGAATAGATTCCTCTTAATAGAAAAAGAGTAGAAATTTGGAATTTAAAGATAGTTAAGGTAATTTCAGTTCTTATTTTGTTTAAAATCCAGTTTTTTAAAAAATGGTATAATTAAAAAAAAATTCTCGGAAAATCAGCTTAAATAAAAAAAATGTAAAAATAAAAGAGAATATAGAATTTCGTGTAAATCGTGTAAAATCAGCAGGGTATTACTTCCATTTAATAAAAATGTTAAAATTAAAATGATATAGTAATATCTGAATGATTGTATGTGTTATAATGTACTCATACATGTATGACGTTGTTGCTCTTAATGTTACTGATCATGTGTTATATATGTCGTCATCAACATCAATAAAGTATACAGATATGACAAAATCAAATATGCGAGCCTGCTTTGCCTATGCCGGAACGAAACATTCAGCAATCTCTCACTCCTCCTCCTTTCGACGCTCTCGACTCTACCAAACATCGCTCGTCGGAGGATTGTCGAATACATCTGACACAGACGAGAATATCGAAAAGTTGTATAAACATGGCAAGTCGCGCCAACAACGAGCTTATTTCTTTAGATTTATATGGACACTGTCTGGTTTTTGGCGCAATTCAGGCGCGACTTGTTTTATTTACACGCATCTTTGTTTTATTGTTCATTTTGTTTTAATGTTTTATATTCAGTAGTTTTTCCTGTTTCTATTATATCGCTTTCCATTTTCAATAATTTATTTATGCCTAGTATTGTTCATTGTTTCTCGTAATCAATTGTATTGCATAATTATAACTATTGGTATGAAAACATTATTTTAACTCACTTTAAAAGTATCCGTAAAAGTATCCTTTAAAGTATCTTTTAAAGTATCCGAAAAAAGTATCCGGATACTTGTATCCGAGTACTTTTTAGGTGAAAGTTTCCTAAAAAGTATCCGGATACATTGTAAGTATCCGTATCCGGTACTCGGATACTTTTTTCCTGTAACCGACCCAACTCTGGTGTTCCGTAACTATACCTACAAGCTTTTAGGACTACAAAATATTTTTGTTTTGTATAATAAACATATTATTTTCGAAAACGCTCTTTTCCTATATAAGTAAATTTTACAAAAAAAAAAATTGTGGTTATGTGCAATTTTCATAATTGTTTTAAATAAAGCAACAAAATTGTAATCTCTAAATTTTTCGTATCTCATTTCATTTTCGATTTAAAAAATAAAAGCGTTCTAAAGTAACTAAAATTACAACTCAAAACAAAAATTAAGCGACATCCTTAAAAAAAAATCAAGGGAAAAAAAATTATAAAAATTCAGAAAAGTAATAGACGCCTATGGACATTTTGGATACACGCAAATAAGTCTAAATAATACACCATTATGATATGAACAAACATTGCAAATTTACTTAAAATTATTATTTATTATTTAAATTATTTATTTTTTTATTCTTGGAAATTTTTAACTAGCAAAAATTGTTTATTTTCATATCTCCTAATACCCCTACAAGTTTGTCGGTATATTTGAGGGGCACCTCCCCAATAACACCGATCTGCCAGAAACATCCCATTTGGGTTCCATGTATGTTTGTATGTTTCTGACACTACGATGTTTCTAAAGAAACGTTTCTGGGATCATTTCTCAAGAACGTATTAGAAACATCGTATTTTTTTTTATTAGGAAAAATAAATATGATAGTCCCACAGAAGAGCAAGCCTGTGCGTGGGATTAACTATATATTAGTGTCTCTGACAAGTGTTTTTATAATACTTTCATCGAGTTAACATATTGCTCGACTCACTATAGATTAATACTAATAACCATGTAATAATAACAACAATAACAATATTAATATTAATAATAATAATTAAAAATAATAATAATAATACCAATAACAATACAACAATAGTAATAATAATAACTATAATAATTAATTATTATAACTTTTTGAGACACGTAATAAATGATTATAAGAGGAACAAAAAAAATGATTTTTTTTTAGATTTTCTTTTTTTGAATAAGTTAAAGTGATTAAGATTTTTTATTTCTGAGGGGACTAGATTATAACATTTTGGCCCTAAATATAGATATGATTTTTGTAATAAATCTTTTTTTGCCCTGATGACGGAGAAAACATCATTTGACCTATACCTGGTAGGGTATTGGTGATGAATGTTGGTTAATTCCTTTCGATTTTTGTGTTGATGTATAACGAGATTTACAAAATATAATTGTCAAATATCTTGAATTTTGGTTTCACTATAAAGTGTACTACTAGTATATAATCTTGGTTTTTTAATATTATTTTGAGTATATACTTTTGAATAACCTCTAATTTGTGTATGTATACCTTATATGTACCTCCCAGGCAACAATTCCATAAGATAAATGACTTTGAAATAGTGAGTAATATATTATTTTCAGTTGCTCTGTATCGTAATACCTAGTTAAATATTTTAATTTATAATTGACTGTTCTTAGTTTTTTTAGTAAATATTCGATGTGTATATCCCATTTTAGGTGTGAATCTAGTATTAATCCTAAGTATTTTATCTTCGAAATAGATCTAATGTCCACCCTTTCTCCATCCAAATCTATTGACAAAGTAGTATATTGGGGCAAATAACTGGAATATGAAGCAAATGCCATGAAGTTAGTTTTGTCTGTATTGATTGTAAGTTCTTTTTGATCAAACCATTTGATTATGATATGAAATCTATTTCTACTAAACTTTTTAGATCTTGCCAATTTTTGTCTTGATATATTACAGCCGTATCATCGGCAAAACTCACTATGCGACCCTTGCTATTTATTTTAAAGATGTAATTTAGATACAGATTAAACAACAGGGGACCCAGGATAGTTCCCTGAGGAACGCCGTATTCACTCGTTAGAAAGGTACTTTTGGTGCCGTCTATTTTAACGCATTTTTTTCTGTTTTGAAGATAACTCTCCATAAGCTTGTACGGTGTTCCCCTAAATCCTATTCCATCCAAAACTTTTATAAGCTGAATGTGACTAATGGTATCAAAAGCTTTCTTTAGATCTACAAATTGATATGAATATGAGAATTTAGATGTATAATTTATTTGTAATACCCAGTATAGCTAGCTCAACAATTATATATTTTATAATGAAAACTTATATTTGAATTAGAATTTTGGGTTGGGTTCACTCACTTATATTTCTTACTACCAATAATTTAGATAATCAAAAGAAAGGAAAAATAAAAAAAAAAAAAAATAAACTCACCTATAAAATTTTCAATTCCAAATATTAATTTACCTCTATCCTCTCTATGTTTGGTTTGATCACAAATCTTCTAATTTTGATTCTAAAAAAAATAATAACAAAAATATTAATTTAGAATAATAACTTTCTTATCTACTTCTTCTTCTTCTCAGCCTTGTCTGCCCGTTTAGTCTGCCCGTTCTTCTCACTACTATTTATGCTCTCACCATTCTGCCTCCTGCCTTATTACTGCTATCTCGCCTTACTAGTTTTCGTTTACTCTTCTTAATTTAAATAAAAATTTTCTTTTACCTTATTTTTTATGTTCTTTATTTAATTCTCCTTTTCATTAACAATCTATTTCCATTTCTCTTATCTATTACATAAATCAACAATCTACTATACAAAATCCTTCCTGGCAATCTTACAAAATTCCCGTTGACAATTCCCCCTGACAATCCATAATTAATTTCTAAAAACTTCCCAATTGACTTTTCCCCGAAACATTGATGTTCATTTCTCTTTTCAAAACCAAACATAGAGTGTTTCTTTTTTGTTAACCAAATTCCGTCATAAAATATACATACGGTAGACAAACCAGAATCAATACTTTTGACAATGTCGTTTGTGAGTGATACAAGTGCATCATTTGTTGATTTTCCTTCTGTAATTCTGTAATTATGTGTAGGTATTCTATTTTCGTTTTAAATATTATTTTGAAATATCAATAAATTATAAAATTACTGCAATCACCAGAAATCTAAAATTATATCAAACTCCAATATTAAATTTGAAGATTTTGAATAATATTTTTATTTCACAAGACAACTGCTACAGGTCAAATTTATCTTTATTAGTTCCTTCAAAAAAGAGTGCAAAGCAAATACGACAGAGATGGATACACCCTTTCTTCTGGCTCAGCAGGAGAGTTCGGTTAATCCTCCGTGAGCTAAAAAATTACACCATTGACAGAGGCATTGAAAGTAAAGCACTAAGCTACAGTACTTATGAAAATATCGTTCTATTTATACAAATTGTATGGATGAAACGATATTTTCGTTGAAAAGGAATTAACCTAATATTTTATTTGCTCGCGGAATATTAACCGAACACGTCTACCGTATAATGACAATATTGACATGTGACAGACAGTTCATTAGTGATGAGGATTGAAAATAAAAAGATGTTTCCCCTCGCTTATATTAAAGTTTGAAAAAGTTTAAAAGTAATAAACAACTTGTCTATAAACTTTTAAATAAACTAAAAGTGATGATAGGCGGCCAGATTGACGTGTATAATTTGTAAAATCACTTCCAACTCGAAGTTTGATCAGGCTTGGCAAATGTAGGAACAATCGTTCTACGTGCAAGATATTCAAGCTTAAATGAAGAAGGTAACTTAATTTCCTTTAAAATGTGGGTTTTATACATTCTAGTCATTATTTCTTTATTTGTTAACTTTAAAAATAACTATTTTAGGTATTGTATTTTGAGAACCACGGTAAAAATAATGTGTGTGAATTTATCAGAAGATGTATCTCCCCTCAAGGAATCAAGTTATGTAAGTTGTTTCTTTTACTGGAATAAAGGAAGACGCCAAGTTAAAAATAGCTAAAGCCATAATGGGTAATTATTTTAACTTAATATCAATTGTTTATATTGTTATTTAATTAAAACATTTTCAGATTCAGAAAATTGGTAAACAAAACAGAAGTGAAAATCAAAATAGGTGACTGGTTGTGGAGGGCTTCGGAAAGAAATAGATGCAATGAATCAAAGCGTAATAATCAACATTTTTTTCAAATAAATTTATAAAAAAAAGTAATAGATTTGATTAGATTTTTGCCATTAGAAGGTCACTATTAGTTTAGTTGCTTTCCTATTTTGTGATATTTTGTTATTTTTAAACATTAATAAATCAACACGTAATGAAGCAAATTTAAAATTTTTTTGCACGGTTGAATAGAGAATAAAACCCCCTTTCAAATGAGCTATCACTCACCACCCCATGCCATTGAAATTTTTCAAAAGGGTTGTTCTCCTCGAGTAAGGGATAAAATTAAGGTTAAACTAATCATACAAAAATGTACACTGTAGAAAACAAAAATCGACCTGTCTCGGCGATTTTCCTAACAAGACTCCAGTAACGAGTTAGTTAGGGGGACTTAAGATTCTCATTGTATAATTCACAATATCACAACTATAATACAAGAAGCCAATCTGACTTACATGTACTGCAAGCCATAACTAGAAGTTCCCAAAATACAATTTTTATTAAAAGTTTAAATAATTTAATAGACTGCCTACAAAAATTAAAAAAACAACAATAAATGTATTCAAAAGTAACCTCAAACAGTACTTGATAAATAAACAAAACGGATATACTTTCTTGTAATAATACTCTTTAAACCTTTTTAAGTATTTTCCTAAATTTATTGTTATTTTACCTCTCGTTTTACCTCGTTTTACTACTATGTTTAAATTATAAATAGTTTTGCGACGATAGGTTATAGCAACTTATAGCCACAAAACTATTTTTTTGTTAAAGTAGATCCATAGAGAGCAATGTAATTTACAAAGGCCTTCTTTCAACATACAAATAAATGACAACTTTACAATTAAAATGAAAAACACAACAATATACCTCGGTATCATAATTGATCAAAATTTGAAATGTGTTGATCACATTACGTCATTAAAAGGTAGAAAGAGTCATTTTTAAATTTTATGAAATGAGGAAACTTGTGACTAGGAGTTTACTAATTATTATTTACAATTCGTTGAATAATCCAAAACTGTATAATTAAAATCACTACAAAACAACAGAATTATATGCTAACTCTCTTTTATAGAATAAAAAAGTGCTTTGTATAAGAATATTATATTATCTGTCATGCTGTACCTTTATTTATGAAAAGCCTTAATTGAGATACACTACAAATTATTTGCAATAAATATTAAAAGAAGCATACATTTTTAAATAATTTGACATTTAAGAGCCATTCACACATCACAGTTGACATCTTGATACTTCACAGGCACAGCCAAGCATTATTCTGCTTTTTGACAAATAAAATAGCCGGTTAATTAATCTATGGGGTTCCGACAGAGAACCAGTAAATTTGATGAAGGTGTTTTTGTGGCTAGGGGCGAAATAGTAGTACGCTAAGTTAGCACCACCATAAACAAGTCACTTTTACGAACCTGTTTATATAATTTTCATAAATTGGCAGGCTTGGCGACTAATTTCGAATAAAAATAGCCTTCAAAATGACTATGGTTACAAGTATGAAGGTCGCAACCCGCCTTAGAAATTTCACCTTTACTATCAACAGCTGTTGTTTTACAGGTCGTTCAACAATGTGGTCACCTTAAGATGGATCAAAGGTCACGCCACATCGTAAAGTAACCGTCTTGCCGATTCACTAGCCAAGGAAGCAGCAAACCAAATACTTTTTGGACCTGGCCCTTCTATTGGCCTGACAAAATCGGTAGTGACAGACCTAATTAAAGAACATTTCCTTGTGAAATTCAAGGAAAGATGGGATGAAACAAAAACTGCAGAGTTGCCAGGGAGCTTTTAAGTTATCCTGACAACACTGCAGCAAACAAATACTTGACTATGACTAGACAGAATCTGCGTTTGGTGACAGGCATTCTGACTGTTAATTTCCAAGTACGGAAGCATCTCCATATCATGGGGCTGTCAGAATCCGCACTCTGCAGAGGGTGCGAACAAGAAGATGAGACCATCGAGCATATCCTTTACGATTGCCCGACGCTCTCATTTTTAGAAGATTCGTGTTCGGCGAGTATCGGCTAACACCGGCCGATATAAGAGAAGCACCTCATGGCGACGTTGTCAACTACATTAAATCTGTAGGCTGGCTGACGAGCTAGGAGGTGACTATCATCTTAGGATGATGCACAATAGGCCTAATGAGGCCCAAGTGCCGTGGGGGTAACCCACCCTCCACACGTTACAGATACAGATTGACAGGTCGTTAGAGAATGTTTGCAATTTATGAAATGTTGATAATGTTAAGAATGTTGACGTTAGAAATAACTGGAAATCCTAAAATTGTCACATAAGAATTGCATAGGCGGATTTTAAGAAAATTAATATTAAAGTATTTAGGATGAACCAAAAATTCTGAAAATCAATAGGGTTCTAAGTTAGAAGTAATTATTCAAGAAAATCAAAGTCAATTATAACTTTCGATCTAGAGTTATTGTGCCGGCATACATTCACACAGACGACCAGACGAATTTTTTTTTGCATTTTCGTACTTGGAATGATCGGAAACATGAAAAAAGTTTTAAAAAATGGGGGTAAGGGCCTCAGTAATTATTTTAACCAAAGAGGGGATATTACTTCTGTTCAGGTTCCAATTAAACGAAACACATAAATGATATTCTCAAACGTATAAAGTTTTAATAAAATTAATTCAGGATTGTGCATTTTAGAAGCCATATCGGACCTATACAATTAAAATTAACATTATGTAAAGAAATTTATAAAAATACTTAATAAAAGTGTAAATTTGCCTGTAATTCATATTTAAATAAATATTTTTATAAGAAACTAGCTGACCCGGTAGGCAGACCTGGATCACTCGACATCAGCAATAACCTTCCAGGTGACAGGAATTTTACATATAAAAAAAAACAGTTTCAGACAGTTTTAGCAATGCCTTCGTTACCTGTCAGCAGAGAAAAAGACTTTTGACATTGTACCAAAATGAGACAAGAAGAAATTACAAATCATTTCTGCTCATTTCATAAACTTTAATCAAAAATAACAATCCTATACGTTCAGAGTTCCCTTTAAAAATCATATAAACTTAATTCACTTTATCGATACGGCAACATAGTTGCAAAAATCCTCTACAACCCACTAACAGTGTGTCTCAAGAGTTTAATAGGTCATAAAAATCCTTATCTGGATAGCATTCCAATAGTTTTTCAAAGGTATTAAGAACATAAAAATCTTCGAAATATCCAAGGTCTACTGAAAACATTTCGATTGAAAACTGGATAAGATGAGACTTATTTGACTTGTTTATAACTGTTCGTTGCTTAATTAAGAATTAAGTATTTAGAATTAGTTTATTGAAGTATAAACAGTGGTGTAGAGTTAGCTAACATAATAACGAAGAAATAAAACTAAAAATAATTTCAGTATAAACTGACGGCCCCAAGGCACTGTAATAAGACTATAACTACTTTTATTTATTGCTAATGATCTTAATTATAAATTCAAAGACTACTAAATTATTAAGTTGTGTATTTAATACTGTTATGCTTTATATAAATTCGTATTTATCGTAACACATCTAAATTAATTATTTATTTAAATAACACCCTGTACATAAAACCTAGCTTAAATTAAAGTAATGTACAAATACCAATTTAATATTACTTTCGACGCCAAAAATAAATAAAAATAATAACCGTGTATTTAAATTTAATTCAAAACTGTGCAGTTATATTAATTCTTTCAACCAGTATTGGAAACAAAATGTCTTTTACATGGATATCTGTAACAAGGAGGGGGGGGGGGGTTATAAAATGAACAAATATATATATATATATTTTTTTTTTTTGTTAGAGTATTGTTACTAGTCAATACTGACTAACCTACAATTTTAATCTAAAAATCTTACAAACTAATTACTTACCTAAGAAGTCCCCATTGGGCTGTCTTAATTGTTTCTATAGGAAAGCATCACAAGTTGGCGTGAAGATTTATTACACTGTTTTACACTAGCACTAACATTAACGTTCACTGCACTAGCTCAAATGGCTTCTTCCTTTTGAGCCTTCTGTTGAGTGTAGAGTTGTCCAGTAATTGCAGCGCTTCTTCGTTGACGTGGAAGTGGAGTCGACCCTCATGTTTCGCAGCAAACCTCTTTATTTCTTCTTCGATTGTTGGCATCTTCAGGTTTCTATGAAGGTAATCGTTTCGGTAGAACCAAGGTGCATCAACAATACATCTTAGGACTTTATTTTGGAAAACTTGAAAACTTGAATCATGTTGATATTACTCTTGCTGGCACATCCCCATAGCTGTATGCCATAAATCCAGATTGGTTTTAGTATTTGTTTATAAATCAGCACTTTATTGTGCACTGTCAATTTGGATTTTCTTCCTAGGAGCCAATACATTTTTTTGAATTTAAGTTCAAGTTCTTTACGCTTTTTTTATGTGCTCTTTCCATTTAAGTTTTACATCTAGGTTCATCCCTAGGTATTTGGCCGAATCGTGATGCGGAATAACGTCATTGTTTATTCTTATTTGTTTTTGTTCATTTGGTCGAAGAGTAAAATCAACATGCACTGATTTAGTTTGATTTATTTTTATTTTCCATTTTTTTGTCCATCGATTAATTCTGTTGCAGGTTTCCTGAAGTTTTTCTGAGGTCTCTGTATTAGTTCCGCCAACTGCAAATATTGCAGTGTCATCTGCAAATGTTGCTAGTTTAACAGATTGTTGTTGATGGATATCGCTGGTGTATGATAAATAAAGAACCGGTCCTAGCATACTGCCTTGTGGGACACCTGCTTTAATTTCTTTCATTTCGGAGTATGCCTCGTCTTGCTTTACTCTAAACATTCTTCCCATTAAATATGATTGTAGAATGTCGACATATTGTCTAGGGAGCATTTTTTCAAGTTTCTATATTAGGCCAGCGTGCCAGACCTTATCAAATGCTTGGGCTACGTCAAGAAATATAGCTAAGCATATATATTTTTCTTCGTAAGCTTTTTCGATGATATCGGCTATCCTGTGTACTTGATCTATTGTCGAGTGTTTGTTTCTAAAACCAAATTGGTGCGAAGAGATCAGATTTTTATTTTCAATTATTGGTTTTAGTCGTTTTAGTAACAGTTTTTCAAATAACTTAGATATTATCGGTAACAATGATATAGGTCTATATGACGACACTTCATTCAGAGGTTTTCCTGGCTTAGGAATTAGGATAACTTCAGTCATTTTCCACGCATCAGGTATATATTTAAGGCGAAATGCTGCATTTATGAGGTATGTGAATTTAACAATAGCCTTCCGCGGTAGTTTCTTTAATATTTCTCCAGTATTAAGGTCATATCCTGGGGCTTCCTGTGAGTTGATGTTTGTCTGAATTTCTTTCGTAACTTCATTGGGAGTAACTAACTTAATTGGATGGTCTCATTAGGAGTGTCTTGATTTTCATCTAATTGGAATGTCTTTTGTAGGTGGTCAGCGAAAATATCAGCTTTTTGTTGATTGTCTCTTGTCCATTTGTTATCTGCTATTCTGATAGGAGAACAGTGTTTACACGAATTTTTCATCTTTTTAGTTGCCTTCCAGAGTGAATAATTAGTTTCTTTATCATCTGTTAGCCCTACTAGGTATCTGTTGAAGGATTCTTCTTTGCGATTTAGAATATCTCTTCTCAGTCTTTGGGTAGCCCTATTTAATATATTTTTATCTTCTGGTGATCTTGTCATCTGCCATTTCTTTCTTAGTTTTCTTTTTTCCTAGTTCTCTTATCTCGACAGGATAGTTTTTTCCAGCTGTTAATCTTCTTACTTCTGGTGTGTTCCTCCATGCAGCTTGCTGGATTTTAACTATAAACCTTTCCAGTTCTTCATCTAGCTGATTTTTCGTTTTTAGTGTTATGGTCAGTTGAATAGTATTTGTTAAGTCTTCTTGAAAACCTTTCCAATTAGTTTTCCGATTTGATGAACAAATATAAGATAGCTTTTTCCATAAAAAGTGCAATAGACTGTCCATTTATTGAACATCAAAATCTAATTTATATTAAATCTAATGAACCAGAAGTTTTTAGAATAAATGAAATGATGTTGAAAAGAGTCCCACGGCACCTATTAGTCTATATGATTCAGATACAGAAAATAGTTTTAGTTTTAGTTTAAACATGATCAATCCTAATCACACCCATATTGATTTTTAAGATATGGGGATTTCAGATTATTAAAAAGATTAGCTACTGAAAGAATTGATAAAAGCTCACATGCACAGGGTAGCGATTTTAATGCCGTTAAGGGATCACATTATAAAGAGGTTGGCTCGAAAAATTTGGCTACTCTTAATATTTTCTATATTAATGTAAGGAGTATTCGAAATAAATTTAATATAATTCAATTGTTGGTACAAAAACTTAAGATAGATATTCTGATTCTTGTAGATGTTTGGCTTAAACACGATGAACTGGAGTTTGCCGTTTTTCCTGGTTTTAAGGTTAAATCCAGTTATGTAAGGTATTCTCGCGAACATACTTTGCAAAAAATAACATACCCTGCAGCACTATAGATATCAACTTGGTAAAGAGGTAAATTGCATTAAATCATCATATTTTGGGGTTCTCAGCACGCACCAGTTATGTGTCGGTACTTATGCGAAACACCATTATTGCCTTAAGCTTAGATTCGTAGTCCTCAACTGAATAAGGGCTCTACTCTTGATATCAGAACATAACACGTCTTTGTAAAAGGGCTAAAAAAAATACAGTGTTGTCAAAACAAAAATCATGTTAAATTTAAAACGACTATAAAAAATAGGTTGCAATCCGAAACACATAAATATGGGCTCAAAACTATAATTTATATAAACATACCAACTCCAATACTGAAGTTCATGTCACAACTCTACTTGAGTAAATGTAAAAACCCCAACTCAAAACAAACATTGGTCAAAGTCCCCACGATCTGGAGCCACTGGGGATCTTTTATAAGGAGGGACTCCTACAAAGAGAATTATGTCCTGTGGAAAAAGTCCTGTGTATCTACTTGAGATTAATTAATACTTTCCCATAGTTTACTGTTATAAAACTAATGTTTAATTATTATTAAATAGTCAACCTTGTAAATAATTGATACTTAACACGACATAATTAAGCTAGGTGATGGTAACAACTTTCCGATTTATTGCCAGTGACAGTTCGTTTATTTTTAATTTGTTGTTTATGTCAAATTTGTTTTCGCAAATATAAAAATATTTATTCAGATTTGGAATTATAGAAAATGAAATTCATAAAATATATCATGGAGTTTATATCGACGTGTCGGTCACGCGATGAAAATTAGTGTTAAGCAGGTCTCTCCAAGCTTCCAGGTCTCGCCTACGGCTCACCCTGGAATCTGCTTCCCTCGATCTGCAAAATACCACTGTCCTGTCTTGTAACGTAAATTACTAAATTTTAAGTTCACAGATAAAATCTAATCTTCTAACAATGGATATAAAATTTGAAAAACAATGAATATGTTACGCACAATACTCAAATTCAGATAATGCCCGAAAAAATGCCCAAAACTTAATTTTGCGCAACGAATAATTCCCAAACCCGAAATTGTACTCTTGTATGAAAGTTATGCAACTAACAATGTATATGTAAGTAATATCGATTGCATATGGAGATGACAGTTTTATTCAAACACTATTTTTTAAATAATCTATTTAAAATTAGAAATAATCTTGTATGTATCACGTTAAACGAGTAACACAAAACGGCAGTTCGTAACGTGATACATAACGTTACGAACTGCCGTTTTGTGTTACTCGTTTATTTTGCGGGACTTCGCTCTGCTCTCCCCGCACTATTTGCACAAAATAAGGCATTTCGTGACTGTTTACATAAATAACTATTATTTGGGGATTATTATGTTATTTTCAAACTTCACACTTATTTATTTTATGATTTTTATATTATAGTTTTATTTATTTTGTTTTTTTATATTTTTATATCATAATAGTATTTATATTTGCATATTTGTACTAGTATTTTAATATAAATTAGATTAGATTTTTAAATCCATACCCAAATAAGTAAATTACTACATATTTATATTGTAATTTTTTTATTTTATAATGACATCTTTATGGAAGTAAAACATTAACTAAAACAAACTTATTTATTTTCTCCCTATTTCAGTTTAAATACCAATATTTAATCAAATGTTCTAACAGACATTCTAATATGTTAAAACTTAAATTGTAATAAATTTCCACCTGTCTCGGCATACCAAAGCAAAAAAAATCAAAAACAAAACAACCTCGACATTGTACGTCACCACCAATTTATATTCTGTCCACTATATTCTTAGTTAGCCATGAAATATCTCTAATCTACAGGGTATACCTCTATATTCTAATGTACTGTGGTAACGTTAAAATATAGGTTGTAACATTTCCTGAGATAAGTACATAATACATGAAAAATAAGCAAATTTGATTAAAATGTACATATACATATAGCTCGAAATTTTTAATTGCCTACTAAATTATTCTAATGTGTGAAGGTACGTCTAATTTTATTGTAACAAAATATTGATTTTTCCAATATTAAAAGTAATCTTAAGTTCAACAAAGGCAAGTTTTAAGGTTACTAGATGCATATGATCAACAAAACATGTCCTTCCTACAAAGTATAAGACGAGAAAGAAAAGGAAATTTGATAATGATTGAAGATAATTATGAACGCAAGGAATAATTATAAATGTACAAACTAAGAATACAGAGTTAATTAAACAACTAACTTAACGCTTTCTTGAAAACTTCTCTAAGCTTTTGTTTGCCACAAAGTATCTACTATGAACCATGAATGGCTTTAGAGAAAGCAGATACCAATTGGCAAATTTATTTTTTTTTTTTTTTTAATACCTACCTATTACATATAATCATCATATAATTCATATCCGTTTATGATAGTTCATTTAAGTTTCATGTTTAGCTATTTTTATTATCTTACAAATGTGTCTTCTTGGATCAATATCGGCTGAATTAGTATTAAGTTACCTGACATTCAAAGGAACTGATGACATTGTTCTAATCCCACATCAGACTATGTAAAATTTTAAACTGCATATTTTGGTTTTGATTTATTCGTATGCAAGTCAAAGAGATGCAATAACATCCGGAGCCGGAATTTGTATTTTCATTAGCTTTTTTTCATTAGTATTTTTCACTTTAATTAATGTAATAGAAAGATAAATAATTATTAGAAATATTAAATTAAAGTAACAATATAAAAGCTTCTTAGATTTTTATTAAATTTGAATGTTTTAATTAAAGCAATTCTGGTTGTACAGTGTGTGCCATAAATTTGGATCCTTATGGGACTTTTTTAATAGTACTTATTTAAAAACTTAAAATAGCCTATATCGAAGTTGGCTACTGAGTTTCCTGTCAAATTTTGTTTGTTTTTTTTTGAAAAATCGTTATAAATAACTTTTTTTATTAAAGACGGGTAACTGTCAGTAGTTAATTATAATTTATTATTTCTGATAAAATTGCTGAAGGTAAGAATTTTTTGAATTAGTATAAATAAGATAAAATAAATAATGACGCATATTTTGCTGTTGAGGCGCGCATGGTGACATCATTGGCTTTTTTGCGACGAACCATTTAGATGACGCTATTGACGAATTGTCAAATGTGTTGCCTCCAGAGCTAGACTCTCTTTTACAATCGTTTCAGGATTCGTATATAGGTCGTCCAAATAGGAGGGGAAACGGACGTCACCAAGCAATATTTCCTCCAGAGCTGGGCTGGAACTCTTTGTCATGTAGAATTCTACTTATCGCTTTCTACAATAGAAATCGATTACTTTCTTTTGTGTTGTTATCAACCGCACGGGAAATATCGCAATGTGATTTCTTATGAAACTAGTTATCCTGTAGTAAGTATATACTCGTTGATTTTCCGTTATGTTACACAGAGTGCCACAAAAGAAAGTAATCGATTTCTATTAGAAAACGATAAGTAGAATTCTACATGACACAGAGTACCAGCCTGTAGTCAGTACATAATCGGGCATTGGCAGACATAGATAAGATAAATAACCACGCAGCACACAGAAGGCTACAAATAGAGCTGTCGATGAACCATCCATCCATTTGGAAATTCATCAACAGCCTGAAAACTGTCCAACATGGGAGAGATGTTGCTTATGTTATGTTGATAATGGGGTGTTAATACACTGCGACCTAAAAGATCTATTGTGCCCCCTTCTGTCGCCACTGCACTAAGGAAATGTCTCAATGCCTATAGCGACCCTTCCAATCCTATTTTCTCAAGGAAGTGTAGGATTTGAAGTGGCTTCAAGTTAGGTAAGTCTCCCTCTTCTATTTGATATATTCCTAGATATAGTGCCCTTGGATTCTGGAGTGCTACACATTCAGTTAGGATTTGAATGGAGGTTTCGTCCTCCTCCTCACAGAATCTGCACTCACTATCCTATACTACTCTCAGTTTACTTAGGTGTCCTTTTAGTCGGCAGTGCCCGGTAAGGATCCCTGTTACAATACGTAGCCTGTTCTTGCTCAGGCAGATGCAGGCTTCCGATCTTTTTTGGTTATATTCACCCAGAAGTATCTTGGCCTGTCTCAGCCCCAAGAGATTGTTCCAATTATCGGTTCTTCTACTACCCAATTCTTTTTTAATCTCTTCTAATATTACGTTACTGCTGATACCGCAGAACGGCTCAGGTCCTACAAAGGGTGTTTGAGCCCCTTTCCTTGCAAGACTATCTGCAATCTCGTTACCCTGTACCCCGTTATGTCCCGGGACCCAAGTGAGAGTAACTCTATTTTTCTCGCCTAGCTCATTCAATTTTTCTAGGCATCTCCATACCATTTTTGAGCTGATTACGTAAGAACTCAGCGCTTTGATGGCTGCTTGACTATCGGACATGATGATAATCTCTTGTCTATGATAGTTTCTCTTGATGTTAAACTGGATACACTTTTCGATGGCGTGAATTTCCGCCTGGAAGATGCTTGGGTATTTTCCCAAGCTTTCGGAGTGCTTGGTTCTCGGCCCATACACTCCTATTCCAGTTCCTTCTATGGTTTTGGAACCGTCCGTGTACCACTGAATAGCACGTCTTTCGGTTGCAAGCGCGATGGATTCTTGGCTCCATTCTTTCTTGCAGCCCAGCTCTGTGGTTTTGAAGTTTTTCACAAAACTGTACTTCTTTTGCATTTCATCCTGGGGCATGTCCCAGGTATCTTTAGTCCTGAAGCAAGTAGACTTTCGTCTGATTACTCCGCTCCTGATCATTCTATATCGTGTCCTTTTTGCCACATTCTCTATCATCAAATGTAGAGGGGTGAGGTTTAAGATCACCTCCATTGCGGCCGTAGGACAGGTTCTCATTGCACCAGTAATGCAAACACAGGCTAGTCTTTGTACTTTTGAGATATTAGCTCTCGTAGTAACTAAACTAGTTCTGTTACTCCAGGCTATAGCCCCGTAAGTGATGATTGGTCTCACTATTGCAGTATACATCCATCGCAGTATGTTTGGGTTACATCCCCATCGTTTACCCGCCATGTTTCTGCACACCATTAGGGCTTTTGTGGCCTTATTTACTACTTCCTTCTCATGTGTGTTCCAGAGAAGTTTGTTGTCCAGGGTTAGGCCTAGATATTTGACTTCATTTTTCCATTCTATATCTATCCCGTCTAATTTAACGGTTTTGAGATTAAGTTTTCTTTTCCTTGAAAAGGCTACTAGTGTTGTTTTTGTAGGGTTTATACTAAGTCCCACTTCACGGCACCATCTTTTGGTATGTTCTAGTCCTCTTTGGACTATATCACACAGGATATTACTAAACTTGCCACTAGCAAATATGACTATGTCGTCGGCATAACCTTGACAGGGTATGCCGAGGTCAGTCAATCTGCATAGAAGTTCGTCTACGATTAGGCTCCACATTAGTGGGGATAGAACTCCTCCTTGTGGACATCCTCTGGTTGTGCAGATGGAGATGGTGTCCTGCCCTATCTGTGTCTCTGCAGTTCTCGAAGATAACAGCTGAGCCATCCATCTGGATGTGATGTTATCTACTCCTCTGTATGCAAGTGCTCTTTTTACAGATTCGTGTGACGTGTTGTCAAAAGCTCCTTCTATGTCTAGAAAGGCACACACGACCGTTTCTTTGTTTGTCAGAGATGTTGCTTATAAGCACTTACTTGCGGGAAATGAGCCTACACTCAAAAAAACAAAAATTTATCCAGGCTGATAAAAGAATAAATAAAATTATTAGAGATTACAAAAATGATCATGGCGCAAATGATAGGAATATTATTGAATTTTTAAGAGGAATTTCATACAATTAAAAAATTTAGTTTCTATACAATTGTATATATTTCATTTTAGAAAATAAGACAGTAATAGTACTCGTAATAATATGTCGTCCAAACGGTAGCGCCCAAATGTCCTAGATAACATCAATTAAAATATGTTACTTGATCTGAAACGTCCTTTTCGTATGCTTCGTTGACTTACAGAAAGCAATTGGTAGGTTAAATCTATCTTCTGAATAATATATAAATCGCTAAAAACATAATAGAAATCATTGAAGAAAGGACCAGGCACCTTTCTTATGGAAAAATGGCTTTCCGTCAAATTTTCTGAAACGTTGATATGTTGTAGAACTCGATGCTCTGACAAAAAGTGTTCATTGGCCCAAACCGATCCTATGACTAGTTTTCGAGTTACAGGGTTGTTAAACTTCAAAAATGCCACTTTTTTGTAACCAGATTTCTCATAAATGACCTATTTTATTCGCGCTTTTTGTAAAACACATGATTTATAGATTATTTACCAATAATTTTTTAAAGTAAGTTACTGTGGAAATTAGTTAATTACAGGGTAGTTCGGAAATAAGTAATACAGATTTTTTCTTAAATCTTTTTTTTTATGACAGCGTTAAATGAACGAAAAAATATAATTTCACAATGCAAATATAGTGCAAGTAATTGCTTCTGGTTGATAAATCCCATTTTATACAGGGTGACTCATAAATATGATTACAGAGGGTATATATTGTTATTCAGCTTTAACGAGTCACCCTGTATAAACGATGTATCCTGAATTTTCTTTATTACATTAAGTACATGTACGACCTGTCACCCTATGTCATACATGGTGTTAAACCGATTGCAGAAACTTTAAAAATTGGCAAAGTAGTTTTTTGTGCAACACCCTGTATTTTAAAAGTTTCCCCGTCAACTTTGTAAATTAATACATTTTTAAATTAAGAAAAGTTCAGTATTTAACTGAGAAAAATTTTGTTTTAATTCTATAACCAGTTTTTTGAAAATATTAATCCAAAGTTACTATAATTGAACGATTTTTTAATATCTATTTTGCTGGTCTGGAACTGCCTTGGAATACTTAATAATCTTGCAACCCGCAACAATCTAAAACTAGCGTGGGTACCGGGACACCAAGGTATCCAAGGAAATGAAAAAGCTGACGTACTCGCCAAAGAGGAATCAGATCTACCATTTACAGGACCCGAACCTGTATTTGGGCTAAGCAAAACCTCTGCCCGACAGGTAGTGAACAGATGGATATTCACTAAACACCAAATACCAAAATTGAGAAAATTAGTAACTTTCGAATTTTGCGACAATCTTATTGTTTACATAAAAAAGAACATTTATTTAAACCTGAACTAATCGTCTCGCCAAAAGTATACATATTAACAAATAATGACCCTTTCTTTTCTAATTCAAAGAATAATGATGCATATTACGCAGAGAATTCCAATAGGTATTATGCAGAGAATTCCAAAATGACATTATAAGAACTTGATAGAGGTTTTAGTTATTCAGTTCTTCTTTTTAATGATCTTTTACTTATTGTTCACATTCTTTCTTTTCTAAATCACAACGAAAATCAGTACACAAATATTGCTGCTAATTAATCACGTCTGATTTCAAGTACGAGATGGGTAGTGGAGGCAAGAAACCGTCATTTAAAGTAAATTTTTAAGTTTTGCCGCCAGTCGATCCTAGAATATCATGCTGCCAATTTACATGACTTTTACTACATCAAGCAAACATTAAGAATCCATCTGCACGTTTGTTTAAATATATTGAGAATATCAAAAATAGGTTAATTGAGGAAGATCTAGATAATGGTTCTGAACTAATATTAGGTCAAATATATTTTTGTTGCACCTTATAGATACTTCATTATTAGTTTTTTTTTTGAACTGTTCTCGTAAAAATGAATTGATAGCAGACCCTGCTTTTAAATTATTAACATTTTCATGTGTTGTTTAAAAATAAACCTTGAATATATTTTTTTCATATATCTATCACCAATTGTTATTGCAACTAACCATCACATAACCTTAATATTCCTTTGATACTTCAATCTCTAATTCTGTCTATATTTTTTTTGTTCCTATACATCTTTTATGCTGTCTGTATATACATATATATTAGAATCATCCAGTATTCTTAAATAATGTATTTAATTATATTTGATGATGTGCAAAATATATATTAAAAAATCGTTTAACTATAGTAACTTTGGATTAATATTTAAACTGGTCATAGAATTACAACAAAATTTTGCTTAGTTAATTACCTACTAAACTTTTCTTAATTTAAAAATATAATAATTTACAAAGTTGACGGAGAAACTTTTAAAATACAGGGTGTTGCACAAAAAACTACTTTGCTAATTTTTGAAGTTTCTGCAATCGGTTTAACACCCTGTATGTCATAGGGTGACAGGTTGTACATGTATTTAATCTAATAAAAAAAAATCAGGATTCATCGTTTATACAGGGTGACTCGTTAAAGCTGAAACGAATAAATACCCTTTGTAATCATATTTATGAGTCACCCTATATAAAATATGATTCATCAACAAGAAGCAATTACTTAAACTATATTTGCATTGTGGAATTATATTTTTACGTACTTTTAAAGCTGTCATAAAGAAAAAGACTTTCAAAAAAAAACCGTGTTACTTATTTTCGAACTACCCTGTAATTAACCAATTTCTACAGTAACTTACTATAAAATATTAATGCCTAATAATCTATAAATCTTATTTTTTACAAAAAACGCGAATAAAATAGGTGTTTTGTGAGAAATCTGGTTACCAAAAAGTGGCATTTTCGAAGTTTAACACCCTGTACCTCGAAAACTAGTCATAGGATCGGTTTGGGCCAATAGGCACTTTTTGTCAGATTTGCCTGGTCCTTTATAAAAGTAACCAAATTGTTAGCAGGATGTAAATAACGCAGAGGAATATGGAGCAAATACAACTTTATTATAAATACAAAAACTGACAGTATATCGAATTACTTCAAACTCATATATTTTATTATAACATTCAAACTAGGTATCTACGGAAACGCACTTAGGTCTATAGCATAGATGTAGCTCATCTAACACTTCCCCTCGATTCGTAGAAACCTACAAACTAGGTTATTATATGATTCCTAATTGGGTAACAAATTTCTCGTGCTTGCACTTCGATAGCCCCTTGGTGAGGATGTCTGCCACCATAGCATCTGTCGGTACATGCTTTAAGAAAATTTGTTCATTCTTAATTGCTTCTCTAATGAAATGGTACTTAATATCGATATGTTTGCTTCTCGCGTGATATACGCTATTTTCGGCTAATTTTAGGGATGATAGGTTGTCATTACAAATTTCTATACCATTTCCAGATCCAAATCCTAGTTCAGCCATTAATCTCTTCAGATGGATTGCTTCTTTAGCAGCTTCTGTGAGACCCATGTATTCAGCTTCTGTTGATGAAAGGGCAACTGTTCTTTGCTTCTTCACTTCCCAAGATATAGGTCCACCATTCAACATGAAAACGAAGCCAGTGAATGAGCGCCTATCGTCTGGGCAATTACCCCAATCAGCATCGACATATCCACGCAAGGGTAAATAATCAGCTTCGAAGCTTATCCCTTTGTCCATGGTACCTCGCAAATATCGTAAAATGCGCTTTGCTGCCGACCAGTGTGACTTTCCATGACAGTTGTTGAACTGACTTAAATAAGTGACAGCAAAACTAATGTCGGGTCTTGATGTGACTGCTAAATAAGTAAGGGAACCAATAAGTTCACGGAACGGGTAGGTTTCGTCACAGTCACTCTGTTCTCGTATGAGTCGCGTTCCAAGCTCTAACGGAGTTGCAACGGGTTTAGCTTCTGACATACCAAAACGACTAAGGATATCAAGTATAAAACCCTTCTGTTTTAGGATTACTTTTCCATCACTGCGATCAAATTCCAATCCTAAACAGTGACGTAGTTCTCCAAAGTGTTTTATGTCAAATGTCTTCAATAATTCATTTTTGAATTCCGTGATGTACTCTTCTTTAGGGCTCGCTATAATTATGTCGTCTACGTATATGACAATGAATGCTGACTCTTCCCCTTTGTCGATACGGTAGACGCATGGATCAGATTCGGTCGGTGTAGCTCCTAACTTCTTTAGGGTGTGATCTAGTTTTATATTCCAATTTCTTCCTGCTTGCTTAAGCCCATACAGTGACTTTTTTAATAAACAAATTTTCTCAGGATCTTTGATATTGTCTTTCCATATTTCTGCCTTCTTTCTGATTAGTGAGAGCTCACTTTCATGTTGGATTATGTACTCTAATGTTTCTTGGAATAATTTTGGCTTTTCCATGAAAATTTCTTCATTCAAATCTCCGTTTAAGTAAGCAGTAGTCACGTCAAATTGGTGAATGTACATCTGTTGTTGAATAGCTAGGGATATTATTAGTCTAATCGAGTTTATTCTTGCCACTGGTGCGAAAGTCTGGTTAAAATGTATTCCGGGCTTTTGACTAAATCCTTGAGCTACCAGTCTGGCTTTCCGCTTTATTCCGTCAGGGGTATATTTATTTCTTAGGATCATTCTACAACCTATAACATTCTTATTCTTAGGTCGTTTAACCATTACCCAAGTATCATTCTTTATTAAAGACTTCATTTCATTTGCCATTGCTTCATACCATTCACATGCTTCTGGACTATGTAGTGCTTGCATCAAAGGTATTTCTGACAAGAATGTGTACTCATTTGAATAATATGAATTTTCTTTTTCGGTTTGGTACTCCTTTCGTGGTCTTCCAAGTGATCCTGTTCTTATTAATCTCGGTCTTCCCCTTCCTCTTCTTAATTTTTCTGCACAATTTTTTTTTGTTTTCTTGATAATCAGTAGCCAGACTTTGTTGGTCTTCTACAATGTTTTCCTCAATGATTTCATCTTCTTGTAAATCGTCAATTATTTTCTCTGGGTTATTCCCTACTTCTGTTATTTCTGGTTGACTTAGTTCGATTTCGACATATTGTGGACTTTGTGAAATATCGTTTGGAATAAATTCTGAATAAGTATTACAATTTATGTCAAAATTTTCTATGAATTTGATATCTCGTGATATTTCTACTTTCTTTTCTTTGGAAATCCACACTCTGTATCCCTTACATTGTTCAGAGTATCCCAAAAATCTACCTTCTTTACATCGTGAGTCAAATTTACCTTTTTCTTTGTTATTTAAGCAAAATACTTGGCAACCAAATTCTTTGAAATAGCTCACGTTAGGTTTCTTTCCCGTCCATGCTTCAAACGGTGTTATTCCATTTAGGCTTTTAGTAGGACAACGATTCCTAGTGTAGTTCGCAGTGTTAACTGCTTCTGCCCAAAAATTTGTTGGCAAACCAGATTGAATTAACAAACATCTAGCGATGCTCAGAAGAGTTCGATTTTTTCTTTCGGAAACTCCGTTCTGCTCTGGATGGTAGGGTACGGTTAATCGTCTAGTAATACCTTTCTTCTTTAGGTATTCTTCAAATTTATTACTAGTATACTCTCCTCCATTATCGGATTGTAAGCACTTTACCTTCTTGCCTTTCTGATTTTCGACGAGATTAATGACTTCTTCGGTGATTTTGTGCAGTTCATCTTTCGATTTCATGAATCTAACCTCACACCATCTTGTAGAGTCATCGATGAAGGTAACAAAATATCTAGCCTTGTTCCTAGACTCAATTCGCATGGGACCGCATACATCTGAGTGGACTATGTCTAGTAGTTCAGTTTTAGTTTCAGATTTCTTTGGAAACGGCAATTTTGTCATTTTGCCTTTCAAGCAAACTTCGCATTTTAGGTCGAAGTTAAAATTTTTAATATCAACGCCTAAAATTACGTTTTTACGAACACTTTCAGATAAATCATTCAAATTCAAGTGACCTAATCTTCTGTGCCACATTTTTAGTTCGTTTAAAGGAGAATTTGTAGACATACATACTAAATCATCTTTTGAGGAATGATGTTTTGGTTCGTATTCTTTAACGTAGTACAGATCGTCAATTCTCTTTGCAATGAGTTTCACTTCACCGTCTTTTCCAATTATTGAAGCCCCGTCCTTTTTGAATAATACCTCAAAGTTGCTGTCAGTGATTTTACTCACGGATAAAAGGTTTGTACGTAGTTCAGGAACATGCAAGGTATTATTTAAGGAAATTGACTTTTTCTTGCCAAGAGTATCTACGGTGAAAGAGACTGTACCTTGGGCCTCTATTTCGGTTGAAGATTCATTTGCTAAGTTCAGTCTTCCGTGTCGACTTCCTGAAATTTTGGAGAATTTTTCAATTTCATTGCATAAGTGGGAAGTTGCTCCGCTGTCTAAGCACCATTTATTATTCTCTAACATTCCTATCTGTAATGCTTCCTCCGATGCGAAGAGGTTGATGTCTTCGGCTTCGGTACATTGGGCGGATGATTGAGGTGTTCGTTTACTTCTACATTCAGCGGCTTTGTGACCAAATTTTCTGCATTTATGACAACGAAATTTAAAAGTGATCTTTGGGCGTTCATCCCTCTTCGTTTGATTAAATTTATTCTTTCCGTTGTACAGGGCATTTTCTGTTTTCCTATCTTCGTTTTTCCTAGCTTCATATTCTTCCACTATTTTCACTCGTAACATTTCAGGTGATGGTAGTTCATCTCGGGATTCGATTGCACACCTGAAGTTCTCGAAACTAGTTGGTAGACTGTACAGGAGCATAATGGCCAATAGATCAGAGTTTATACTGATGTCCAACTCACTCAGTTTGTCGACAGTGTCGAAAAATTTTGTTATGTATTCACGTACGTCCTCGCCATCTTCCATACGTTGCAGAGTAAGTTGTTTGAGAAGTGTGGCTTTTCTAGCGGGTCCCTTCGATTGATATATGCTTTCTAGCTTCAACCACACGTCCCTTGATGTATTACATCCTTTGACCTGCTTTAGCTCGGACGGGCCAATTGAAAGGATAATATCTGATTTAGCCTTACTGTCGTTCTTGAGCCAGTTCTTGATAATTTCTTCAGTCGCATTATTTTTACCTAACTCAGGTTTCTTTAATTCACCATTCACGTAGGTCCACGCATCATTCTTAATCAATAGTGCCTCCATGTGCATTTTCCAAGTATCGTAGTTTTCTCTACTGAGAACTTCAAATCTTCCTGCGGTACTTGTATTCATCTCGAACAGGTTTCTGTGAACTCTTAACTGTTAATTATGAGCTTGCATAGGAACTGGGCGCATAACCTGTTAGCAGGATGTAAATAACGCAGAGGAATATGGAGCAAATACAACTTTATTATAAATACAAAAACTGACAGTATATCGAATTACTTCAAACTCATATATTTTATTATAACATTCAAACTAGGTATCTACGGAAACGCACTTAGGTCTATAGCATAGATGTAGCTCATCTAACACAAATAACCAAAAAGACTTCATAAAAAACCGTTATTGGACAGGGTAATTTAATAATTTTTTCTTATTTTGACAAAGTGACCTTTTTTGTATTCATAATGATCTTCTTTACGCAAGAGGTGGTATAATGTTAAACATTGTGAAACTGGTTTTAAAAAAGCTATTTATGAAACCAGTTATGAAACGAGTAAATATATGCCAGGCGAGCAGAGCGAGATCCCGCAACATGAAAGAATTACATAAAACGGCATTTCGTAACGTGTTACATACAATATTTATATATTTTTTAATTTTGTCTAAATTATTAATAGAAAAGTGTTTTGGTAAGAAATTACCGACATCTAGGCAAGCAATATTACTACTTTCTTGTATTGTTAGTTGCATAATATGCATCATTTTATTGACAGAGCATAATATTAATTATTTATTCTCAACAACTTGTAGTATTTATATGACTTATTAAAGTTATTTAGTTTTTAAAATAGTGGGTTATTTTGTCATGTATTTTGTTTTAATCATTTTGTGTTGATTTAGAATGAAAAATAAGGACCAAAACAACATTACTACTAGGTTGTAAGTTTAACCAAATTCTATATTTTTAAGTCAACCTGCCCTTCTTTGATATAAAATTTCAATAATAATGTATATTATTGATTTTAAAACCAAAGAGGGTTTATTGTAATTTGTTTTCTTTTCACAACTAGTAATATAATACATTTTTCGAAACTAGTTTCATAATGTTCATCATTATGCAACTGTTTTCTTAAAGAAGATCATTTTGACACATGCTGCGATCACAAAAGTTGTCACTTTATATCTCAAAATTGGAATAAATTCATTGTCACCAGTTGCGAAAAAAAATTAAATAAAAATAAATTGTTATTTATTTTAAAATACAGGTACATTATTATTAAAAGTTTATATTAAAGAAGGACAGGTTGACATATCAAAATAAAATAAGGGCCAAATCCGTCCAAAAATTACTTTTTTTTAGACAAACAAAGATAGATTATTAAACTTTATTTTCTATCCCTGTCATCTTATTATAGTAAAATTCAATGCCTATCGAGGTATTATTCAGAGTATTTTGTTTTCTATAGGGAAACCAGGGTAGCCGTTTTCCCTGAAAATAGTTGGTAACACGTTTGCTTGACCTCTACAGCAGCGCGCTTAGCGCAATGTGATAAAATATAATTCGGTACAGTCGGTAAAGTAGAACACTACTAAGTAAAGCGATTTAAAAAATGGCGGGCTTTAAAATTTTTGAAATTTAAAGCAATTTCAAGTAACATTTTCCTATTTTACCGCTTTTACTTACAATAATTAAAACAAATTAATTTTTATTGTAAATAAATGCTGAAAACGGAAAATGTCACTTGTTTTAAATGAAAAATAAAAAAAACATTTGCAATAAGTTATTTTATTTATAGCATAGTTAACTATGTCATTACATTATGTATTCAACATTACATTCACAATATAAACACTATAATTACACACTAAATTATTGAAGCATAAAAATGTAAGATAATAATGTGGCAATTATTTTATTATTTACAAAAACTGGGTACGAAAAACACATTTATAATTTCAAAAAATTAAAAACAACACAACCAATTATTTTTTTAAAAATCCCTAGTATTGACTTATTATTACACAAAATATAGGTAATTTTTCACTGAAATAATAAAATAATAATTAATATTTACAATTAATTTAATATAAAACCATTATACCTACATTTTAATCTTAATTTTTCTTACTAATCTAATCAATTTTCCCTGATCACTTTAATTCTAATTGTTATATTGTTTTATGTTTATATAATACTTGTTATTTTATCTATTTTTTATAGTGTTTTAAACTCTAATGTCTTTGGGAGTGGGTCAGGTTATTAAACAACTTTGAAAATAAAAAATAATGTTGGGCACCACTATATTTAAAACTTACTAAACTTGACTATCGATTAGTGATAAAAATATAGAAAATCACTAATCATTAAGATATTATAATTAAACAAATTTTTAGATAAGGTAGCAACAAATTCTAATTCACGAGATTTACTTATTTAAATTTAGATGATTTAATCAAGAAACTTATCTGTTAGAACAGGAGGTAGTATTCAGGAGATATTTGTATTGGCCTTCTTCAAAGGGACTCAAACAATACTCTTCGGACAGCAAAGGTATTGATCTTCATAAACTGAAATCTCATACTTCTTTAGATGCAGCTTGAACTAAACCTTTTGATAGAAATCACCATAAACAGTTTAGATATACTTGAATTAAACTTCTAAACTATGAATTGAAATGAACCTCTTCGATACAGCTTGGACTAAACTTCTATAACTTCTGTATACCGTCTAGATATAGCCAGGGCTAAAAAGGAAAAGGTAAATGTATCAAGAAAGGAACTAAGAAATTGCAAAGGAAACAGACAAAATGCTTTTTACTATTAAAATTTACAAATTAAACTATTAAGTGAATAGTTTCACAGAGACCAAAATTAATAGGAAAAGGAAAAGTCTTATTTAACATATTTAAAAATAGTAAAGCATAATATCTCTTTCCAAACAAAATACTATATAAAATTATACAAAACGTGTGATCAAGTGTTACCAATGTATTTGAAGTTATGTTTAAAATTTTACATTTCATTTAAGAAATCCTTGTACTAAATTTATATTTTCAAGAAAATATCGGTAGGAAAACTTACCTTTTAAAATCAGACGGCCATTAAGAATATTAAAAGACAATTAGTACATCGTATGTCCCAGATAATTAAAAATTTAAATCAACCTGCTTGTTGACAGAAACGAATCGAAATGAAAATCCAAATTTTGACGCAAGGCATAAACGAAAAATTACATTAGGGTAGAGATGTTTGCGTTAAAATAACGAAAACGGTACCAACCGTTACAATGTTTGGGTCTATATAACGAAAACTGTTCTAACCGTTACAATATGTAATACTGAAAGATTGTTCTATATTTTCATTCAGTGTTGTCAGTACTCCAGTCGTATATAAGTATTTGGTCGAAATAAAGTCTGTAGCTTCGGGAGCGGATCAGTTAAATATTCACATGCTACTTCTTTGCTGTCCTGAAATTTTACCTATAATTACACATATCATAAATGTTTGCCTCACCGATTGCATCTTTCCGGAATCTTGGAAGCTATCAAAAGTCTTTCCCTTGCCCAAGAAAAAGAACGTTACTAGTGTGAACGATTTGCGTCCCATCTCTATCCTACCAGTGTTATCCAAAGTGATTGAAAAAATCATGAAATTTCAATTAAATATTCATTTAAAAAATAATCAAATACTTCCACTGCGACAGTCAGGTTTTCGTTCTGGCTATAGTTGTGCTACAGCTTTAGTGGATGTCACTGATGATCTCTTCAGGGATATTGATGTCAAAAAAACGGCAGCACTTGTTATGCTAGATTATTCCAAAGCATTTGATACTATTAATCATAAAATTTTACTCTCAATATTACATTTTATTGGTTGCTCTAATGATGTTATCAGACTTTTTAATAGCTACCTGTATAACAGGAAACAATTTGTGGTTACTGATGCAGGTTTATCAAATACTAAGCAGATTTCCTGTGGAGTTCCTCAGGGATCAATACTTGGGCCATTATTATTTTCACTAGATACCTCCAACTTTGAGAATAGCATTAGGAATGGTAAGCCATTTTTTTATGCTGACGATACTCAAGTTAAATTTTCTTTTAATCATAATGATTCCTTAGAAGCTAATAATCATATTAATGAAGATCTTGACAGACTAGTTAAACTTTCAAATATTCATCAACTTAATATTAATCCAGCTAAGAGTGTAGTAATGTTATTTGGTAAATACCGACATCAACTACAAAATGAAATGCAGATTCTAGTTGATGGGAATATTTTATCATTTTCCACATCTGCTCGCAATTTAGGTTTAGTAATTGATAATGACTTGAGGTTTAAACTTCACGCTAACAAGTGCATCCAAACAGCATACATGAATTTAAAAATGCTTTACCCACATCGACATGTTCTTCCAACTACAACAAAATTGTTATTAACAGATTCCCTGGTTCTGAGTAATTTTAACTTTTGTGATTCAGTTTATGGGCCCTGTTTAGATAACGCAGACATAATTAGAATTCAGAGAGTACAGAAATCTTGTTTAAGATTTTCTTATGGAATACGGAAATTTGATAAAGTCTCTCATAAACTCAAGGATTCAAACTGGCTAGATATGCAATCCAGACGAAACTTACACTCGGCTAATTTGTTTCATTCTGTTATTTTACATAAATCCCCTCCATATCTTTTTAATAAAATAATGTATCGTTCTGATGTTCATAACCTCAATCTACGTTTTTGTGGTCGTATCTCACCTCCAATACATAATACTGCTATTTTCAGACGGTCTTTCACTTATAATATTTATGCAATGTACAAGGTTATCCCACAACATTTTAAAGAAATGTCTGTAAGTAAATTTAAAAAATTTTACAAAAAGTTTCTTCTTGACACAGCAGAGTGATAGCTACTTTTTAGAATGTTTATACTTTTTTTTTCTCACTGTCATTTGTGTTTATTTTTATATTGTTTTTTGTACGATGTCCTGTGGCGTTGGTAATACTCAGGGCTGGTGCTTTGATCAGTATCCACTGTTCACCAGTCCTTTTTGCAGCCTTCTTTGGCACTTTTTTTCTGAATATTTTTATATGTATAAAAAACTGGAAGTTGCAAATAAAGTTTATTATTATTATTTTTATTATTATTTTACGTCTGATTTACAAAAACTTTAAATTATTTATTCTAAATCTTTGTCAAAGTTTATCAGGTAAACTACATTTTTATGAATGTTTATGCAACCCACTTAGTCAAGCATTTTTTTTCTGACTCCGTCATCTGTTAATGTTCTCAAGCTCTATTAAGTTGCCTAAACATATACGAAGACCAGTTGTTTTGAAATTTTATTGAGGCAACTCTGCCACTAAACCACTCTTTTATCCTCTTTTCCAACTATTTATCTATTTCAGTCCAGCTTAGTTTCAATGCCCATTGCAAAAATCTCCATATCCAGGGATATCTGAAACAAAATAATAAAGGCGCAGTGTATTTTAAAATTAAAAATTACATAGGTTTATATTATTTTTTAAATCCTTAGAAATATCTTTAGATTTTTATAATAAATGTATAAAAATTCCCGCTCATTATTCAAACCTTCTCTTTTAGTTTTTCTATAATTTTTTCGTTGATTACATTTTGGTCACAATTGAATTTATAATATTTCCCTTAATATTTTTCAAAATAATAACTTAAAATAATAAGAATTACTGTAAGATTATGATTAATAGGTAGGTACAAAAGAAAATGATAATAACAATTAGCTTTTGAATTTTTTTTGTTTTAAATGCTATTTTATGCTAATTTAGTGACTCACTCTGTACATTAAAGAATAGATTCTCGAAGCATCTCTTTAAAATTCCTATTTTGTTCTAAAGATTCGTTATGTAGACACATGGAAGTGTAAAATAATTCAGTTGGCCGTTCCTAATTACCAGGTAGTGATCGCTCATTGGTAGATTAATGACAAGCGGCGTTTTCAAAGCCTGCTGCTACTGAAAACTCCACTTGGGCATTTTATTGGCATTTTTCGGATGAATAGACAGGGTCGTCTACGGTTCGAAACGTTTAAATGTATCCATTCGTTTTTTAGGGAGATTTATTTTATGTGGCTGCGTTCAAGGTTAGAACTATTTGTTATGTAGCTTCCAATAAAAAAAAAAAACAACCACAAAAATACTGGCAGGTCTTTTGTTATTCTAAATAAAGGTTATGTATGTAACACTTCCCGCTGTACCTACTTCTATATTTTAAATAGTTTTATTTAGTTCCAATGTCGTAAAAAAGAGAAGCATACACTTAATACACAGTGTCAGTATTCCATACCGTAGTTGTTTTGAAATAAGTAGTTAATAATTATGTTGATAGATTTACTGATATAAAGAATCAGTACAGTAAAGCTTTCTTTTTTTTGCTAATAAAAATAAAAATTTAAAAAAATACGAATGCATTAATTCTTCTAGCATGTAATTGCTCTTACAATTTAAGTAATGTACTGTACTTTATCTACAGCCACAATTATACATTCATAATAACGAGAAGGTTTTTCGTAATCTATAACATTTATTAAATACATCTAATTAAAGAGCTTCATTTAAATATTTACTTATTTCATCAAAACAATTTCTGCTTTTAAAACCATCTGACTACCTTTTAAAGTATGCTTTTAATTTTGGGTACGATTTAAAAATCACTTTATTTAATATGGAAATGACGATTCTTGACATAGAATACATTGCCCAAAATATTCAAAGTTTGAACTGTTCCATGAGTTCCCCAAAATATTCCATTCTCAGAAAATTAGTTAACATTATTTTCTATACGTCAGTCCATAAGCTTTTGGTATACTATTTCATATCTAAAATATTAATTAAATCATTTCAGTTGATTTCTTGTTATACAAACGACTAAATAACAATATTAAGCTATCCATATAGCAATAAACTATATAAAAAAATATTATAAACGTTAAAAATTCTTTATTTTTTGGTTTTTAAAATTCTGAAATAAAAATAATGGTAATTTTTATTTATGGATTATATGACAATTGACATTTCTATTTCTATAAATACGGGGTTGCCAAACATAGTAAGAAAACGTATATGCCAGGAATGACAGTGGCTGTTTGGCAATACTAGCATCTGGCTGGCAGGTGAACTTGACTCCCGAAGTAAAAACATATTTGTTATAATGATTATTATACAATGATTAATATACAATTTAAATTCAAAATAGTAACAATGATATTAAAAAATATTCAAAATAGTTAAGGAAGCTTCAAACGAACACCGAAACAATAAAATAAACAATGATTTTAATATTCTAAACAATAATAAACCATTTACAAATGACAAAAAAATGGCCAACTACTGCAATTACTATTTTTCAAAAATTGGTATAGATATGGCAAAATTAATTCTGTAGATGACTTCCTAATAAGATATCCACCTCTAATCAACTGAATGGCATTAAATCCTGTCAATAAAAATGAATTAATATAACATATAACTTCGTTAAAAAATAACAGTGTTCCTGGGATTGACGGAATTACATCTAGAATGTTGAAAAATGGTCACCGATACATAAAAGAGCCTCTAATGCACATTATAAACCTAATCTTTACAACAGGTAAGATCTCAAATCAAATGCTATTGAAGAAGCATTAGAAAACAAAGAAGTCTATTCAGCCATATTCCTCGATGTTGCGCAGGCTTTTGATAAAGTATGGCATGATGGCTTAAGACATAAACTAAATTTGCTACTTTCACAGCCATACTCAGAGCTATTGGATTCATACATTTCAGATAGATTCTTTAGAGTAAAACAAGATGAAGCATACTCTGATTTGAAAGAAATTAAAGCAGGAGTACCACAGGGAAGCGTCCTGGGACCCACTTTGTATCTGTTATACACTTGTGACATACCCCAACTTGAACAAGACACAATAGCTACATTTGCAGATGATACTACCATCCCAGCGATAGGCAAAGATCATGAAGAGGTTGCAAATAAACTACAAACATCAGTTAATAAAATACATAAATGGACCAAAAGATGGCGTAATAAACTAAACCAAACCAAATCTGTTAATATTAATTTTACTAAAAAAATTGTCAAAGAATAACAATTAACATAAATAATGCTCAGATCCCTTTATGCTAACTCGGCAAAATATCTAGGTATTACATTACATGCAAGACTTCGCTAGAAGGTCCATGTTAAAAAGAAAAGACAAGAGTTAGATATAAAATTCAAGAAAATGTACTGGTTACTTGGTAGGCATTCCAGCTTATCTACACATAATAAAATTCTATTATATAAACAAGTTCTCAAACCAATTTGGACCTATGGCATTCAGCTCTGAGGTTGTGCCAGCTACAGTAATATTCTAATAATCCAGAGATTCCAGAACAAAGTATTGAGGAATATTGTCGATGCTCCTTGGTACATTAGAAACAGAGACCTTCATCGATACCTTCAGATGGACACTGTTGACCAGACTATCACCAGATTCGCTAGGAGTCACGAACAACGGCTCCACCAACATGTGAACGTTGAGGCTATCCAGCTTCTTGACATCACGAACCTGACAAGAAGACTCAAGAGAGTGAAACCTTTTGAGTTAGCCATGTGATTGTGTTAATAACAAAGCAAAGCATTGTGCGGTTTAGTGTTACACGTTAGTTTAGTGTAATTAAGTTATCAGACCCTAAGGTATACTAGCGAGTAGAACTTTAGTTTTTAAGATTGCAACCCTAGTTAAGTTAGGTTATAACAAAATTACTCATTGATCAACTCTTGATCAGATTGTAATATCAATAAACGCCCCTTTTGGAGTGTTTTTTCACAAACAAAAAAAGGTAATATCCCGAAAGAACTTAAAATATCAATTGTAAATCCAGTTTTTAAAAACGGATCCAAAAAAGATGTGTCAAATTACAGACCAATAAGTCTGATTACAAATTTTGCAAAAATTTTTAAAAAATGTTTAACAAAAGATTATACGAATATCTAATTGATAAAAAGATTTTAAATGTTAAACAGTTCGGGTTCCAAAAAGGTGTTAGCACTTGTGATGTCATGTATAAATTGATATCTAATATAAAAAACAGTCTTGAGAATGAAAATAAAAATATAAGTGTTTTTATCGACCTCGCGAAAGCTTTTGACACTGTTCCTCACAAGCAACTACTAAATGTTCTTGAACATTATGGCATTCGAGGATTGGTTTTAAACATTTTTGAAAACTACCTACACGAGAGAACACAGTTAAAATTAGAAATGAATTTAGTAATCCTGTTAAAATTCAAATAGGTGTGCCACAAGGAACTGTCCTTGGTCCAATTCTTTTTATCATATCAACTCTCTTTTAAACTTAGATATAAATGGTATAGCAATATCCTATGCAAATAACACCGTATTAATGTTTAAAGGTAAAACCCGAAGGCTGTAAAATCAAAAGTGGTCAAAGGGTAAGAATTATGAAAGACTGGTTGGATTATAATAAACTATCTTTAAATATATCGAAAACATTATATATGGCATTCTCACTCACAGATGTTAACAGGTCTAACTTCAAACTGATTTGTATTGAAGAATCCAAATTCATCATCAAAGAAGTGGAAAATGCCAAATATTTGGGAATAATAGTTGACAAAAATCTTAAATGGACTGATCATGTTTAGTACTTAACAAACAAAATAAGAAAACTTATATATAAATTTTATTTAATTCGTAACATTCTAAATACACTTGATATATATTGCTCTCTTTGAATCCTTAATTAGATATGGCATAATTGTATGGGGTGGTTTATATGACAATGCCCTACATCCTTTAAGTATCATTCAAAATTATATCTTAAAGATAGTAAATCATAAAAGTCGTTTGTTTTCAACAACCCTCTTATACAACGAATCCACTCCAAACGTAAGATCACTATACTTTCACTCTAGCTGTATGTTCTATTTCAATCTGAAAAATACAAATTTTGTAAACCACTCTTATATGACCCGGAAACAAAAGAGAAGAATGCTAAATGTACCATTCTTTAAATATGATGGAAATAAAAGAATAATTTCTTCAATTGGGCCAAAAATATACAACTCTTTAAGTGAAAATATGACAAATAAAAAACATAAAAACCTTTTCTAAAGCTATCAGAAAATTTATATTTGATAAATATTTATACCTCTCAAATTTGTTATAAATACCTAGTCTTATATATTTGTCCTTTTAATCATCAAATGTTTAATTTATAGGTATTGTTAATTTTATGTAGTTTTAATCTATTTATATTGCACATACAGATGTTTTTGCATCTAGGTGCATATTTTAAGAATAATTCCCAATTGTAAATTTATTTGATTTTCTATTACAAAATGTTTATTCTTTCTCTTAAATAAATAAATAAAATTAAAGTTGAAGGTGGTAGCCATGTGTGAGTTATAAGTTCAGAAAAGGTAAATCAAACAAGGGTGGTCCTTAGGATCTCACAAGAGTATATTTTATTACGACCGGTTTCGAATATCAGATCCTCATCATCAGGTAAGGTCCGTAATTACTCGTCTTAACTTAGTTTTAAATAGACGAGTAATTACGGACCTTACCTGATGATGAGGATCTGATCCTCGAAACCGGTCGTAATAAAATATACTCTTGTGAGATCCTAAGGACCACCCTTGTTTGATTTACCTTTTCTGAAATAAATAAAAAGTAATCATTTCAATTTTAGCTCTGTTTAGATCATTAGAGTCTATGCCGGTCGACGTAGGTATGGGTTAAAAATTACTAGTGGCGGCAAAGCCGCGTTCGTTAAAAGTCGAGAACTAGGTTCACGGGTCGGCCCGACGCTAGTATTTGGCAATAGCTCCAGGCCGTACAGCGAAGCCGAGAAATCTGACCGAAGCCGGAAGAGGTTTGAAAAAAGTTCACGCAATGGCTCCAGCTAGACCGTATGTATCTAGGCCTTACAGCGTAGGCATATCTAACCAGTTTGTGAGTAGTCACTTAAATTTAAATGGCTCCAGGCTGCACAGGTTAAGTAAATTATTTATGATTTTATGTACTTATCATTTTTTTGCGAAGGATTCTGAATTATGGAATAATGGGTATAACTTAGTCCGATGTGATTCAAGTAGTCGACACACTCAACTCAAATATATAAACTTTAATTATTGGTATGAATCTTTGGTTGTTATCTATAGAAGATAGAGTAAATGGTACTAGATACGGTGTAGCAGGTGTTTATAGGTCCCCAACGCTAACATTACCCTAATATTTAAATCCTTTTCAGAATAGATGGATGAATATGTAGAAACACATAGCAGTTGTAGTGTAATTATAACAGGAGATTTCAACATTGATTTTGATAAAAATTGTCAAGAAAAAGAAAACTCCAAGAACATATTGAAAATAATGGGATAAAACAACTAATTACTGAAATTACTAGAGTATGTTATGATGTTAAGTCAACAATTGACCTCGTGTTAACTAATGATTTCACTTAAACTGCTTGCGTGGAAAAAAATTACATAATATTAGACCATTTCTTTATACAAATCAAAATACAAAATTTAAATATTATTTAAAAGAAAACTAAAAAAATATGAACATAAATTATAATAAAGTGGTCAACATCTTGATTAAAAGGGATCGAGGATATTATGTAGTTGATGTTAATAATCTAGCAGATATTTTTCTAGCTCCTACAAAATATATTCAAGTACATAATGTAAACAATAAGTGGTTTGACAATAAATGAAGAAAAGCCGTTAAAGATAAAAATATAGCCTACAAAACATTTACATTTACAAATGATGCAGATGATCGGAAGAAGTATAAACTAAAAAGAAATGAATGTGGTCAGAGCTTGAAGGAAGCCTAACGTATTTTTTATGAAATAAATATAGATAAAAACAAGGGAAATCCAAAGTTAATGTGGAAACATCTTAAACGAATAGTTGGAACAAAAAATTCGACAAACTACATTAATAATTTGGTGTGTGAAGGGACAGAATATAATGAGAAATTTGAAATCAATATTACGTGGGTAGCATTCAGAATAATGTGTTACCTATTGATATAAGTGATGATGACTTTGAAGCTTGCTTGGAAACAGTTCCCTTCAACGAATCATAAATGACGAAGTTTAGAACAGTTTCCCTAAGCAATTTGTATGAAGTAATTAAAACTCAAAATAAAAGTCTAGTACTTGGCTATCCATTATTTAATTTAATAAATATTTAGATAAGGGTATTGTTCCACAGAGATTTAAAATATACTATGCAGTTATTAAGTTTTAGAAAAGCACATTCTTGTGAGTCGGCTTTACAATTAATTGTTTCAGATATGAAAAATATTCTTGATAAACCAGAAATTGGTATCTGCACAGTTTTTATTGACCTTAAACGTGCATTTGAAAAGATTGACTGTAACATTTTACTTCAAAAATAAAAAAAATGGATTTAGGGAAACTGTCTATGATTGGTTGTATAATTGTTTATTAAATAGATATCAAGTAACTAAAATTAATAATGAGGTATCAAATCCAGAATTAAATACTTTTGGGGTGCGTGCTTGAACCCTTACTATTCATACTTTATGTAAATGACTTGGGACAGGTTCTTGAAAAATATAAAATACAACATTTTGCAGATGACACGTTTATCTATTATTATGGGGATAATTTTGCTGAAGTTGCTGAGACCGTCAACCATGAATTCACATTCACATCTAAATTCAAACAAAATAAAATAAAAGTTAAGGAGATGAAATCAAAATTTATGTTCATTGGTAACAATTTTTTATACAATAGATTTTTGAATTTAAATTTAGACATTAAAATAAATAACGAAACAGTATAAATCATCCAAGAAATAAAGTATTTAGGAGTTATGTTGGATAGAGAACTAAAATTTAATAAATACATTGAGTATATCTGTAAAAAAGTAGGAAAAATAGGATTTTTACGAAGAATGTCACGTATCTATCAATTTCAACTAAATTGACTGTATATAATACACTTATTCTACCCGATTTTTACTATTGCTGTTCTTTAATACATGATGTTCCAAATTTGATAGACTGCAGGTCCTACAAATCAAAGCGATGCAAGCAATATTAGGTTGTAACAAATATACCAGTATTCAGTTTATGTTAGACGCCTTAAATAGACCTTTTCATCATGTGAAGCAATATTATCTCTACAAAAAAATTAATCATTAAAAAAAATCGTTGATGGTAATTAACTTTTTTAAAACTCTATGGAAGCGCATAGTTGTGAGCAGTTGAAAAGGTGGTTGAAGTGTCTTGGACGTTTGTTACAAAGGAACAAAGTGGACTGATTGAGAGATTAGGTGTATCAATACTTCTTAACTGTGTAAAAAATTAATGAAAACAAATAATAATTATAACTCTATTCTAATTAATTATGCCACCCATCTATTATTACTTGCAAAAACACTTTAATTAACATGAAAGTATAATTTATAAAATACATTATTTAATATTTTGAGGATCAACATGACATTTTTAATCATATTACTATGTATACCGAAGTAGTATTTAATATTAAAAAAATATTGTTTAATACCAGATAAGAATTTTTTTCTGTTTAGTAACATCATTAATCCATCGAAAACCTTTGTCACTTCGACCACATTTTTTTACACCTGATGCACATTTGGAACATGTTTTAATATGGATTTGGCCCGATAATTTTTTACGATATTGCAGCCAAGGCTTTGGAAAATTTATAAAATAATATGTATTGCCTTTGAACGAATATACCGTGTGTCACTTCTACATAACAACACCGTTTCGTTTGTTCCTTTCCATACAGATAACATAATTATAATTGATTGCAAAAATGTATTTTTCAATTAAGACACTAAACTTATTATTACTTTACTTTTTCTTTCTTTTTTATAATTTTTTCACTTGGATATTTTGACATGCTTGTTTACAAAAACAGTACGAAAAAGATGGCAAATACTGACGCATGCGCACAAAAAATTTTTGTGATGAAAAGGTCTATTGGCTAAGTATTGAAAAACTATATGTAAAATGGTTTTTATATTTAAAATAATAAACAATTTGTTGCCTGAATATCTTAACTGTCAACTTATACCGGTCACAGAAATACATTAAAGAAACACAAGAGCAGCAAACTCTATCAAATTTTATATACTAACAACTAATAAAAGTAGTTCTATGAGAAGCTTATTTCATAAAGGGATCGATCAATTCAATCATCTGCCTCAAAATTTTAAAAATGTTCAGAATCTTCTACTAGTCAATTTAAGAAAGAACTTATTGTGTTAAAAATAATATATGAATTATATAGTTGAAAATTGTTCTTTTTCTATTTTCTTTTCTTTTACTTTTACATGTTATACTTTTAATTAATCTTTTATGTTAAATACCTACATCACTGTTTCTTTTATTCTTTTATTTCTCTTTTATTTATTATATGTATGAAGAACAATTATGTTATGTTAAGTTTTATGTATATTTTGATTTTGAATTAATTATGAAGTTCATGTTTATATTGAATTGTTGGTTTATTTTGAATTATTGTATAAGTTATCTTTAATAAATAAAGTAACTTATTATATTCAAAAAAAAAAAACCCGTGATGTCTCCAGACCACACAGGTTGGGTAAATTAGTTATGATTTTTTTTTTTTTTCATTCTATGTAATTATTATTTTTTTTTTCACGAAGCAACCCGTGGTGGCCCCAGGCCCCACAGGTTAGGTAAATTAGTTATGATTGTTTTTTTTTTTTTTCATTTTATATCATTAAAGAACTCCGCATAAATCTTATGGAAATTGGCTCTTGGTCAAATTGGCTGAAATTTGGATATGTTGTTCGTTTCGGCATCCTAAGCAAAAGTTTCTTTGGGCACAAAGTTCAGTTTTGCTTATTTTGGCTCCTACGGAGCTCCAAATCTTCACGGATTGACCATTATTTACTACTTAAAGGCAATCTCCTCGAAAGTTTAGTATTTGCTGTGTTAAAAAAGAAGTACCTTTTTAGGTTTTCGGAGTCGCTGCATTCAAATCCAATGCCAATATAATAATATTGACATTTGACAGCTGTCAAATAACAATCACTAATCAAAATTGATAAAATCCACACGTAAATATCTGTTTTTGAGGTTAGTAAGTTCAAAACTGATGTTAACAACTCGATATTTACAGTTGACAGTCGCCAAAGCTTGTTGATTAATTTACAATGGACATTTGACATCGTTGTAAAGATTTCGATGTATTGTGAAACAGTCAGCTGTCCAAGATTAAATTAAAATATATTTTATTCTATATACCCCACGAAAGACATAAGCGTAGACGATTTCTAACGAGTATCCCAATAATTAAATGGTATTTTCAAAATATGAAGACAATGAACTTTAGCCAATTTATAACCGTAACAAACTGTCAAACAGTATGTGGCAATCAAATTTGACCAAATTTAGGAGTAAATAGATGTTTTCGAGGTTGCTAAGTTCAAAACTGATGTTAAAAAGACGATATTGACAGTTAACACCTGTCATCTAACCTCAAAGAGCATGTGACAATCAAAATTGATAAAATCCATATGTAAATATATGCCTTCTAGGTTGCTGAGTTCAAAATTGATGTCAAAAAGACGATATTGAACGTGATCAGCTGTCAATTAACTGCCAAACAGCATGTGACAATCAAAATTTATGAAATCCACATGTAAATATATATATATATATATATATATATATATATATATATATATATATATATATATATATATATATATATATATATATATATATATATATATATATATATATATATATATATATATATATATATATATATATGTATGTCCAGCTATGAATTCCGGGACCGTTTTAGGGGTATTTCATTGAGTTTCGGGACATTTGATGAGTTCCGGTACTGGTCTGGAAGTTTTATTTGTTTAACCTATATTTCCGGGACTGTCCCGGAACACTTTATATGTTTATCCGTGAGTTCCGGCCCATTATATAAAAAATATAATTTTTCACAACGAGCTTAATAGGACGAATCTCCTAAACGACTATAAAAAAATATCAAAAAGTACATTTTAAAAACTAAATGAGGGTACTGCAAATTGATTTGTCGTATGTTATACGTAACGAGGATATTGAATTCAAACTGCAATGATGCATGATGTAACTGACAATGTTTTAACTTTAAGTTTAAACAAAATTCATTTATTTGGAATTAGGTAAAATTAGCTTAAGTTCCAAAGGGGACATAAAGATTAACACAAATAGAAAGAAAAACTTCAAATAAACTATAAATATTTAAGTTACTACCCATTTTTATGGACAAGATTGGAAATTTCTAATAAATATGTGCTAGAGATATACTTAACAAGTATACTTTAAAGTAACAATTTTCTATTACCTCAATTATATACAATAATAATGGATACTTTCTAATGTATGTACAATTCAAGCAAAATCAATAAAACATTTGAGTCGTCTAATTTTTAATTTATTGATATACCCACGTATTCCGATACCGATCAAATTATTGTTATTTTGTATGTAAAGTAACAATTTTATATTACCTCAATGATATACAATATTAATGGATACTGCCCAATCTTTAAGAAATATCAATTGAATATTCTAATTTTTAATGTGTAGATATACCCACGTATTTCGGTAGCGACCAATTTTTGTTATTTTGCTGTAACAATTTTATATGACCTCAATGGTGTACAATAATAGATTATGTCCAATTTATGTACTCTTTAAGTAAAATTAATTATTCATTAAATTGAATCGTCTAATTCTTAATTTGCTGATATACCCCACGTATTTTATATTGCCTCAATGGTGTATAATAATAACAGATTCTGTTCAATTTATGAACTCTTTGAGTAAAATTAAATAATCAATAAATTGAATCGTCTAATTCTTAATTTGGTGATATACCCACGTATTACGGTACCGACCAAATTATTGTTATTTTGTCTGTAAAGTAACAGTTTTTTATTACCTCAATGATATACAATAATAATGTATACTGCCCAATTAATGTACTCTTCAAGTAAAATCACTTAAACAATTAGTTGAATCATCCAATTCTCAATTTGTCGATAAACCCATGTACTTCGGTACCGACCAAATTATTGTTATTTTGCATGTAAAATAAAAATATTATATTACCTCAATGGTATACAATGATAATAAATACTTTCTAATGTATGTACTATTCAAGCAAAATCAATGAAACATTTAATTGAATCGTCTAATTCCTAATTTGTTGATATACCTACGTATTCCGGTACCGACCAAATTGTTGTTATTTTGTATGTAAAGTAATAATTTCATATTACCTTAATGATATACGATAATAATAGATACTGCCCAATTTATCTACTCTCCAAGTAAAATCAAAAACATTTAATTGAATAGTCTAATTATTAATTTGTAGGTGTACCGACGTATTCCGGTACCGACCAAATTTTTGTTATTTTGTATGTAAAGTAACAATTTTATATTGCCTTTATGGTGTACAGTAATAACAGATTCTGTCCAATTTATGAACTCTTCAAATAAAATCATTTAAACATTTAATTGAATCGTCTAATTCCTAATTTGTTGATAAACCCACGTATTTCGGAAACGAACAAATTTTTTTTTTATTTTGCATGTAAATTAAAAATGTTATATTACCTCATTGGTGTACAATAACAATAGATTATGTCCAATTTATGTACTCTTTAAGTAATATTAATTAATCATTAAATTGAATCTTCTAATTTTTAATTTGCAGATATACTCACGCACTCCGGTAGCAACAACATTTTTGATATGTTGTATGTTAAGTAACAATTTAATATTACCTTAATGATATGCAATCATTTTTGTACCCTTCAAATAAAATCATACATTTATTTAATCTGTTGGGTTCTAATTAATAGTGCTGTCCCTATAGTGGCGCCGGGAGACAGTGACAAAGCCTACACAGAACACATCATTTATATTTACACTACTCTTTTTCCGCACAAGACTACTCAGTCTTCTGGTGAGTTTAAGTTCACTCGTAAGGGGGTGAACTGAGGGTGGGCGTACCCCAAAAAAAAATCTAATCGTCTAATTCTTAATTTGTTGATATACCCACGTAATCCGGTACCGACCAAATTTTTGTTATTTTGTATGTAAAGTAATAATTTTATATTGGCTCAATGGTGTATAATAATAACAGATTATTTTCAATTTATGAACTCTAAGTAAAATTAATTAATCAATAAATTGAATCGTCTAATTCTTAATTTGGTGATATACCCACGTATTCCGGTACCGACCAAATTATTGTTTTTTTTTTCTGTAAAGTAACAGTTTTATATTACCTCAATGATATACAATAATAATGAATACTGCCAAATTTATGTACTCTTCAAGTAAAATCAACTAAACATTTAATTGAATCGTCTAATTCTCAATTTGTTGATAAACCCACTTATTTCTGTACCGACCATTTTTTTTTATTTTGCATGTAAATTAAGAACTTTATATTACCTCAATGGTGTACAATAACAACAGATTCTGTCCAATTTATGTACTCTTTAAGTAATATTAATTAATCATTAAATTGAATCTTCAATTTTTAATTTGTAGATATACTCACGCATTCCGGTAGCAACAAAATTTTTGATATTTTGTATGTTAAGTAACAATTTAATATTACCTTAATGATATGCAATAATTTTTGTACCCTTCAAATAAAATCATATAAATATTTAATCTGTTGGGTTCTAATTAATAGTGCTGTCCCTATAGTGGCGCCGGGAGACAGTAACAAAGCCTACACAGGACACATAATTTATATTTACACAACCCTTCTTCCGCACAAGACTACTCAGTCTTCTGGTGAGTTTAAGTTCACTCGTAAGGGGGTGAACTGAGGGTGGGCGTTAACAAAAAAAAAATCGAATCGTCTAATTCTTAATTCGTTGATATACCCACGTATTCCGGTACTGACCAAATTTTTGTAATTTTGTTTGTAAAGTAACAGTTTTATATTACTTCAATGATATACAATAATAATAGATACTGCCCAATTTATGTACCCTTCAAGTAAAATCAAAAACATTTAATTGAATAGTCTAATTTTTAATTTGTAGATATACCCACGTATTTCGGTACCTATCGACCAATTTTTTTTTATTTTACTGTAAGTAATAATTTTATAGGTCCTCAAGGGTGTACAATAATAGATTCTGTCCAATTTATGTACTCTTTAAGTAAACCTAAATAATCATTAAATTGAATCGTCTAATTCTTAATTTGCTGATATACTCACGTATTCCGGTACCGACCAAATTTTTGTTATTTTGCATGTAAAGTAAAAATATTATATTACCTCAACGGTATACAATAATAATGGATACTTTCTAATGTATGTATTATTTAAGCAAAATCAATGAAACATTTAATTGAATCGTCTAATTCTTATTTTGTTGATATACCTACGTATTCCGGTACCGACCAAATTATTGTCATTTTGTTTTTAAAGTAACAGTTTTATATTACTTCAATGATATACAATAATAATAGATGCTGCCCAATGTATGTACCCTTCAAGTAAAATCAAAAACATTTAATTGAATAGTCTAATTTTTAATTTGTAGATATACCCACGTATTCCGGTACAGATCAAATTTTTGATATTTTGCATGTAAAGTAAAAATATTATATCACCTCAACGGTATACAATAATAATGGATACTTTCTAATGTATTTATTATTCTAGCAAAATCAATGAAACATTTAATTGAATCGTCTAATTCTTATTTTGTTGATATACTTACGTATTCCGGTACCGACCAAATTATTGTCATTTTGTTTGTAAAGTAACAGTTTTATATTACCTCAATGATATACAATAATAATAGATGCTGCCCAATTTATGTACCCTTCAAGTAAAATCAAAAACATTTAATTGAATAGTCTAATTTTTAATTTGTAGATATACCGACGTATTCCGGTACAGATCAAATTTTTGTTATTTATTTAATTGCATTTTAAACATAATACAGAAAAATGGTTAAGAATCACAACTAAACAAAAAGTGTCTTGATTCGCGCCGTTGTTTGCTAAATAGTAAATTTGCATGGTACCTCGTATTTGAAAAGAATTTGTATCTGCCTTAGGGAACACCATCTTAACCCCAATTCATAAACGATAGGAACTAAACCCGTATCTCTTATACAGCTTTTCATTAATAATGGGACATATTTTAACTAGATAATCTTGGGTCCAAATGGTGCCGATTTAACCCAAATCACTTAAAATGTTGTTCCTTACTGAGGTACAGGGTGTTTCAGTTAAAAATTTTAAAATGATTTTTGCTCAGCACTTTAAAACTATTTGACTGATCCCTATCATACTTAGCAGAAAGTATAGTTATTATAAATTATGTTAAACTAAAGTTTTTGGCTACTATCAGAGGCGTAAGACAGGGGCTAGGGGGAGGTTAACGCTTCCTAAATTCTACGTCACTGGCGAAATTGTCATTTTAGTATAAATTTTCAATTCTCCAATATTTTTTATGTAAATAACCTATTCTTTCTTTGCAGCGCTAAACTCATTATTTTTCGATATATTTAAAGTTAAACATAAGGGAGCACAATTTTTTCATTTAATGTATTTGAAATATTTGGTCGCACCATTTTAAAACCATTTGAAGTATCCTACCATTCTTGGTAGTAGCCAGAAACTTTAATTCAACATAATTTAGTGTGGTTTACAGTACCTATATTTTCTGTCAAGAATGATAGGGATACGTAAAATGGTTTTAAAATAATGCCCAAATATTTCACATACATTAAATAAAAGATATGTGTGCAGCCTTATGTTTATCTTCAAATATTTCGAAAAATAATAAGTTAAGCGCTACGAAGGAAAAGTAGGTCATTTACATAAAAAATATTGGAGAATTGAAAATTTATACTAAAATTTAGTGTGGTTTATAGGACCTATACTTTCTGCCAAGTATGATAGGGATCCGTCAAATAATTTTAAATTACTGATAAAAAATTATTATTTATTAATTATTTACTATTTTATAGCACATTTCTTGTTGTGACCCTTGTGACCTGGCCACTGAACAACATGTGATTTTTAAATTACCAGAAATAGTATAATGAGTACGCCTTCAGCAAATGACCCGGTAGAATCGGCGTAATCTATATATAAAAATATTAACAGGCCAAACACCAATAAGAATCCTTTGTTTTAGGGGGAAATGTTTTCGTGAACGTCTTTTGCAAAGATAGTTCAATGCAGAGGCGTAGCTTGAAAAATGTTCACCTCAAACAGTTTTAACATTTTTATAACTAGATGGAAAATTGAATTATTCAATACATGTACATATTAAAACTGGGTATTCCAGTACTCCACCAAATGTAGAAAAATATAATTTTTAAAAATGCAAATAAATAATTAAATTATTTTATTGGAAAAGTGCAATCTGGGGGTACCTATATCCACCACTAATGTATACCGTATACTTAATCATTATTAATTGGCTGGCTACCTTATTTAAAAAATTTCAAATAATCTGGTCTGTTCTGGAATTTATTTTTTAGAAAATTTTAGAAATATTAGAAAATTGTGATTAATGATTAAGATGGGCCATTACTCCTTATTGGGCTGTTTAAAAAAAAAAAAATGTAAAACAGTTTCATATGTAGAAGGAAAGAATTTTAATGTTAAAATTAGTTTTAGTTATACAGGTTGTCCCAAACAAAAGTTGCAAATCAAATTTGTTTTTTTTTAAAGGAACACGCTATATATTTTTACATTTTTAAACATTCTCACTTGGCATCTATCTTGCTCAGTAAAGCAACCCAAAAATATTTTTTTTTTGTTCTGGCTGGCTGTAATAGCCAAACAGTTGAAAATTGAGAACATGTCCATATTCTAACTTATTTTGAAGTTCTATAATATTAATAATAGTATATTATGCAACGATAATATTAATAGCCATTATATGAGAATTGTATGTGATATTTTTCTACGAAAACAATAAATAAAAAATGAAAACTTGAATTTTCCCGTCCAAGGGTTCGATCGCGCACATCTCGATTTAGCTTTGAAATTCAAAAAGTGAAAATTTCTTCCTTAATTTGTATATATTATATTAATGTGTTCCGGTACCGACTAATTTTTAGTTATTTTGTAAGTAAAGTAACACTTTTATAATATATACAATAATAATAGATACTGTCCAATTTATGTACTGTTCAAATAAAATCAATTAATCAGGTAATTGACTTAATTAATTTTTAATTTGAAGATGTATCAACGTATTCCGGTACCGACTATTTTTTTGTTACTTTGTAATTAAAGAAACAATTTTATAATAGCACCGTGGTATAAAATAGTAATCCAATTTATGTTCTATTTAAGTAAAATCAAGTAAACATTTAACTGGATGGTCTAATTCTTAATTTGTAAATATACCCTCGTATTCCGGTACCGACCAAATTATTGCTATTTTGTATGTATAGTAACAGTTTTATATTACCTCAATAATATATAATAATAACAGAGACTGCCCAATTTATGTACTCTTCAAGTAAAATCAATTAAACATTTAAATGAAACGTCTAATTCTTAATTTGTTGATATACCCACGTATTTCGGTAACGACCAAATTTTTGTTATTCTATATGTAAAGTAACAATTTTATATTACCTTAGCGGTATACAAAAAAAACAGATTCTGTCCTATGTATGTACTCTTTAAGTAAAATGAATTAATCAATAAATTGAATCTTCTAATTTTTAATTTGTAGATATACCCTCGTATTCCGGTACCGACAAAATTATTGTTTTTTTTTTATGTATAGTAACAGTTTTATATTACCCCAATAATATACAATAATAACAGATATTGCCCAATTTATGTACTCTTCAAGTAAAATCAATTAAACATTTAAATGAATCGTCTAATTCTTAATTTGTTGATATACCCACGTATTCCGGTAACGACCAAATTTTTGTTATTCTGTATGTAAAGTAACAATTTTATATTACCTTAGCGGTATACAATAATAACAGATTTTGTCCAATGTATGTAGGTACTCTTTAAGTAAAATTAATTAATCAATAAATTGAATCTTCTAATTTTTAATTTGTAAATATACCCTCGTATTCCGGTACCAACTAAATTTTTAATATTTTAGTAAAGTAAAAATTTTATATTACCACAATGGTATACAATAATAATGGATTCTGTCCAAATTTTGTACTCTACAAATAAAATCATTTAAGACGGAATTTGCACGCTTTGATTTTCATAACAAAAACTATTAATAAACAAAGTATTCAATAGATGACGATTGTATGTACAACAGGGAAAAAATTCGAATGTCCATTATCCTCCGAATTCATATATTTATGTAACGTTTACTTTTCATAAAAATACAATGGAACAGTGGCCTAAAAAATAGTACATCGCGTAGAACTTTTAAATTTTCCAGTGGCCAACTTCAGTTTTCGATGTACCTATAATAAATACACTTAATATTCCAGTACCATTGGCGTGACATAGAGAATAAAACTTAATTTCTTTATCACTGCATTTAGAATAAATCAATTATCACTAGCATTGTTTGTTTTCATAATAGTATTCTGTCTTTTCACTTCTCGTCTAGGGACCCATCAAGACAATTATTTTAGATAAACTTACCAAGACCTCAGTTGATAGGTTCAGAATACAAAAAGTTTGCAAGTCTAAGTACATACACACTTTCATAAATAAATTTTTTCAAGCAATCATAACGAGTTCGGAAAGTGATATATTTCTCATGAGTGCGGAAACTTAACGAGTGCAGGAAATACACGTTTTAACGAGTTATGTACACAATTTTTCATACCACCTCAACTATTTAAAGAATGTTCTAGGAATTTTGTATATTTAAGTAATCGCATTTGTCACAGAAAAAAAAAATCATATATATCTTAATATAACACCTTACAAGTTGGTATATTTCGAGAAATAAATAAATAAAGAAAAGGGACATACGTTAAAATAATTGATAGAATTACAAAAGAAAATAGAGAGATAAAGGAAAAAACTAAGTAAATTATTGATTCAGAATTCACAAAATATTAAGGTATTTCTGTTTAGTGGTATGTCAAAATAATTGAAAGAATTACAAAAGAAAAGAGGGAGATACAGAAAAAAAACTAAGTACATTATTGATTTAGAATTCAAGAAATATTTAGGTATTTCTGTTTAGTGTTATAATTTTTAAATATTTGTAATAATTACTTATTAGTTTTAAAGTGGGACGATAAAACCTAATTAAACGTTACCGATGACACAACTTAATGCGTTCAACCTATTAAGAAGTAACGGGATGATCGATATCCAGTGGGACCAGTGTATGGCTTACTTGCCAGTTATTATTACTTGAAGTAAAATAAAAATGCATAAGTTTATTTTTTATTGGTATTATAGTTGCAAAAAATTCAAACTTGTCGTTTCTTTGTAAAACTTATATAAAAACTATATTTAATGTTTCAAATACATAAAAATTAGGAACATTTGGTAGTAATATACGATGGACGGGAAATCAACGGTATATAAACATTTACAAAATAATGTGTTTTTTCAGAAAGACACTATTCCCTAGCAGTTGATAACATTGTATATCATTTTTTGACATTATATATACCTCTCAGTCTTTGCCCCGCCTCAAAATTAACAGATAAATGTGGAAGTAATATACGATGGACCGGAAGTCTACGGTATATAACCATTTTCAAAATACTGCGTTTTTTGAAAATGTATATAGTTTCTCTAGTAGCTGTTAGCAATGTATATCAATTTCTGACATTATATATACTTCTTAGTTTTTGTCCCGGAACTCATGGGTAGACATACATATATATATATATATATATATATATGTTTTTGAACTTACCAACCTCAATAACAGATATTTACATGTGGATTTTATAAATTTTGATTATTACTTGTTGTTTGACAGCTAGTTGATAGCTGACAACTGTCAATATTATTATATTCGTATTGGATTTGAATGCAGCGACCCCTACAACATAAGAAGGTACTTCTTTTGTAAAGTCTGTTCGCTGTACTTACGCGGGTTTCGGATTAACAAAATTATGCAAATTAGTCATTGACAACCAGTTCCAATAAGCCTCTTCCCAAGAAATTAGGTAAAATTGCCCTAATGGTCAGATTTAAATTAAAATAAAATTAGGATAGGTACTAAATTTGTACCAAATAATTAATTAATTAATGCGAAACCCGCGTAAGTATAGCGAACAGACTGTAACGCAGCAAATACTAAACTTTCGAAGAAATTGCCTTTTTAAGTAGTAAATAATGGTCAATCCGTGGAGCTTTGGAGCTCCGTAGGAGCCAAAATAAGCAAAATTGAGCATTGTGCCCATTGAGACATTTACTCAGGCTGCCGAAACGAACAACATATCCAAATTTCAGCCAATTTGACCGGGATCCAATTTCCATAAGATTTGTGCGGGTTTATTTGCATTATTTACCCAATTTTCAATTAAGGTCTTGTTTTTTCCTGAGGTCTTTTTCGGTTGTAAGACTTCTTCAATAACTGTATCTTCTATAATACACATTGTCCAGGTAAATATTCCAGTATAGGTCTCAGATTTAGTGGCTATTTCATCCACGATATTTTTTTCTGAATATAATGCTATATGTCAACTTTTAATATTTTCTAATGCACTCGCCATTCTTACATAAAAAAAAATCGAATCACCTAAAATGCATGGCTATAAATAAATAAAGTCTGACCTATCTGGTAAAAAAATGTTTATTACAGTAAAAACCATGGAAAGATGATTAAATTTAAACGGAAACTTTATTAAGCCGAATAGAGGTATTAAAATTTTTTATTTTAACTATTTTTATTTTAACTACAAATAAGCATTGAAAAATGAGATATAAAAAAATGTCTAACTCTTAAACCTGTACTACGTTCTGCAAATTAAATTACTGCACTCCTTTCTTATGTTGACTGTAGTATAAGTAAATGTTTACATAAATTAGTAGTATTAAATATAAATAAATTAAGTTAACAAATAAATTAGTGTCTTATTGTTAATAATCTGTTTAAATAAATAAACGTTACAATATTATTTTTATTTAGCATTTAATCATTTGTTTACTGTAGACCAAAGAGTATTTATTTGTCATCTCAAGGTACGTAAATGAAATTTTCTATATATTGACAGACCTTAAAAAAGCGAGTTAAAAAGCAATTTTTTTAGTGTGCGATTTCAATTATTCCCAAAATCTGGACGATAAATTGTAGGCTCCAAACCCGATCGATTTATTGCTAAGTATACGACATTCATTTATTGTTTTTTTTTTTTTTAATTACGGTATGCCGATACCCGTAATTACGAACCGAAGGCCAAAGACATGCAACAATAATTCTATAAAAAATTTAATGAGACAGAAAATTTCAGGTAAGTATTAATCAAGTTAATAAAATATTAAGACCTTTGTAAAATACCGCCCGACTTGTACGTTCAAGTAATTTCGTCAACAAATTGGGAATTTTCTCACAAAAACCAATAAAACCGAAATAATTTTTATAATAGTCCGCCGTTTAATTTAGGTGACAGCCAGCATTCTGCTTTGTAACGAAATTTTTACTTTTTTCTTTCAAAATGCCAGGAATTTCGGCCTCAACTCTTTTTTTTAACGACACCTCTCGACCACCTTGTCGTCTGCTGACTGAAGGAACCGAAGAAACATGGGCGTAACACAACAAAAAATCACCTTACATTTTAAAAAATAGACTTCTACTAATTTGCATTCGATAGTAATTACTTTTCTGTATTAAAATAAACGGATTTTTTGACAGAATTTTATTCGAAATACGTTTGTTCAAAATACGTTTGTTCGAAATACATTTGTTCACAAATATGTTTGTTCGAATGAGAGGTTGTTCGAAAAAACATATTCGAAAACGTTATATATTCGTGTTATAGTTGAATCTAAATAATTTACTTAACCTGTTCGGCCTGGAGTCATCGCGTATTGCTTCGCAAAAAATTATATATAAAATAAAAAAAAAATGAAAAAAATCTTAACTATACTCGGACAAAATATTGGAGAAGGTGAGTCATATTCATGATAAACATTGTTGTCTATGAATGAAAATTACGACAGAGTCAGCATAGGCGGCGTATCAAATACCAAATAATTATTTATTATTTATTAGGTATTTGTTAGTAAACTTTATTAAATTTGTTTGTCAACATCTTTATTTAAACATAGATGATGCATTAAAAATACGTTTTTGATAGTTTTCAAGAAATGAATATATCCCTAATGACTTCGTTATCTGTGTTTAATGGTTTTAAAATGTGTTTCAAGTAAATAAACGACAGACGGGTTACAGATTGAATATTGTCAGCACAGGCACAAAGTCAGTTAATAACTAACTTTCGACGAAGTTAGATTTGTATCGCTTTAACTATTTACGATAATTATTTTATATTTTATAAACACTTTTTTGTATAAGTGCTCGTTTCTGATATACGAGTAGGTGTTCATGTTTGTGCCTTACAATTTGGCAGTGGTAGTGCACATTCGAGGAGTTATATTTATTGTGTAGTATATTAGGTAGATACTTTAAAACTTTATTAAATAGTAAAATATTGGTGTCTTTATAAATTTTATAAAAACAATTTAATAGTAGAAATATATTGTTACAATAGTAATGGATTCAGAGGCGGGTCCAAGTGAAACCCAATTACGTCGGCGAAAGCTCTTATCAAAGGATGAAAAGAACATAATATGGAAAGTGTATGATGGGCTGAAACAGACACTTCCTACAAATGAAGCTGTAAACCTCAGTTCTTTTTTAACTGGAGTATCTGTTTCAACAATTGAACGTATTGTACGCGAAACGACAAAAAAAAGGCTCCTTAGAAGCCCCTAACACTTATACCCGTGGTCGAAACTTGTTGAAATTGGACGATAACCAAAAACAAATCATTCGAAGAACTGTACATTCTTTTTTTTTTAAACAAAGCCCCAACACTTAAAGTTGTTACAAAATTAAGAGAAAATGAAGAAATTCCATTAATGAGCCGTGAAACTTTAAGAAAAATTTTATGGGGCCTAAAATTTCGTTTGTCAAACGGTGTAGGAAATCAATTTTAATTGAGAGGTCAAATATAGTGTCCTGGCGACGGCGTTATTTACGAAATATTAAAGAGTTTAGAGCCGCTAAAAAAAAGATATACTATCTCGATGAAACGTGGGTGAATGCTGGACACACGGTATCTAAGATATGGCAAGATACTTCTGTAACTAGTCATCGCCAAGCCAGGTTTGAAAGCACCATCAGGTAAAGGACAGCGCCTAATTGTTACCCATATCGGAAATGACAGTGGATTTTTGGAAAATATCGCTCTTGTGTTTTATATCGAAAAAAATCAGATGTGTTCAACACATGACTTTCCTATCTAGTTAATATAGGCTTTTTCCGGTTATTTTGTACAACCTATTGCAGCATCTATATAAATGTTTAGAGGATAAACTAAATATATACATTGTCCACATACATCTACCTCGAAACATTTTTCTATAGATATTCATTGAAAACGAAAATACTGAAAAATTTAAATTTAGCACTTTTCCATTACGGTCCATTTTAAAATAATCATGTATAAACAAAAATTATAGAGATCGATATCGCAAACAACTTTTAGTTTTGCACATTTTGTCAAATTTCTCGAATACGGACCATTTCAGGAAATTTTGACATAGAACAAAAATTATAGAAAATAATATTAGAAGTAACTTTTATTTGAACAATTTTCTTCTCCAAACATAAATAACAGATATATTCCATAAAATATAAAAACGGCCTCTCATAAAGTACCCCCCTAGATGATCCGACTTTGTCCAAAATCTAATCATTTCACGTCAGCCGAAATAAACCTTAAGTTTAAAATTTAATGTTTTTTTTCTTTATCCGTTTTTGAGTTTTCTTCAAAATTCGAAATTTACACATTTTCTCAAATATCTCGAATACGGTCCATTTTAAAAAAATTATGTATAGAATAAAAATTATAGAGAATTATATTAAAAACAACTTTTATTTGAACAAGTTTTATAAACAAATATTTTTTTACATTTTATCAAATTTCTCGAATCCGGACCATTTTAGGAAAATTTTGTAAAGAACAAAAATTATAGATAATGATATTAGAAGTAACTTTTATTTGAAAAATTTTCTTCTTAAAACGTAAATAACAGATATATTCCATAAAATATAAAAATTACCTCCTATAAAGTACCCCCCCAGATGTTCCGACTCTGCCCAAAATTTTTGAAAAAACGGTTAAACAACTTGAACCAAAATGAAGAGAGAAATTTAAATTTGAAAATATTAATATTAATAAAATTATGATTTAGCAAGTTGTAAATATCCCGAAATATATAATTTTGGGAGTGAGGATGACCAGGAACTTGTTGGATACGTTGTGGACAATGAGCACTGATGATGGCAAATAAGCCGAAAGCGCTTTGCATTGATTAATAAAAAAGTTTTGCACGAAATACAAGTTTTTCCTTTTGAATATTCTTTTTAATTAAATATTGGGCTAGCTTAACGTAAAGTTAGCACAACTTTTTAATATTTATCAAGTAATTTTAATTTAAATAACACCATAATTTTGTACGTTTTTTGTGCAAATTATGTGCGGAATCAAAAATAAATTTGGTCAAACATATTCTTTTTAATTAAATATTGGGCTAGCTTAACGTAAAGTTAGCACAACTTTTTATTATTTATCAAGTAATTTTAATTTAAATAACACCATAATTTTGTACGTTTTTTGTGCAAATTATGTGCGGAATCAAAAATAAATTTGGTCAAATATATTATTTTTTAATTAAATATTGTGCTAGATTAACGTTTTATTTAGCACAACTCTTTATAATTTATCAAGCAATTTTAATTTGAATAATACCATAACTTTGTGCGTTTTTTGTCCAAATTATGTGTAGAATCAAAAACCAATTTGGTTAAATATATTCTTTTTAAATCAATATTGTGCTATTTTAAATATCAAGTTAGCGCAACTCTATCATTTGTTATGCAATCTCAATCAAATAAATACCGCAATTTCGTGCTATTTTGTTACTACCGAATAATGTAAAAATATTTTTTAAATATTAAGATAACCAAAAAAGGTTGACGGCTGTGTGCACGTAGTTTAGATTAAAAAGGAAGACTTGTATTTCGTGCAAAATATTTAATAATTAAATGCAAAGCTTTCGGCAAGGTGCCATCATCAGTGCTTATTGTCCACAAACAAATTAAAATCACTTGATAAATAATAAACAGTTGTGCAAACTTAACGTTAAGCCAGCACAATATAATTAAAAAGAATATATTTGACCAAAGTTATTTTTGATTCCGCACATAATTTGCACAAAAAACGCACAAAATTATGGTGTTATTAAAATTACTTAATAAATAATAAAAAGTTGTGCTAACTTAATGTTAAGCTAGCACAATATTTAATTACAAAAAAACTATAAATGCACAAAAATCGTGAATAGCCCACAAAAATTGCACATAATTATAGATAAGGTTTTGATTGATTGTACTAAGATCGTTGTGCTAACTTTACATACCTGGACAGTATAAATATTTCAGATAATACCAGTGAGTAACTAGTATTATTTGAAATACTTATACTTACTCGATTTTTTTACGAGTACTCTCTAAAAATGTCAAACGTGCTCATTTGCTTTAAGTATTATTCATACAAGTACTTATACTCACATACTTATGAATACATTGTGACGCTACTCATTGTGAAATACTCATGAGTAATTTAATGCAGTATTCTGTTCTGCTCTGATTTTTAACGTGTAATCATTATAAATTTCCTTTCATTCTAGCCATTAAACCGAAACCGGTTACTATTTAGTTTTAATAAATTTTACGTGGGATTGATTTTGTGTATTTATCTCACTATTGAAGATGATCACATTTAAAATTTTGAATACTCCTCAGTAGTGAATTTTCGGTTCGGTCTTATTTAATGAACCAGCCGTACGTAGATAACATTTAACTCTTTTGATTATTGTTCACAACAGATAAAGGTAACTACAAAACTCGACACTCTTACAAATCTCACCCCCAGAACCGAAACTATTGTTGACAGACAATAAACCCTTAATGATTCCGACATTTCCTCAATCCACAAAAATTAAAATCTAGTGTGCACTGCACGTCTAATTGTCTGCACGGCCTCCTATTGTTATTCCCTCACCCCATTTACTCTATTCACTGCCAAAGCATTCTTGATTGTGTCAGATCATAAATATACGAAGTGACATTTAAAGGATTAACTTTAACTGCCCTTATTTTGGGGCGTTTTGGGGAAATCAGAAAAGTCGTTTATTACATGGGCCTAAAGGATTTTTGTCTTGATTAGCTTAATGGGAGAATTTTCGTGGGATTTGTGGAAACGCTCCGGTGCACCATATGGGGTAAATAACGGTAAATATGATATTTGTTACAGATATGGAAGATAGTGATTCGCTATAATTGACTTTAGGGTAGCTAATCCACTTTACTGGTATTTGAGAAAATTGAAGTATTCTAGGGTGGTCTGTTGCACAGATTAAAGAAAGACAATGATTTATTTTACGGAGTGTTATAAAAGATAGTCGACAAAATTCAAAATATAATCTTATAAACAGCTAATCGAAAATTCTTTAAAATCTTTATTCACAATGTCAAAAAAAGTAAGTGATCTTCTTATGGCGGCCGATGAAAATTTCAAAATAAATTTACAAAGGCGAAAACAAACCAAATAATTTTTCAAATTAATTTGATACGATAGATTTAACTCCAACCCGGTACGCGTATACCTTTAATTTTTCTATACAAATATACAGGGTGGGCCACCGGGAACGCTTCGGTCTGTAGGGCCAAAACTATTTTATTTTTTTTTTTTAAATCTGTTTCTACAGCGAGATGTATATCATAAAAGACATTAATATAAAAATAATTTGAATTGTACAGGGTTCTCCAAGAAAGTTATACATATCAAAGTTAGGTTTCTTTAAATGGGACACCATGTATTTTATTTTGTATTTGAATTGCATTTGCTTTTCTCATTATAACAATACAAAATAGTATGCGATTATGCAGGGTATTGTTCATGCTATAACCAGTTTTATATGAAAATTGTATTAATTTCAATAACCTGTTAACTGCAAAAGAAACGATTGAAACCCAATTTTTTGCTTTATAAGATTTTGAATATTAGTCAAAATTGTATGCCTTAAAAACAAATCTATACAGAATGAGTTAATACTCTATTTTTTTAATTTTATTTTTTATCGCCATTTAGAAGTACCTTAATTAATTAAAGTTTTATTTGAGTTAAGCATTCCCTTTATCTAAAGTTAATAATTTTGGGAGATTTTTAAATTTTATTAAAAAAAAAAAGAATTAATAGAAAATATACTGTGTGTTAAATGGTAATTGGAATTTAACCAGCTATAATTTATTATCAACTGAATGAGTTTTTGACAATACCTAATGCGGCTTTTAGATTCAGTAGAAAAACAAATAAAAATTGCAACCGAAAAATTCACATACTTCCTACTTAATTCTAAGTTTATTAAGTGTTATTTTGAGAGATTTGATTTAATTAGAAAAATTTCTCTAAGGCCTCCAAAAACTATTATGGAGGTCTAAAGGTGGTTTTCAAAGGTCCAACTCGCATTTCTAAGCATTTTTTAAGTAAGACTCGAAATAAGTAACATTCTCTTATTCACGACTGAAGATCATTTAAAAACAAATGACCTTAGAAATCAAAAATATAATAAATATAATAAAGTTGGTATTATAATGGAGTGAGTCTATGAATAAGTTGCTATTTGTATTTATTTTTTTACTGAATTTTAAAGTCCTATTAGCAATTATCAAAAACTTATGCAGCCGATAATAAATTATAGCTGGTTAAATTTTAATTACTAATTAACCAACAGTCTCTTTCCTATTGACCAGTAACCAGTTAAAATTAAAGTATTTTGTAAATTATCTCATTTATCATTAAAATTTAAAAATCTTCCAAAATTAATAACTTTAGGTATAGAAAATGCTCAACTCAAATGAAACTTTAATTACGGTAATTTTAAATGGCGATATAAAACACAGGGAGATCAATTTAAAAAAAAAATGAAAAAATGATGTATTTGCGTTTTGACTCACCCTGTACAGATTTGTCTTGAATTGAAAAGGTAGTTCATCGACATAAAATGTTGACTAATATCCAAAACTTTAAAATTTGTTTTCAATCGTTTCCTTTACAGTTAACAGGTAATTGAAATCAATGCGATTTTCATATAAAACTGGTTATAGCGTAGGCAATACCCTTTTTAATCTCACACTGTTTAATATTGTTATAATGTACAAAGCAAGGGCAATGCAAATATAAAATAAAATACAGGGTGTCCCATTTAAAAAAAAACATAACTTTGATATGAATCACTTTCTTGAAAAACCCTTTATATTAGAAATTATTTTTAAATTGTTGCATTTTCTAATATACACCTCGTTATAAAATCAAAATCAAATAAGAGAAGACGTTAACTGTGTCCCTTCCTCTATTAACTTCTAAATTCAAAAAGATAGAAACATGATACAAAAAGGAGGTAAAATTAGAGAGATATTATGATACTTTTTATGACCAGATGCACTTTACTTAAGACCTAATATAGAGGGCGTTACTATTTTTAAATTTTCTGATGAAAAGTACTTTAATGTGATACCTCATTTCAAAGGTATTTTTATTATATGTACGTCCTTGCAAACAGTTTTAGTTCTTTTTATGTTCTTACGGAAATGACATTATTTAAATTAATAAAGTAAGTGACATTCTTGGTAACCCCTTGTATTCACTATTATTATTATCTAAGGAAACGCTTTTTAAAAATTAAGGAAATTTCAAAATATTATTTCACACAGTACTTATTGAGATTTAGTGCTTAGTTCATTGAAAGTTTCATTACAAAAATGTTTCGTTCTCGTCTTTTACAAGAAAAAGTTGTTGCAATCATGATATTTCCTGGAACTGGCGAAAATTATCACATAGCAGAAATAATGTTTAATGAAAGATTTCTCGAAAATCCAATTTGTCGAAAATATCTGAGACAAATTGTAAATAAATTCGTCACCCTGGCAGTGTGGAACAAGCAAAAGGAGCTGGATGAAAATTAATATCTGAAGGGTAAAACATTATGAAGTTTCTTCGGTGGCAAACAATCCAAATTTTACAATAAAAGATATTGCTAATTATTGTAATGTTTATTTTATAACAGTTACAAGTAACATAAATTTTATCCGTACAAAATGATTTTTACACATGAATTAGTAAAAAACAGTGCCGATAGAAGAATAGAATTTTGTGAAATATTGTCTGAAAAAATCGGTTGTTGCCCAATTATTGTAGAAATAGTTATTTTGGTAACGAATGCACATTCTCACTCAATGGTGTTATTAATTAGCAGAATGTACGATACTACTACAGTACGCGATTATCTTAACTAAATTCACAGAAATGGCCAGCACGATCACTGTATCTAACTCCATTAGCTTTCTTCTTATGGGGTTGGTTACCTAAAATCGCAGGTATGCAAAACATAACCTGATTCCATCAACGTTTTAAGGAATCGAATTTCACAGGTATATGCCGCAGTAACCCCAGAAATGCTAGACAATTTTGGAAAAGAATTTTCTAATAGGAATTTTTATTGCCAAAAAATTATGGAAGAACATTTTTAACATTTAATACGATAAGTGGATTTTAGATCACCCATGATAATCCTAATTCAATAAAAATATCTTTCAAATAACTCTACTTTCTATTAGAAAATTTAAAAATACTAACGCCCTCTATCTTGAGTTTCAAGTAAAGTGTTCCTCAATACAACAAAAATATCATAATATCTCTTTACACACAAAAAAAGGTGTACTATATTCAAGATGAATGGTCTTATTTCAATGCTTTGTTGTGTTTGTATATCCGCAAGTATAACTCGTCTCTTTGGAGTGAGGGTAGCCATATGTGAGTAGTAGGGATTAAGTGTAAAGGTTAAAGAAAAGGTCCTTTATTTCTCACAAGTCAATTTATTGGCAACCGGTTTCGAAGTTGTCACTTCATCATCAGGCACACCTAAATGGAATGTCAAGGAGTCAGTTGTAATAAAAACAATTATATTTTACTTTCAATAAATTTTGTCATCGCCACCTATACTCACTTTCAGTAAATAACACCTCCGTTAGTACACTATTTATCCGCTAATTTAAAATTTACAGTTTACTGCATTGATTCGTTAAAAATCTAGATAGATGTCTTGACAGTCTGATAATTTTTACTTTTTTACTTTTTACTTTCAGTAATTAACATTATTTCCTTAAAAATTTTTAAACTGTTTGTGCTTGTAAAACTATTTTGTGTTGTTTAGTTAATAATTGTCTTAAATGTGTTTTAATTAATTATTTTATTCAAAAAGACATCTGGTGGTTTAACCTAACCTACATTAAAAAAAATTTTTTTTTTAAAAAATACTTATTACACATGACTTTTTTAACTCGTTCTGTTAAACTTTTTGTAGCGCTTCCTTTATGGAATTAGTCAAGGTGAGTCAAGGTTATTGTTTAACTTTCTTTTGTGTTTTTTCTGTTATTTTGTATATGTTAAAGTCCGTTCATGCTTTATAATTGTTTTTATTACAACTGACTCCTTGACATTCCATTTAGGTGTGCCTGATGATGAAGTGACAACTTCGAAACCGGTCGCCAATAAATTGACTTGTGAGAAATAAAGGACCTTTTCTTTAACCTTTACACTTAAAAACTCGTCTCGATTTGAAATTCTAGTAATACTTGTTTAATAATAGCTAATAAGCCTTGCTTCAAGATTAGAACCAACTTGCCCTAACTAAAATACCTCTGATTAAATGAAGAGTATATATTGCTCAATTGCAGTATTATGTACATCTTAAATGAAATAGTCTTACACTTTTTTTAAATATACTTTATTTATATTTAATAATAATTTGTTCTTAAATCCAATACAACTATATTTGTTACAATAATATGATCTTTGACATAAATATATTCATTTTGGTTAAATTGTAGGATAGTTTCATTGAAGAAATTAATAATCTTGCGTTTCAATAGGGTTCTCAATGATCTCTGTCCACCGAAAAACATTTTTCAAAATTGTTTTTAGTTAATGTACCAAATTCCTCTGTCCTCTGAGGTGTCCCCTCTATAATTAAAAAAAACCTAAATGCTAAAATAAAAAGTCGTATCTACAAAATGAACATTTTTAGTGAATGTAGGCATGGGCGAAGTTAAGGGGGGGCTTGGGGGGCTGAGCCCCCCCAAAAACCAAATTAGCCCCCCCAAAAATAATTCGAACATTTATCGCACATCCACCCAAACATTTCAGATTTCAGAACAGAAATTAAAAAATAAAAAGAATCGTGCCATTTGATTCTGCAATTTTACATTTAGTTCAGGAGGCAGTGAATTTTTTTCGTATTCATTTTTCCAGTCGGTGTATATAAAAAATAAACTGTTCTCTTAGTGACAAAAAACAAAATTTTTGAGTCTGACACTTATTTTCCCAGTCATAACTATTTTACATTTACTAAACTAGAACATAAAGCTTATAAAAATGGCAGTTTGGATTATCTCAGATAGTGGAAAGTGAGTGTGGTAGAAAATTGAGCATATAAGTTGATACAATCATGAACTGTTTATAATAATAAGTCTGGCTGATTTACGAAATTGGCTAATGAGTCTGGTAATATCTTCTAAATGAAAAAAATATAATATTTTTGCTTTTATTTTCCCGGGTTTGAAAATTTGTCACGTGATAGATTAAATTATAATTTTACACCTCCATTTTATAGCCAATCAACTGATTTTATTTTAAAACACTTTCATGACAACCAGAAAAATTTCCGGAAATTTTTCTTTTGGTGGGTACCCTGAACGAAATTATACTGAATTTTTTTTTGACAGTTGAGCAGCTCTTTCATGCATATAAAAAATTTGCCGTTTCAGTGGTTAATATTTTATTTAATACCAATTATAACTAGGTAGAAATACACTACATTTATTTTATGTAAAATAATAATTAGGTTTTTCGCGTCAACTAAACGACTTCAAATATGACAAATGGTCATGGTATGGCCACAGCATATAAAACATATGTTTTATATTCTGTGGTATGGCAAAGTAACTTTCAGAATCTTTGAAAATTTGATTTTAGTCGTTTTAATGCATGTCTGTCAAGTTTTGAAATTTGGATAATTTGGTGTAAAACTTTCTTACCCAATACCAAACGTGCCTAAATTATTATCAGTAAATTTTTGCACACTCACGCATATTTTAAGAACATTATCCATCTACTTAGGATAAATTTCAAAATATTCGTAAGTGAAAATACACGTCTGGCTGACAATTACAATTACGGAGGCCTGCCAGACTCACAAGTAGTGTCCGACCGAAGGTTCGGTTACGGTTTCGGCCAACTTTGGCTTTAAATAATAGTTTCGACTACAGTTTCGGTTTCGGCGGAAAACTGGCCGAAACTGCAGCCGACAGCGAAACTACTTTTAAAAGTTTTCGTATCACAATTGGTTGTGTCCGGCACAATGGCGATTGTGCCGGGTGCCATTCCTACACAGTGCATGTACACACAAACTTCTCTGCTTTGTTTCAAGTGAACATGTCAATAAATTTATTAATGGCTTCTTTTGATCACATAAATAAACAGGTAATAAGTTAATGTAGCTAAAATTTATAATACGAGTTAATTAGTCTAAAACAAGGATTACAATGAGATATTGCAAATTTCAATAAGAGATTGCCTTAGACGAGTCTGGCAAGGCTTTTGGGGTGTTCCACATTAGCCAGATTGTATTTTAAGCTGTTATCATAATATACATTTTTCTAGTAGTGAGAACACTTGTAACAGGGATCCTTACTGGACATTGCCAACTAAAATTACTCCTTAGTAAACTGAGAGTAGTAGAAGATAGTGCAGATTTTGTGAGGAGGAGGAAAAAATCTTCATTCACATTCTAACTAAATGTGTAGCACTTCAGAATCCAAGGGCACTATACCTATGAGCATATCAAATAGAAGAGATTTACCTAACTTGAAGCCACTCCAAATCCTACACTTCCTTGAGAAGATATAATTAGAAGGATCTTTATTCTCGATTCAAGCTAAGTGATACGCCCTCTGGAGGAAATTTGTAGAAGGTCCCTATAAGTAGGATATCGTTCATTGTTGCCAGAAGTAGCAAAATTTCGCTACGTCGTCGGATTTTAGCTCTTGAAGAAGTGGATAAGACCTTTTATTTAAGAATTAAATTGATATCTACAAATTCACAATATTGAAATTTTGCAAAACTTTGTTTAGAATCGATATATGATATTTTATCCATTTTCATAGATTCGCCAGAATTTTTTTACTTAACTTCAGTAGGTATATCTCTAGAACTATTATATATTATATGACTAGGGCTAGGGCTTTAGCCCCCCCAGATCTGATGACATAACTTCGCCCATGAATGTAGGTAGGTAGATAATTACGTCCTTTTAGATTTAGCAAATAAGTTTTGCATATTTTACTAACATTTTCTTATAATTATAGTAAATATTTTCTAATGAAAATATGCCTTTATTATTTTGTGTCATAATAAAATAAAATGTAAGCTCATTAAATTTGTAAGAATCTTAAAATCGGAATTTTCGTAAAAGTCGTCTTTCCAAAAAGTCGTCATCCAACATCATACATTTTTTTTTACTTCTATTCCAGTTTGTTTCGTGTTCTTATGATTATAAATTTACTTATATATAATATAATACCTAACAAGAAGTGAACTAAATATACTTACATTTAAATATTGGTATTAGATAGCTGAGGCCCCATTCATCTAACAAATCTTCCATTTCAATTTAATTTATGCATACACTTATTAATTGAATCACAAATAATTTCTAACAAAAAGTAAAACGCAACCCTAACGATACGACTCAAACATGTTAGAAAATGGACAATAGCATGAACACTTGCCAATTTGCCAATTTGCCAGATTCTCTATAAATGCGTTGTGTCTCTTGAGTTCCCAATAATAAGTATCACGTCTCAATATGTACCATAGATAAATTATAATAAAACAAGAGGAATTTTTTAAATTCACGCCACTGTCAACACGTTGTAGTTCCTAGCATACTATTAGTTAGCGCCACCATCGCAATAGTATGAAAGCGATGTTGCCGGTTTCCGTAAACTTTCATGAGATGAGGTTATTTCAAATTCATCTTATTTTAATTTTTTATCAATCTACATGCGCACCATATCATCCATACAATGTCCATACTATTGTTGGGATTTTGAAAAGAAGGAGTTGACAACCTCTTAAAAAATGAAAAACCGCGATGGCGAAAGGCCAAATATGATAATGAAGTGATAAAATAAAACCTATTTTATGGATTATGATGAAAGTTTTAAAGATCGGCAAGTTATTTTTAACAAGATATGTGATGCAATTAGTAAGTATTAACAATTTAATTTAATATTGAAGGTGTGTAGACTTTGTTTATCATTGTTTTCTTAACCTTATATAATTTCATATTTAATGGATTTTCAATTCTGTTATAATATTTGAAACAAAAAATGTCTGGCCCGGGTATAGTTAAGTATTCTCGAGAGTATTCTTGTTCAGCTCCTAATTGTTTAAATAAGTATTATTCTAAAATTCAGAAACTTGGATATTCAAATATTAAAACTTTCTTCATTTTCTTTCCGATATGAAAATTTGCCAGAACTGGTTTAAAACTTTAAATTTAACTTTAGATAATAATACTCGCTATTTTTGTGCAGACCATTTTTGCCTGAGTCTTTTAGTAAGATTCCTCAAAACGTAAATTGCTACTTGGACATTCTGTACCAATTTTATTAGATAATTGGGCATCCAGTTCAAATATTTAACCTGAGAATTAGATTTTGGAATAAGTTGAGGCTGAAGCACAAATATAGCAGCATAAGAAAAACAATAAATTAGTTGCAAACGTAAACTTTATCCCCTTCATCCTTCTAATCCCTTCTAATTTTTACGCCACTCTCCAAAAACTTATTTAGACTATAATTTTCAATTTTCTGATGTTTTTTAAATAAATTAGATACTGTTGTTCCTAAAGTGGCGCTGGGAAGCAGTAACAAATCCTACACAGAACACGAGGCTAATAACCTTAGTAGTTGACTTAGATAAAAGAGACCGGAGATGTAACATTGCACATTGCGCATGTTGTCTATTCCAAACCTAAGTAACCCACCAATTAAAAATCATTGTGTTTACGACGCCACCCGAATTGCTCCGAAATTTCTATTCTTTGCTTGTCTCCGCGTGAGTAAATCATTTATGGACCGCCGTTTTTGAATTATTTGTTGGTGTTATTAGCAATTTAAAGTGTTTTAGTTATTCAATTTCAAGTTGAAAATGCCACGATGTATGGTGAAAAATTGTATATACTAATAATATGTGTCAATGTTATGAAAAATAAGAAATATATTCGTTTTCAGCTGTAAATATTTGTTGACGTTTTGACATAAAGTCGCCATGACTCTTTGAGCTGAATACTTCAGATCCGCATTAAGGGGTTTCAATAAATATTTAATCTAAAAAAGAAGTAAATAGGCATTGTTACTAACGAAATTTTGTTTTTAAAAAGTAGTTTTATAAGAATATTTACTAAAAGTGGTTTTTAGCCCTTTATTAGATATTTTTACAAGAATATTAGATGAAATACAGGTTCACCTACTTAAAATTTCAAGGTTTATTTTATTTGCGGTTAAATCAGAAGTGACATTTGAATCTTAAAACAAAGTAAAACGCGCAATATGATCTAGTATAAGCAAAAAATACTAAAGTTACGGAAATTAGTCATATTATTAGTAAAATGTTACATTATACACCCCTAAACAACTCGAAAAATATCTTCGTTTGATAACAGGATCAATAAATTCGAATCTCTAAATTTTGGAGCTAAATGCTCTGATAAAAGCATGCGACCGATAGGGGTTACAAAAATAATCGATTTATCGTTTTCATGAAAATCGATTTACCGTTATAATTAATCGATTATCTTTAATAGATTATTTTTGATTAATCGAACATTTTTAATAAATTTTTTTCGTTTTTTTAGGTAATAGAATAATCAATTAAGTGTAAGGGTTAAAGAAAAGGTCCTTTATTTCTCACAAGTCAATTTAATTGGCGACCGGTTAAACTTTTAGTAGCGCTTCCTTTATGGAAATAGTCAAGGTGTGCCTGATGATGAAGTGACAGCTTCGAAACCGGTCGCCAATTAAATTGACTTGTGAGAAATAAAGGACCTTTTCTTTAACCCTTACACTTAATCCCTACTACTCACATATGGCTACCCTCACTCCAAATAGAATAATCGATTATAAAGGAATTACAAAAAGAGAGTAGATTTATTCAAAATATTCGATTTATTGAAAATAATCGATTTTTTAGAAAAATCGATTTATTGTTTAATAGACTTTTTAAATTAATCGATTATTTTTGATTAATCCATTATTTTCGATTTTTCAAAAGTATTCAAATAATTTGTTTTAAATTACAAAAAATAGATTATATAAAAATAATCAATTGATCGAATATAATCGGTTATATTATATAATCGATATTTCGGTTATTTTTTAGAATTATTGATTTATCGGTAAATCAGCTTTTTATTAATCAATTATTTTCGATTTTTCAAAGAAAATTAAATAATCAGTTTTAAAAGGAATATAAAAAAAGAAAAGGATTATTTATAAATAATCACTAATTATTCAGTTTTTTTTTTTTTTTTTTTTTTTGGAAAAGCGATTTATCGTAGAATCTTCTTAATTAATTGGTTATTTTCCGTTAATCGATTATTTTCGATGTTTCAAAAATGATCGAATAATTGATTTTAAAGGAAATAATTCTTTTTTTTTTTTTAAATCGATTTATCGATTATTCGATTTTTTAATAAATCGATTATTTTTGATTAATCGATTATTTTAGATTTTTCAAAGATTATCGAATAATGTTTCAATGGAAATACGACAAAAAAAATAGAAATTAAAAATAATCGATTATTTAAAATAAACGATAATTCGTTTATTATTTTTTGTAAACACTGATTTATCGGTTAATTGGCTTTTTAATTAATCTATTTTTTTTATTTTTTAAAGATAATCAAGTAGTCAATTTTAAAGGAAATACGAACAAAAATAGATTGATCGAAAATAATCGATTATTATTAATGATCAATAATTTATTTCGATAATCACCCACTCCTAGCGACCAAATGACTTTTAATAGGTTTAAATTTTAAAATGTTATCTGGTTTCAGACATATACATTTTTAGAGTTTTATGTGACGCATCCTCTATATTAATTAATATTCCTAAAGAAACAAGCTTTAATATATCTTTTTCTGAGGTTATAATACAAAACAGCATTTTCTCATTTTGACTAAATTTTAATATTATGTGATAGACGTAGAAAAAATATAATGTTCAACTCACAAGGTTTGATTTGCAGTATTCGCCTGCGCACATGCTTTTTTATAATACTCTTAGACAATGAGTACCATTTCTTACTCGATTAACAATATTCTATTTCAACATTTTACTGTAGTCTCTTACAGAAAAGTCCATAGTAAATAATAGCTAACGAAATATTCTATTAAAGGTCTTCTCTTTACATAAAATGTCGTGGCATCTGTTTGATATTAAAAAATCACGTTAAATTTATTTCATAATACAAAATTCCATTAAACGTATATTTTAAATAAATCTAATAGTTCATTATGATGCTAATAAACAAAGTCCGGTCCCTGTCACAGAGTTCGAGTCCCTGCCCAGTTCCCCCACTCCGTTAACCTTTCTTTAGAAATTGGCAACATTTGCGCAGGTTAAACACCGGTGTATGTTATATCTCTGGTCTCTTTTATCTAAGGTAGTTGATGCCGATGACATTAAATTACTGGATCGATATATAAAATGACTACTGAAAACCCTTTGGAAATAATATCTATTTTACTATACTAAGAAATGACAATATACTCCAAATTGATAATTCATGTTGTTCACTGTTTTTTTTTTAACAAGTAATATTTTTTAGTCCTTGTCCTTTATTTATGTTTATACATCGAGAGAATATTGACGAAAATAGAGTTATATGACGCAAATAATAATATAGTATGTACAAATTTAACGAAATTACAGATACTTGGGATTATCAAGATATTTATTAAATTACAAAATAAATTAATTTAGTCGAAAATTAAAAACAAATGTTGATAAGTTCATAATTAATTTCCGCTTTTGTTGAAGTGTGTACTACATATAGCTCGTATACCAAAAATGAGTTGCTTCACCTAAAGAAATAAACAGAAATAGAGCTGTAGATGGTGCTATATAGTTGTTCTTTAAAAACACTATAAAATAATTTTCTAATTTTAACAGTTTTTATTTAATACATAAATCACCAAATGACATTAAAAAAAAGAATTTATTTTCGTTTTCATTTCTTAAAAACGTTTATTCAGAAGATCCATTTCGGTTATCAAAACAAAATTTACAACTTATAAAGTCATAACCGTTAATAAAGATTGAAATTTATATCTTGATCGGAAGGCGCAGTTTCTCACAAATATAAAGAAAAAAATCCGACCTCGGTCGCTGCACAAAACCCATATATCAAGTAAGTAACAATAAAATTCGTTTCTTGTTGCATAATATAAACCACAAATAATATTCGTAACCGGTTTTTGATAAATTCCTGAATAAAAGTTTCAGTTGTTGTTGGCGGTCGCTTCTGATTTTTATTCTGATTATGGTCGGTGCAATATTATAAAACATAATTTATATTTTCTCATATTGGTTAGTACATAGGCCTGATCAATTCAATTTTCAAACACTTTTTTTAAATATTGGAAATAATACTTAGTTTTCTTGATTTTTGTAACCCTTTTTAAACTTTTAGCCGTGCAAGGAAAGAGAGTCTGAATAAGTCTGAATGAGTCCTTCACAAAATAAAGTTACCCGACAGGTGCTGCCTCTAGTTAGCAACTAAGTAACAAATATTCGTCCTGCAGTTTGGCATCTGCGAATAAAAAAGTATTCTTCTAAACTCGTAGGACTGGCTGAGGGCTGCATTTTATTTGGAAGTCGCAATAATTTCATTGAAAAATAAAGATGAGCATTTCAGTTTATGTAGTGATAAATTCCCTGAGCCCAATTTAGTTAATTCTAAAGTTAGCTGCAACAAAAGATGAATTAATTGAGTGAATTTTTTATAACACACAAGATATGAAATTTATTTGTATAATATTTGTATATTATTGTATTGTTTAAATGGCATCGCATGTGATTATTAGCCTCTTTAGCCATTGGTTTTACAAGCGTATAGGTAGGTATCTTAAATATTTATGTTTTAAAAGAATGCAACATATTATTTTTTTCCTTCAGGGTTTTGGCTTTGGTAATTATATCCATTTGCCACAGATAAATATTAAAATAACTAAATCGAAATAAAGAAAATTTGAGCTTTTTGGAACGAACCTTTCTTTTTGAAACCGATTCAATTTTTGAATATTTTGGAATTGTAATTGAGAATGGATCATTTTCAGAATTCCATGAAAGACCTTTATTAGAAATTCCTTCTAACTTTATTTCATATTCTTTTTGTTGAGAGTTCCCTATCGTATTTTGAAGAAATTATTTTGTTTGAATTCCATTTATGCAAATGAAAATTATCAGAATCTAGCAGAGTACAGAGTTGATTTGGAGGTGTATACAAATCTTTAAGGGTGTCAGAATCATATAGAGTACTTGAGGCTAATTTACAATCTAACATGGATGAGGCAAGATCATTTAACACGCGAGATGCAAAAAAGGTGCACAATTTGTACCATGTGTCACAGTTAAGAGTTCTATGCACATAAGGGGTTTATTTGGGCTATATCTCCACAAAATATTTTGGAGAAATGTCTGAGTAGGATTAATTCTAACTTGTCGATACATTTTTTGAATGTCACAGGTTACAATAAACTTGAAACTTCTAAACCTACATAAATTGTCAAACAACTCTGGTTGCACATTAAAACCTTTATACATTATCTCATTTAGGGAAATGCCTGAAGATGATTTCATGCTTCCATCAAATACGATACGGAGTTTTGTTAAAATACTTTCATCCCTTATTACATTATGATGTGGGAAAAATATTTATATTCCTGGAATTCAGTTTTAATTGTTAGAGTTACGACTATAAAATTCTTATACTGTGAGAACAATAATGATCTTTTGAATCTTCTTTCCAAATTCTGAAAAGGTCTTTCTGCTAAATGAAATAAATTTCCCAATTTTAAATTTTCTTTGTAAATTTTAATAGGAGATTGACTTGGTAAGAGTCATTTTCTAAAATATGTGTACTTTTAAAAAAATTATTTTTCACAAATGTTTTTTCGAAATAAAGAATGTTTTGATTATTTTGGGGAGTTTCTTCGATAGACCAAAATTTGTGCAGGAATAGAACCACCAATAATAACCCCAAATGAGTGTTTATTATGGTTAAGAAATTTTCTTGGAGATGAGTGATGTCACCACACAGCAAATTGTAATAAACATCTGTGAAGGAGTTTCAAAGCTGGGATCTACCAATTGCACTGAAGAGGGTGTAATATTAATTTTATTTTTATTGAGAAACAATTGTGGTAATTTTTTAGTAATTTTATGAAGCACTGAACAAGTCACATTAACTTTATATTTTTTATTTGTATTTGAGTAAATATCTAGTCCGATTTTTTTATTAGAGTGAGTAACGACATTTATCCCTGAGATTGCTATATTTTGAGTTTGAGGAATGTATTTTAATCTGTGAACAAGAGATTCTTCTATTAGAGGGGTTGTGCTACAGCAATCTAATACAGCTTTTACTTTAAGAACCTTATTATCAGCAGTGTACTGTAACTATCGCAGTGGCTAATAATATTTTACCACTTGGAGTAAGAGTTGTCAAAGACGTATGCGTAGAAGTGTCAGTGTTATTTTCCTGAGATCTATTAGTGTGTTGATTGTGTTGTGACCTTAGTTGATTTTGAGAATTCACAAGAAAGATATACGGATTCCTGTTGTCAGATAAATTATTTCGATTAAGAGTTTGACATTGTCTACTTTCATTAGTATTGTACTCTAGGAAATGATTAGTATGATTGTTGCTGTAGTGATAAGATTGATTCCGATTAAGTGAATCATTTCGTTGGGTTTGAGAGAGAGAGAGAGAAAGAGAAGAATGAGAATTATTCTGTATACTGGAGTATTTGTTATAATGGAACAAAGTATTATGCTTTTGATGACATAGACAACAAGCATGAGATGTTACAATATTGTACACGGTGACTATAACTGAAGCAATTAAAACAGAGTTTTTAGTTGTTTACAGAAGATACTTTATCATTATGTGAGAGATTCTTAAACTGAATACATGTGTAAATTGTATGATTTTGTAGACTACAATACATACACCTTTTAAGAGATCTATTTGGCTGAGTAAAATCACATTTATTATGTGAAATTTGTGAAGAGTGAGCATGATGTGACATTTTAAAATTATTTTTATATTTTTCACTTGTAGAGTTAATTAAGGATAATGCAGCTTGTGGAGCAGACAAAATTTATAGAACAAGACACCTATTTTCCAAAAATTCCATAAACTCTGTAACTGTTGTGAATTGATTAGAAATACCCTTTTATTTTGTACCTTTTTCGAGCTCATATCCTTTAATTGTACTTACATCTCGTTTTTGAATGAAAATAAATATTAATATTAAGTGCCACTGATCAATGGGGCTTATAAATTTTGAAGGGCTTTTATATTTTGATTTATTTCTGTAATAAACTCCCTGAGTTTATTGTGGTTTACTGTAGTGAGTGAAGATACATTAATTAATTTATTTATGTGCGCAAATATAGTTTTAAAAGAGTTATCATACCTTTGCTTCAAAGTATTCAACGCAAATTGAAAATTATAATTAATTCATTGTAAATTTTACAACAATCTTGGAGGTTCATCACTTAAAATGATTTTAAATAAATGAGTTTTTGAATATCTATCAAATCTAAATTATTAGTTGTTAGAGTTGTAAAAATTTGATAAAACGAGTTTCATTATGTAACGTAACCAGAGAAGTTGGATACATTTAATTAAGGTAATTTTACACTAGGACTTGGATGCATTGTAATAGATTGGGGTTATGACAGTGTAAGAGTAGAAATATAATTTAGAATTAATGACTAAATTTTTAGTTTTAAATTAGACAAAATTTTGAAGTATCTTTCTTCGAAAAAGTCTCCATCGTTATATTCTTCTTCATCGAGATCCTCAATTTTATTTTGAATCTCATTGTATTGAATGAAAGTTGTAGATAATACTGCTTCTCGAGTTATATATTCAATTACGTCAGTTTTATTGTCCCCATTTCGTTTGAACCAATTTTCAACTCGTGTGAGAACCGATTTATAAGACTTTTGCTTTTTATCTAAAGCTTGCATGCTAGCTATATTTTGACTATTATAAACAATGCGTTACATCTACTAAGGGACTATTACAATAATTTAAAAGTTATTGAAATATAAGAGTAACGATGTTTTTAAATATATATGCCTTGCCGACGTACAAAGACATGACCTAAAGAGCTTTAAATGCGTTATTAATAAAGAAGAAGTCAATAACAAAACAAAATTTTAAAATCAGTCAGTTTTTTTATTACTCATTTTTTTCATAAATTTAAAGACATAACTATTTATTAGTTCTGTAACATGTACCTTTTACCGTAAAGTATGCAATCAAAATCAAAACAGAAAACAGCTGATGTCCCACTATTTTTCTTGGGACTGGGGGCTGTCGAAAGTCAAAATCGACAAACTGCCGTTGATACACTTCTCTTGTTGTAGGCGGGATTTTTAAATCTAAACATTCGGCGGGAAATTCACCTTGAGCAGATTCACGCACTAGCTGCACGGGCCTCGTGAATGAACAGTGAACAGAAAGAACAAAAGGTCTACTTACAGGACATGTTTTTTTAAGGAAGTTCACAATCCGGCTCGAAGGACCATAAAATGTTGGGTCCTTCCCGTTGGTTTTTCCAACCAGCTCCAACACTTTTGTCAGGGGAGGGCGTTTTAGTCAAATCAATTTGCACTTTCTTTTTAACAGTATTTATTTTACAATAAATTACCTTTCGGTTGTTGAATATTACAATTAACAAAACTTTTACCACTAATTTGTTGAGGCAGTGAGTTGAGGAAACCGATTAGAGCTTGTGTAAATCTAAATTGCAGATTTATTTTGAGTGTGTCTCATGGACGTTCTATCACTTCGAACGATTACATAACAATGCTTAATTTGACTAATTTGACCCTTTTTTATTATAATTTCCAGCTCTAACATAAAAAGAAAGTTCCCCTCTTACTTTATTATGCGCAATATTTAAATTATTATACCTAATTGGCTATTGCACCTGAATCATTTTATTGGTGGTTATGTCTTTCCCAATCTACTATTGTGTTCACCTAAAATCAGTCACTATTAGTGCCGCTCTTGTTTTAATATCTAAGCATGCGCAGATGGTTTATGTTCTAAAACTGACTTTATTAAAGATTGTGCCTGTCCTTAATTGTTGATGTTTAAGGGTAGCAGATAGTGGCGACTTTATAGCTTTCGGGTGCACTCGCCGACATTCGTATCGAAGTTTACTTAGGTGTCCTTTTAGTCGGCAATGCCCGGTAAGGATCCCTGTTACAATACGTAGCCTGTTCTTGCTCAGGCAGATGCAGGCTTCCGATCTTTTCTGGTTATATTCACCCAGAAGTATCTTGGCCTGTCTCAGCCCCAAGAGATTGTTCCAATTATCGGTTCTTTTACTACCCAATTCTTTTTTAATCTCTCCTAATATTATGTTACTGCTGATACCGCAGAACGGCTCAGGTCCTACAAAGGGTGTTTGAGCCCCTTTTCTTGCAAGACTATCTGCAATCTCGTTACCCTGTACCCCGTTAATCATAAATTGGTAACTACTTAATAGAAACATATCTTGAGGGCGAAAAGGTATCCTCCCCGCCCCAGATGCTCAGACAGCCTAAAATTTAATCGGCTTATCGCAGGATGGATTAAAGATAAAGTTTAAAATTTGGTGTTTCTCTATTTTTGAATTATTGTCAAAACGTAAAAATCAGTTGAAAACTCGAAGTCGAACAAAAAACAATGATATACTTCCTTTACCGGATTCAGAAAAGTTAAAATTCAATTTGAAAAAAAAAATACATTTAAGCCTATCAGATTGTATAAAAATTTAAAATGTTCAATTTTATATAGCAACCACAGGTACCATTATTATCTAAGGCTCCGATATCCAACAAAATTAGCAAGCAATCGATTTTTGCTAAAAGTCTATTTAGTAGTTTTTCTAATTATATATACCACCTCACATACAGACATTTTCCAAGCTCCAAAACATAAAATCAATAGCTCGAGGTATAAAGTTGAGATTATTATATATCATTACTTACATATCCTTTATCCTTTTACAAAAATTGTTTAAAATGTTCACCATTTTCACGCATACAAATATTTATACGTCGAAGAAAATTAAAATGTATCCTTCCTATAACTTCTTCATCACCTCTAAGATTGTTTATTGAATCTTGAATACGTTGCCAGAGTTGTTCCTCATTTTGTACAGGTTCCCTGTAAACTGTGGATTTCAGATGTCCCCATAAAAAGTAATCCATCGGTGTTAGGTCTGGGGAACGTGGTGGCCAGTTTACAGGTGCGTCATTACCTCTGCCTATCCATTTGTGTGGATATTGTTCATTTAAGTGGTTTCTAACGTTTAAAGAAAAATGTGTTGGAGCTCCATCTTGCATAAACCACATATCTCTCCGAAGTTGGAGAGGTAAATCTTCTAACAATTCTGGCAACGTATTTTGTAGAAAATCCATATAATTTTCTCCAGTTAATCTTCGTAGAAGTATGACAGGACCAACAATGAAATTACCAATTATTCCAGCCCACACATTAATTTTGAATTCGTGCTGAAAATGGTTTACCTTTATTGCATGCGGATTTTCAACGGCATAAACATGTTCATTATGGGTATTAGTTATACCTCTTCTTGTAAAACCCGCTTCATCGGTAAAGAGAACCTCCTTGACAAAGTTTGGATCTCTTTCTCTTTGCATATTAACAAATCGACAAAAACCCAAACGAATTTGAGAATCATGGACTAATAATTCTTGTACTGGCTTCTTATGGTATGGATATAGCAATTGTTCTCTAAGCACTTTATGAACGTCATCTTTACTTACTTCTAGTTCCCTTCCAATTCGTCTGGTGCTTAATTCTGGATCTTCTTCAACACGTTCTAAAATGTCTTCTTCAACTTCAGGAATCCTTACAAAACGTTCTTTTCCATTATCAACAGTGTTGGGAGCAAAGGAACCGGTCTCCCGAAGACGTCTCTCAACAGTAGCAAAAGTTGGGTGGCTAGGTACACGACCATTTGGAAACCTTTCAGAGTACACCCTGACACTCTCTCGAGCATTTCCTTCACAAAATTCTAATGTCAGTAACATATCGGTATATTCTGCATTGGTATATTGTACAGCCATATTAATAAACCACGCATTTGTTTTTTTAATTATTGAGTCAGATAGAACACTTTCAATCGTTAACAAGAGATTAGGTGTTAAAACTTAAAAACAATAAAAAACAATATTTTTATTTAGATGAAACTATGGAAACCAACAATAAATGTTTTTGTATACGTATTGCAGGCAAATAAATAATATTCCTCAAAAAATCGTACATGGCAAGAATCGAGTATTTTTGTTAAAAGTCTCGATTAGAGGTGTTAAAGAAGATATGAAAAAAGTACATTTTTATGTTTTTCATCGTATAAAATTTTGTCCGATAATAATACATAGGCGTAGAATTTGACTTTTTAAATAATTGCACCTTTAAAAATTCTACGCCAATGGCAAAAAAGGGGTTTGAGTATGAAATTTGGATTGGGTACTCATTTACTACAAAAAAGTACCCTTGATAACACTCGATTTACTCTCATGGTTTTGACAAAGTTTGTATTTTAATAATTATTGTTTGTTCTAAAATTACTAAAATGCAAATTTCGTCAAAACCATGAGAGTAATCGAGACTTATCAAGAGTACCTTTTTTAAAGTAAATGAGTTGCGCGATTTAAATTTCATACTCAAACTCTTTTTCTTTTATTGGCGTAGAATTTTTAAAGGTGCAAGTATTTAAAAAATCAAGTTCTACGCCTATGTATTACCATTTTTTTACTACATAAAACTCTACCAATATACCAAATTTCAGCAAAATCGCATAGGCCGTTTTAAATTTATATGGGAAAAACGATTTAAAAATTGTAACTTCAAGGCCCTCTGGAGCCCAAACGAAGCAACTTTGTACAAGGTAATTTTACTTAAATCGACTTATTTTGGTCTAGGGAAAATGTGGTATGTTTTTGTAAAGACCTTTTAGCGGCAGACATTTTTTCAGTTTTCTCCTTGTTGTAGTTTCGGCTAAAAAGTCACTGCAAGAACGTTGTGTATGCCTATTTTAAATACATTGCCCCTGCCCGGCTATAACGCAACAACTTATTTCAACACAAAAAAGTTACCTTTGTTGGAATATGTTGTGGTATGTTGTGATATGTTAATGTTGCGTTTCAAAAAGAGTTGTAATATGTTACGCCAATCCATATTTTGCGATAAAGATCAAAGGATATATTTGTAAACATAGCTTTCAATGTGGACGGAATGTTAAAATTTTAAATAAATACATCAGGCTGGTATAGTTAATTTCAGTTGCTAGGAAGGACAATGTGCCAGCAAATCGTTCTTCTGGATATATTATTTTCTTACAATTATTGATATCTGCTTCTTATAATGCGTAGAAAATTTCGAATATACCCATGAGTTTAAAGTTTGATTGCAAGATCATCTTTCTTCAAATTCAGTAAATTCTTCGGCCATATTTTTCCTTTCTCTTCAAACTTGGACGAACCCAATATTAACGCTTCCGTTTTCGCGAATTATCATCCACAATTATAAAATTAGCCGCATCAATACATTTTTTTCATGTCAGACTCACAAGCTATCACTTCTGTCGCCTCTGGGAGCTGTTTTATGGATTAGACATACCAAGATAACCCACCAATTTCTTACCGAAAAAGAACCACCCACATAATGCGTAATGTGTCAAGACCATCTCTCCAACAAGCATATACTTATTGAATGTCTACCAAAAGAAAGAGAAAACTGCAAACTATCCAATGAACGAATGAACTCATCAAAACGTTCTCACAAAAGACACCACCACATGTATAATATTTTTTAAACATTAATGTATTCAACAAAATTTTAAGTGAAACTCTTTAACTTTAACTAAATGTACTGAAATATCTTACTCCTCTCCTCTCATTTTTTCTAAATGAAAACAAGTTAATTAAAAAAGGAAACTTGATATTTTATATTGTCTTTCAAGCGATAAATTATGATTAATTTTAATTAATTTACATAAGTACAATCAGTCGAATCAAAGAATATTTTTATTTGTGTATAATAAACTATCTTTAGCCCAGGTATTAACCAAGTTTGGCAAAATAATTCTTTTAAAAACAGATCTGGCCGCAATGGTAAAATATGTAATGTCACGGTTCTGAAAGAAAGAGATGATCTGTAGGGCCAGTTTTTAAATTTTGCACGCTCTCGATCTGCTTATCGTGTTTGTTTTCACGTATTAAATATATTGCACGAGGATCTGTCTACATCTCCATAAAGGACAGGACTTTTTATCGACTTTCTCACGTTAATATTTTATGATTTTTGAAATAAACAGGTTTATGGAGGAATCTAAAAACGTCTAATATTCTATTATGATTTAGTTACTATAGGGGAATAAAATTACAGATTCATACAATGAATGTGTATCAAACGATATTATTATGTTTTAAGATTATAAAGTTAACGTAGAACTGGCGTTATCCCATATGGTATGTGCCTTCAAATAATTGTAACGATTTTGGGTTGCCTTGTACCTCTGCCCAATTTTCTACTTTAACTTCTAAACTTTTGGTTATCTAAAGGCAAATACTAATTTGCTTTTCATCATAATTTTATAATAAATAAAAGAGATTTTAGGTTTGTTTCAGCAGCCATAAATGCTTAGGCATAACGATAATTAATTGTAAAATGTTATGGGTATACGCAAGAATGTGTCCAGGGGAGGAGAGGGCTACATTATTTGAGTATAGTATGTATACATTTTTATTTTTATACTACAGTCAGAGTAAATCTCCCTGTTTAGTTATTTTCTATTATGTATTATGTATTTGGAACATCTTAGTTGGTAATACTAATGAATCATATTTTTCATGTACACCATTGTTTTCTTCTCTTTGTAAACCTGATGATGATATAAAATCAAAACCGGTTGTCATATTATTTTTATAATTAAAATTATTTCATGTAGGAATGATTTTGTGTTACTTTGGTACTATATAAATTGATCCTACTTTGGTTAGGTAAAACTAGCTAGAGACCTACCAATTAATACAGTGGTGACAGTAAGAAACCTATCGGTTACTACAATGGTGAGAATCATGACCACTTTTTAACCGACTTCAAAAAAGAAGGAGGTTCTCAATTCGTCATAATATTTTTTTTATGTATGTATGTTAAGCGATTATTCTTTAACACGATGTCCGATTTCAATGATTCTTTTTTTGTTAGAAAAGGGCTACTTAAGGGGTGGTCCCATATAAATTTGATCAAAATCTAATAATTTTGTCCGTGAAAACATCCTCAAACTCTTCAATTTTTATGTATGTTTAGCGATAATTCTTTACCACCTTTTCCTATTTCTATAATTCTTTTTTTGTTAGTAAGGGGATACCTCAGGGGTGATCCCCTATAAATTTGGTCAAAATGTAGTGATGGCATCTGCACAATTTTTTAAATTACTTTTATCTTATAGATTTTAATTTTTTTCCAAAATTATTATAAGTTGTTTCTAAGATATCGGCCGGTTTACCTTTCCTATTTAGTCACATACAAAATACAAACATACCATAAGGTTAATATCTATTTATACCAAATTAAAAATTTTAAATACACAATACCACAATCAGCGGGAAAATTAATTTAAATTGCTTATAAAAATTACACTGTAATTAATTTAATTTTTAATTAAAATATTTATTGAGAAACAAATTGTATAATCCCTATATTTATATTATTATACTCTTCACACAGTAGTCTGTGCATTCCCTTCATCCGTCTGTCCGTCCGTCCGTCCGTCCGTCCATCCGTCCGTCCGTCCGTCCGTCCGTCCGTCCGTCCGTCTGTCCATCCGTCCGTCTGTCCGTCCGTCCGTCCGTTCGCACGATAAGTTAAAAACAAAAATGATACCAATTTTAAAATTTAAAGAAAAATCCAGCAATATAAGGGGACGAAGCCTATTGATTTTGAAAAAATCCTAATAACAAGTATTAGAAATTAAAAATTTAAAAAAACCGACTTCAGTAGAAATACCCCCTTTCTAACAATCATTGAAATCGGACACCGTGTTAAAGAATTATAGCTGAACATACATAAAAAGAAAAAAAATATTGCGACGAATTGAGAACCTCTTCCTTTTTTGAAGTCGGTTAAAAACAGGGGGTTAAGGGGGAAAGAAATAGTAAAAAAATTGTAATTTAAAAACTAAAAATGATATCTTGAAATTTTTAGCAAAAATCAAGCTCCATAAGGGGGTAATGCCTATTGATTTTAAAAAAATCTAATTAAAAATGAGGGTTAAGAGGAGTTGAAACAAAAAAAAATCAAAAATCAAAAGCGAAAATCGATATCGACCATGAAATTTTTAGTAAAAATTAACCTCTTTAAAAAGATGAAGCCTATTGATACTGAAAAAAATGATTAAAAATGAGGGCGGTTGAAATTAGGGCTAGGCGATTATTAAAATAAATAATCGATTATAGATTATTTAAAATAACCAATTAATCAAAAAGAATCGATTATTCGAAAATAATCGATTAATAGAAAGTATTCTAAAAAATCGAATGATCAAAAAAAATCGATTAATCGAAAATAATCGATTGATAAAAAACAATTGATTGTCGAAAATAATCGATTATTAGAAAATAATAGAATAATCGAAAGTAATCTGTAACGTGCTGTTTTAACCGCTCAATTTAACTAAGGAAAAATTCTACTCACCTTGTTTAAATATACGAAAAAAAGGTTAACCGTAATTTATGGTTGATAAGCTTTAAAAGCCATTATTTTTGTTGTAAACTGGATGTATGTATTGTTAGCCTTCAGATATCATTATTTTAATTTAACTCATCTTATTACTATCGTATTTTGTTCAAATCTGGTTTGTTTCATGCGTTAGATTCTCCTAAAAATAGACAGTCTTGTTGCGAATTTACTTATATGTTATGTATTATAACCTTATCTTTGAGTAATTGATTATTTACGAAGCGTCAATTTCATCGAATTTGTTTTCTTTTTCATCAAAGTAATTATTTTAATTTAATGTTATTATAATTTTATCAGTTTCTTGGTTAGTCTGTTAGGTTAAATGTCAGTCAACGATGGGACTCGATAATTGACAAAATTATGTGTTTTATGTCGTTCCAGTCTGGTTCCGAGTTCTAGGTAATAGTATCTCTGCAGTAAGCGATTTTATTGACCATAAATACTTTTTAAAAGCTACGTTTACCATTTTAATTTTTAGATTTCTATTTTATAATAAAACAAGACTTAACCATAAATTAAGCAGACTCTTAAGACCCATGAAGGGAAGAGATTAAATTAGGTAAATAAACCTCTTCCAATCTGGGACTTTCAGTAAATAACCTCTGTATAGGTGGGGTTATGCACATGGTTATTTTTTTATTTTACCCATTTATGTAAAGGTAGAAATTAAGATCTCAAATTTTTGCATACTATCTTGCGCAAGCGTCCTTCGCCTGGTACCAAGCTAACGACCAACCGTGCCACATATTGGTGAATTTTCTTTTTAGGTTCATGCATATGACATATACTTGCTCGATTTCTTACCATATTTAGTTGTTTGTTTATTTGTTTATTAAAATTCATCAAAAGCCACTATGTAAATAATTTTTACGTTTGTAAGATTTAATTGGGTAAATTGATAAAAAAAATTTATAAAGGAACATATAAGTTGAGGTATGTCTTTTATTTCTTTCCTCATTTACTGGGTTTGTGGGGAAATAGGAACATAGTTTGGCCACTATATAGACCCAGTTGGCATCTATCATTTGTCTACTATTTCCAGAATGTTTTTATAGGTATCCACCCCCTAGCTGCCGTCTGAGCGACGTCGAAGACCTGAAGGTTGACACCGAAACAACCGAAACTTGTATAACCGAGTAGACAGGTTTTTTTTGATAAAGTTGCTTAGAACTTTTGGTAGGTTACAAATCGATTAATCGATTTATTGAAAATAATCGATGATTCAAAATTAATGGATTAACCGAAAATAATCGATTAAACAAAAATAATAGATTAATCGATTAATTGAAAATATTCGATTGAACGAAAATAATCGATTAATCGAAGATAATCGGTTGGACGAAAATAATCGATTAATCGAAAATAATAGATAATTCGATTAATCGAAAATAATAGATAATTCGATTAATCGAAAATAATCGATTGATTGAAAAGAATCGATTGCTCCAAAATAATCGGTTATCGAATAAAAAATATATAAGAATCAATTAATTGATTATTTTGCCCACCTCTAATTATTGAAATATTGAAAAAAAATCGTAATTTAGAAACAAAAAACAATATTAAATTGAAATCTTTAGGAAAATCAAGCATTATAAGGGGATGAAGCCTATTTGTTCTGAAAAAAAAAAACTAAATAAAAAGGGGTTAAGAAGGATTGAAATTTTTGTCAAAAATCAAGCTCTTTATGAAGACAAAGCCTATGATTTTAAAAAAAATTGTGAACAAAATGAGGGTTAACCCTTAAGGAGGGCTGAAATAACAAAAAATAGAAATCAAACACCAAAAGCGATATTAACAAGAAATGTTCAGGAAAAATCATGCTTTCTAAGGGGATGAAGCCTATTATTCTGAAACCAATATGAATAAGAATGAGGGATTAAGGGGAGTGGGGTATGTTGAACTGTGTGGAGTATAATATAAAATGTCCAGCATTATATATCTTCATTTCAGTTTTTTATGATTTTAATTTCTACTACTTATTAAAACTTTTTACCTAGTCTGTTTTTAAAATTTACTGTATAATTTAATTAACTTTGACTCCGTATATGCTTTCACCTAATAATAAGAATAATGTACCAATCTTTTCATTCGTATAAATTCGTGCCTCGTTTCAGTTTCTCCCTTGCCGTAAAAAATAAAAAAAATAAAACAACACTCTACGGGCCTTGTTTCAAGACAAATAAACTCGAAATAAAGTTTTCATTCCATTTTCTATTTTCCGGCAGTTGTCGAATAGCTGGAAAGCCTTACAGGCATTAAAGTGGTCCAAAATAGCGTCATAATCTTTTCATGTGACTGTGAAGTCGCGAGAGGTAATCTATTTCCAGAAGAAATGGCATAAAACCGCCGTGTCTTGTCCAATATAATATTTATGACTTTCATAAACTTATTTACCAGCGAAAATCGCCAAGGCTTTGTTTTGAAATCTTTTGGAAAAATGTAATGGTGTTTTTGTATATAAAAGTTTTATCTTCTAAAATACTTAAAAAAATTGTTATTTGATTATTGGTGTTTAGCAACGTCGTCAGTGGCGGCTCGTGGTAATTTAAAATCAAATCAAATTTATTTGTTTAGATATTAAAGTACATTACCTAATAGTAAAAAAATAGTTATAAAGAAAAAAAAATTCTTTAAAGACATCTGATTGAGCATCGAACCTAGGCATTTCTGCCTGTTTTGTTTCTGATCAATCAGATGACTCTATTTATGTACATATTTTTTTTTTGAGACAGGTATTAAATTTTACATATAATTTACACGTGAACACTGATGCACGCAGAATGTACTTACTACATCTACACTCTATTTTTAATCTAGGAAAAGCGATTTGAACTTAAGTTGGCAATTCTGTAGACTTCTGTTTGGTCAGATTGCAGTCAGTTTCACACATCACTTTTTAGCATTAACATCGCAACTAATTCAATTATTGACAATTATTGACAGTTCTTTCATTTTAAATTTTTTTTTTTTATTGCTTTCACATTTTTGATATCTCATCATTTTTACTTATTTTTTAGTTCAGTAGGTAAGCATTTGTATTGAATTTCTACGATTATGGGTCCTTCTACACCGATTATAGGTCCTTCTACACCGATTATAGGTCCTTCTACACCGATTATAGGTAGCAGTTCCTGAAAAGACTTACAAGAAAGGGAAGGCGCATCATTTTATATGCTGGTTCTGAAGAAGGTTTTGTAGAAAATACATTATTGATTTTTATAAGCAAAAAGGCGAAAGATTACCATGAAGAAATGAATTTTGAAGTATTTAAAAAACTAACAACTTTATTACTTATTTTTTTTTAGATTAAAAATTGATTAATTTCTTACCAAAATAATTAAAATATTACTAAATATTTAGGTAAATTTTATTTATTGGAAAATAAAACTATTTACAAATTATTGTTAATTAACATTTAAAACACCATTCAATACAGTAGAGAATCCTAATTCAGCATAATAAGCTAACAATAATTCGACAACAAATAATTAAAAAAATATCTACTTAAAATTAATAAATAGGTAAGTAGAACTTTACATTAAAAAATATGAATGTTACAACTAGAGTTAAAATGGACTACAATTATAAACAGTTTTAGTTATTATGATATAACGTTGACATGTATTGTTATGAAAATGTTGGTTCCAGTTTTCAAAACAAATCCTGACTCACAATAGGCCTTTAGCGCATCAACTATGGGTTAACACTAAATCATCTAGAATATCGGTATTACTCAGGAGAAATTCCAACTACTGTGTGATCCAGTTGATTCAAGCATATATTTATGTTTGAATTCCAGTTGTCATTCACTGAGAGTAAAAGAGTACTGTATGGTAAAGGGGTCCCACTAATTAACTTTTACTTAAGTTTATATTTATAACAAATATATCCTTAAAAACGTAAACAGATCATATTTTTATATTTTGTACTAACCTGCATCTGGATATTCTGGTAACAATTTTCTTTAATACTCAATCTTCATTTTAAAAAGATCATAGTTATTCTCAAAAAGTCGAATTCAAAAGCACGAAAAAATATTTGATTTGACAGTTCGTTTTAAAAATGTGAAATTTACTACCGTTGTTTGGGACCAATTAAAAATCGACTCCTATGATATTTATTTGCTTTTAATCCTCCATTGGCCCGTTCGCTGACTAGAGCCGATAATGTGATAACTATTTCATAGATTTTGAACACTACTATTTTTCGGAACACGCTCTTAGTAACGAATCTAGTTACTTTTCCCTGTGTAAATGCATCGTTTCAATTTGCTCCTCCTAGTTTAAAAACAGAGTATAGTACAATTGTGAATTGCATATCATATTTTTTTCAGTTCCAATAGGCTTTATCTTCTTATAAATTGTGAATTATACTAGACTGGCAACACTGGTTTGGCAACCTTGTTTGTGAGCGGCGCGCCAATTAATGTGTCCTTTAACATTTATCAATGATTTACCAAAAAATATAAATTAACACGTATGAAAATAAAAATATTAAAATTAAATTTTTATTTTTATGTTATTTATGTAATTTTAAAATAATGTTTTTAACGAAATTGTGAACACCAAACTGCACAAATGAACCAATGGAGAAACCGCCCCTGAACGTCGTACATGTTTGCTAAATCATGGGTTGCTAAAACTAGGTTAGTACAAAAGTTTGTAAACAGTTTCCTGAATTTTGGAATTGAATTTATTTTTTTTTTCACCAGGATCATTAATTCCTGAACGGCAACCTCTTTTTGATAAAATATAACTAAAAACTATCGTCCTTAATCATACCCGGTTATAATAATTAATGGTACAAATTAAAAATTTGAATTAAAAAAAAATGCATTAAATCTTTAAAATTTGCAATAATATCAAAATACCCTGTGCTATAATTAGCTTTGTTCGTGGTAAGAATCCTGAACCGAATTATTACTAACAGTAACGATTTCGCAGGCGCAGTAGTTAAAAAGCGTTCGCGGAACAAAAAGAAATGAACTATTGGTTCACAATATATCCCCTATAGTAATGTTACTGGGATTCAAGAAATGGCTTTGAGTTACGCTGCGGCCAGACACAGGTCTCATGGCGCTAGTATCGTTATTGATTTTTGACATCGGCACGTTCATTGGTTGACGACGAATTCAAAACAATCTGATAGGAGCGTTACTCACTCCCACTCCTTCTCTTTGTTTAGATACTTATAAAAGAAAGAGATACCAGTTAATAATTCCTATTTCGAATCATCTCTCATTCTTTAGCGTTGAGTTTTTATAAGTGAAGCGTGAAGTGTCAGTGTTGACAAGTGATAATTTTTTGATTCATTCTTCTACGAAATTTAATATTAATTTTGTTTCAGCGATATTTATTGTGATTTGTGTTGTTGTATTAAGTGCTTTCTTATTTAATATGGGAAACAAAACGTACAACAAACTCAGAAAAAGAGGAATCAAGGAGGGATTGTTATCTATGGCTGTCATCCAAGGGTCTGCGCCCTAGATAATACTTTTCCAGTGGGAAAAGCCTTTAAAATTCGAGTATAACAATTTTATTTTTCCGTTTTCCCTTCTTTTAATGTAGGTGCCAATTTTGAGGTAAGTTTGTAATAATTTTTCATATTTTTTCAGTTAATACCTACCCTCTTAATATTATAATTTAACTATGATGTTATGCTTTCCTATGGACACGACTCAAGGAGGGAGTCCTATGGCTGTCATCCAAGCCCTAGATAATAGTTTTCCAGTGGCAACAGCCTTTAAAATTCAAGTATAATAATTTACTTTTTTCGAAGTATCGGCTAATTAACACTTTCCAATACGCTTGGCTAGAATCGAAAAGAAAACTAAAGAGTTAGCGCATTAGTTCGATCAGGAAACGAATAATATGAATGTTGTCTTGTGTGCTGTGTAATATGAACAGGCACACGGTGTGATGCATCCCCACGTAGCCGGCTGGCTACGTTCATAGTATTCTATTCCTTCTCCCACTAATGCTAACTCTTTGTAGTTTTTACTTGGACATTAGCAAAATGTATTGTACAACATTCGATAGCTGTCACTGTATTATCACAAACATCTCTTAGGGTCGATTCCACCATTGTGTTAAACGGAGATTAAAATGACATTGTTAATGTAAAAATGTCATTTTAAACTTCGTTTAACACAACGGTGGAATCGATCCTTAATAACTAAATGATTTCATTTAATAGTTTCTTTTTTTTTTCAGTAAAATGGATATGGCTAGAATTATCTTCGTCTTTAAAATATATTAAATAAGTTTTATAATTTTTCAAATAAAATACTTTATACAATTTTTTGTTTTTTTTACCAGAGCCAATTTTTTTTCAGATCTAACCTCTATAGGTAAAAAATAAGTGATTTATGTAAAATTGAAAAGTATATTACATTTTCTTTTAAATGTGTTGTTAATCCAAATGCTGCTCTTATTGTAATAGCTAATAATAAAAGAATTTGTATTATTTTTAGCTATCAAAATAAAAATAGCGCCTGGATTTACAGCTCGTTTAATCGAACATGCAATATACTTCTCAATAATTATTGCCGAATGAATATATTTAAAAATTCCCGACATTCCGCGGCTGAAAATTTACAATTTTGGCGGGAAATTTAAATTTCGCCTTAAAATTATATTTGAATTTACCGCCATATCGAGTTAGTTGAGCGGCCAGACACAGACGCATTCTTGCGCTGCAAACTTAGTGCCAACTCTTTAACAAGTGAGATGCACTACTATAGGGGTGTGTATTGGTTATCCTGCGTTCATGGTGAATGGTTTTGAACCGCTTGTCTATACCGAGATATAATAGTCATTGCGCGTGCGGTAAAAATTCAAAATTGATAATTGAAACTGTGAATTAGTACTTCTGAATCAGTTCAGGATTATTACCGCGAACGAAGCTATTATTAATGTTATATTTCAAACAATATGGCTCTTATTAATTATTCATAACTAGAAAAATAAAGAAAAACAAATTTTGTACATTTTTAACTAATGGATTTTACATAACTAATAATATATTTTTACTGCACTTTCCCAGACAGCACAAATCAATCCATTGGATGTCCATCGGAAGTCCATTCATGGACATATCGGCTGTCCAAAGGACGTCCAGCATTTTACCAAAGGACATCCAATGGACATCCACTGGACTATACAAATGTCCCACTCCTGGACGTCCATTTGGACTCCATGAAAGGTCCATATATGGACTCTTTTTGTATTGCTTTTGGACAATTTATGGACATCTGACGGACATCACCACCTATATTAATATGAAATAAAATAATTGCAACTATAGACTTATTTTTATTGTCATAAATAATATCAAGCATGTATTAGTTTTATACGCACTCCTTTCTGTTGACCTTCTCAGCCATTTTCTTAAGTCTATTTCGCTTACTTTTTAAGCAGCACCATTGTCACTCTCAGCAGCAGCTAAAAAAAGACATTACATTTTATACGAATATTGAGTCTTAAATCAATCGTTTAATAAACGCCTGATCAGGCAAAAGTGATAGTTAAAAATGAGGGGCCTAGTATCAAAACCGGCAATATCCCACTTTCATAGTTTAGAGATATTTACGAATAACTACTGCTGCCTTATTATTTATGCTAGATAGTTGGAGATTATTGAAAACGGTAGTTTACTCGATTCTGAACAATAACTAATAGTTCTGTTACTTAGAACTGACAAGGTTTTTCCAAAATATAATACAAAAATATGGAGATTGCCGGTTTTGTTCCTAGAGGTAGGACATTGCCGGTTTTGATACCGAAATGTATAAATAGACCCGAGAAAAAAGGCAATGAAAGACGAAGTGAGTGCTAAACTAAAACTGTATTTTTCTTTAGGTAACAACATAGTAGAAAATAATATCAAAAATTAAACCAATACAGATGGAATCTCTGCAATGAACTCGCAAGAGGGTTCATCATCAACAAGTTGATTAGCTTCTCTGTCTTGGGTTTCCTCCGACTCTTCAGGATTTTCTGTGTGGCTCTCCAACATTTCCTCGCTGGGAACGATATCATTATAAAACATCAGTTCATCTAGATCTCTCCACTTTTTGCCAAAGTGTTTGGTCAGCAATTTGTTCACGTCATTTAACTTCAGACTGTTGACCTGAGGCAGGCCGGCGTTGATTAGATCTGGTTTAATCATGCCAATTGGTTTTCCTTTTTTTCTGAATCTCTTAAAGGTTTGCAAGTCGCTCCTATAATGGACTTCACCTCTTATTAAAATATTTCCAGACTGGCATCTCTTCAGATAAAATCGTTTCGTATTTTTAAATTGGAAGTGCCATGATCCTGGGGGTTTCAGTACCTCTTTAACGCTTTTTTTCCAGTCGTAAACAGTACAGTCTGTACCTAAACGAATGGGAGTCGCAATTTTTGAAAAGATTTCAATGTAGGTGTCAGGTTTGGTTATTACTTCCAGTTTTTTAATGTTCTTTTCGATGTGACCAAACACCCTGTCTGCTGGAAGAAAGAAATGCCCCACTACGGGAAAGATGACTTCCAAATTCTTAATATTTAACGGGGCATTATTTGCTAGCCATTTGGAGCACATCCCTATAAGAGTGCTATTCTTGTTTTGGCCGCTACATCCATCTGCCATAAGCCTAACCGTGGTATGGTGAGGGCCAAACTCAATTTTTTTCAGTCTATCATATACAGCTGATGAAACCTCATTGGAACTTTTTGCGAACTCATTTTCGGTCCAGTAGTACGAAAAAACATTTTCTGGATTAAGCTTGGATTTTGATGTACCTTCTACAATCGTAAAGTTGTAGAGGTACAACTGCCTTGAATAATAGGCTGTTTGGTCTGGCACCTTTGGTAGAACTAAGTTCTTCTCGCAATCGAAAGATATGGTTACCATATCATCTCTAGCTTCTTTAAGTAGATTGAAAAAAGCATCTGCTCTCAGTTTGTGAATTTTTTTGTCTGTTGAAAGCTTTTTCTTTTCTTCTTCATCTTCGCAACGTTTGATTCTTTCAGCCAATTCAAGGCACGTGGAACACACGTCAGTTCGCGGTGTTGTGAAACTCAAATTATACTTTGTGTTGAAAATTGTTCGAAAATACGACAATTTTACTTTTTCTTCTGGACTGCACTGCTGATCATACATGGTGTGCATTTTTTGTATCGATAAATCTGAAGGAAGGTATAGTCTTTTTGTAATGGAGCGGCAATAGTGTGATTCAATGCACTTGAAACTATTGATGAACTGTTGAACCGCCGCTTGTTTGTTTTCGTATTTAGGAGTTTTTCGATCTCCACCTCTTTTTTCTATTGGTGCTTGACCACTGGAAGTAAAACTCTTCATGACGTGGCTCACACGATGTTTTGTAATATCAAGTATGTTTAAAAAAGCCGACTGGCATACGGGAACGTTCGCTTTTGAGGAATAATTTCTCACAAAACATTTTACATGGGTAACTTTGGCTTCTCGTGTTGCATTTTTCGGACGGCGACGTTTGCACACATCAACAGAGCAATGCTTTAGAATGAACGAGTCTTGCAATAGCTTGTTTTTTGTCGCATAAAATGCTTCATGAAAGTCTTTAACTTCCTTCATGGTTAACGAAGAACACTGAAAAGCCTTCGTTTTGTGACCACATGTTGGATATTGTGGCAACTGTTTTGCAGAATATCTGCAAAGAAGACTAGACAATACAACTCTATTATCAGTATGAAAAGAAAGAAAATACCTGAGCTTCTTGCGAACATTACATTTCCATGTGACTGGATCACGTTTTCTTTTACGGGCCTTACCCGGCTCAGCAGGAGATGCATTCACTTCCATTAGGTTCTCAGGCAAAACTCAACAATCAACACAAGATTTAACAGGATGAACAACCACAATGGACTAAACGAAAGCAACAAATATAATAGGTATTTGCTATTTAAATGCTATTTCATGTGATCAGCTGATCACATGTCGCGATTCTGATTGGGTGGCATGGAGTTTGCCGATTTTGATTCTGAAAGTCATATGGAGATTGCAGGTTTTGATTCTGATGAGTAGTTTCCAAACTAAATTTATATGGGATAAAACCGTTTTTGTTACCAACTAGAAACATATTCCAATAGTGCACAACGAGACGAAAAAACTGCTATATGCAACACATTTTACTGAAATTTGGAGATTGCCGGTTTTGATACTAGGCCCCTCAAATGTAAAATTTTTAGATAAAATATTATTAGCTAATATGAAAATATGCATTGACTAATGTACTTTACCCCTATACTTACATATAAACAAAAAACTGCTCATTGTTTCTTTAAATTACCATTTTACTTTCATGCCATCATATTATGTGAATTCTTTCGTGAGGGTATTAGAAATTATGGAAACGAACCATCTTTTTATATGTTTGTCATGTCCTTGTCCCTGGTTTTGTTAACTGCTGAATCTAAAATTGCAATAAAAATATGTATTTGTAAACATAAAAGAGAAACATCTTTCAATGCATTATTTCTTAAACGTTACAAAACGATTCTATTTTATTTAATAAAAGTAAAACTTACAGCTTCTTTAAAAATATTTGTATCTTTTAAATAGCCTTCTACTTCTGCTAACGTCTCATGTAGTACAAATAGAAACTTTTCTTCTGCTTTGAAAGTTTTCTCACCTCTTAGTTACAATAATAATTGTGTTGACATCATCTCGAATTTGCAGCATATTAGTTAGTTTTTAGTAAAGCCATTTTCTTAAATAGGTAGGTACATCATTTGACAAAATGTCTAAAAGAAAGGGATTGTTTGAATGTAAATCGAAAACATAAAGTTTAAAACATAATTGATAGGTTTTATTAGTTTAAAACAAACGATTTCCTTTTTAATTTTTAGATTTTTAAATGATTTAATTAATAATTATACTTATTTTCTTACCAGATAAACATCCATGTGCCGTGTTTTCTTCTTAACCTCTTTCTTCTTTTCTTCTTCGAGTCTGGCCTGAGTGGCCTTTTACTTTTCTATCTTGTCAACAAAGGCGAGTGGAGAGGAAAATTATTTGATTTATTTTAATTAAAACCTAGTAGTAAATAATTAAATTATACAAGAAGAATTATAATAATTTATTATAAGTTAGTCATTTTTATATTGTCCATCATGGACATATTTTGGACATCCATTGGACTTCTGAAAGGGTATATCCATTGGATAACGGAAAACGGATGTCCAATGAATATCCATATGAAGTTCATGGACATCCAGGACATTATTTGGACAAAATATGGACGTCCAATGGACATCGTGTGCTATCTGGGTTAAGGTCATTTATACTAACGGTATTCAAAAATTTTTTTCAAAATATTGACAAAACCAGTTTAAATTTAAATTATTAAATCACAATAGGTTATTCCTGTCCTATTTTACCTGTATACATATAAAACCGTAATTCATTAAACCATCAGCTTATTAAAATGCAGCCAAAATTGAAACGTAAAGCAAATATTGGCCAGAAAATTATCTCTGGATTATTTCATTAATTATTAATTTACCTACCCATAAAAGTTTTACAACCACGTCTATAATAGAGTCTGTTTTCGACAGGATGAAGGTAGAGTAAAATAAATGAATTTGGTTTATTAATTTTTGTTCTAATATCTATAAGTTAGAAGAAGCTTTAATATCTAAGAGAGTTTGCTTATTATTAAAATTTCCTATTTTAAAGCTTACCTGCCGACAAATAATCTGTTTTTTAGAATAAGGGTCTATTTATACTCCCTTCTTATTAGTATTTGTATTAGTATTATGATTAAGCATTAAATTCTTTTTTAATAATATTTTTCCTAATAAGGTATAATTTTGCAGTCAACAAAATGTTGGTTACTGAAGAAATGTGTAAGAGGCTAGTTGTGTTCTTAGAATATTTTTTAAGATATTTGAGCTATAAACGTCTTTTATTAATATTTTTAGTAGTTAATTTTATTTAAAAATATTATTCAAAAATAGGTTTAAGGATATTTTAACGGATTTACGTCTCAAATTTATAACACATAAAAAGGAGCAGAAATTTGATACAAATCAGACAGAAAAGAGGCCTTTGTTCTCTCGTGGTCGTATGTCATTTGTCAACTTTATATTCGGTAAATAAAGCTGATACACAAAAATTGTATACAGCGCATGATTTGTACCGAAATATTATCGTTTTCCAGCTTGTTGGAACCAATGAGGTTGAATACATGCCAAAAAAAACGACACCCCTTCCCCCTCTCTTAGTGGTCATGTCATAGTTGTCAAAGAGCTGTCAGAACTTTGTTCAAATTTAAATATTTCGACGTTATTTCTATCTTAATAAGTGTTTTTTTTTATTAATTTGTATAAAAATCATGACTAAGTGTGCCAAAATTAATTGTAAGTAAGTATAAGGAGTGTACTTAGAATTTTTTTTAGAATGCTTAACTTTTTTTTTTATAGGTTTCCAAAAGACCCACAATATCTCAAAATTTGGTCTAAATTTGTGGAAAAAGACCAATTTGAGCCTAAACCGAATAGCATGTTGTGCTCTATTCACTTCAAAGAAGAATTTTTTGTTAGGGTCAGATTGAAGAAGAATGCTGTTCTGACAATAAATGAATGTTTAGTTAGTATACACTTTATTTACAATAAAACTTAAATAACTAACTTAATAAAGAACATTGACTTGACTAACTTTATAATTAAGACAAATAACTATATTAAAACTTAGATAACTATATTAAAACTTAGATAACTATAATAAAACTTAAATAACTAACTTTATAATTAAACTTAAAAACCAACTATAATTAAACTTAAAAACCAACTATAATTAAACTTAAAAACCAACTTATAATTAAACTTAAAAACCAACTTATAATTACACTTAAATGACTAACTTTTTAAGTAACACATAATTTAGAATAAAATTTCAAGTATTTAAAAGCAGTTTTTATTAGATCCTAATTTCCTATTTATTATTATACCGTTTTGATAATGAATATACCATATAATTATAAATACTGGTGATGTATTTTTATTATTTAATTAGATTTGTGGCCATCACTCACTGCTATGTACCTCCTTATCCTCATGATATAAAATAATATGCCCGCTCATGTACCACATTATAATTATTATTAATATTAAATGACCAAACATTAAATTTATGTTCCTTAATTTGAAAACCTGCCGACTTTGTTCACAATACACAGTAAATATAATTTAAAACATATTACGAAGTTAATGATATTTAAAAATTAGTAGTTTTGGAACTTAAACTAGTAGTTTTTATATCTTGGATCTATATTTAAGGCTTTATAACATACCAAATCTTGTTCCAGACTAACCCATCCATACCTACACCTCCTCCTCCAAAAATCAGGATCCTATCAAATATTCTTATTAATCCAGCAAATAAAACCAGTCAGATCGACTTACCTGTACCCTCTGCTTCTCTAAATATTCCATATGAAGAGCTGACGCCAAAGAAAATATTACATACACTCTCCTCTGTCCGGGCAACAAGTGCAAAAAGAAAGTAAAAATTAAAATTGCTAAGACGACAACTTTCTCGAAAAGTGAATAAAATTGCCAACTTATAAAATATATTAAATGATTTAAGTAAAAAACGTTTGATACAGGAAGATGAGTTAGATATAATGTCAAAATTTGGGGGTCCCATCGAGATGTGTAGCAGGCAATTAAAAAAAAAGTCTAACCTACCATTGCCTAAGAAGTATTCAGAAGAGCTAAAAGTGTCTTTCTCCACTATTACTCACCTGCTGCTTATAATTATGTAAGAAGAACATTTGACACTTGCTTATCACATGTCCGTACAATCAGTCGATGGTATCAAAGTAAAAAAGGTGAGCCTAGATTCACAAGTGAGGCTTTCAATGCCCTACAGATTAAATCAAACTCTTCCAATAAAAAAATAATTCGTGCACTCATTATGGATGAAATGGCCATTCGTCAACATGAGGAGTTTGTTGGCGAGCGTAGAAGTTATGGTTGTGTAGATGTAGGAACGGAATTCATAAATTCTAATGTCTTTTCGAATATTATGCAGCACAGTTTGGACCAGTTTGTGTTGGATAATCATAGAATATTATTAATCGAGTGGATAGTTGATAAATATGTTAGTATCCGACTAACATATCTCACTAAAACTAGAGTTAATAAAGCTGCTAGGATAAGACATCAAAACAACAAAATAGTGTTGTTTAAAGGTCAATAAATATTTTTTTAAATAATAAAAAATTTTTTGTAGTGTCTTATTAAGAATGGGACACAGAAAAACTGAAGAGTTACCTATAATTTTACCAAATTTGGCAAAAGTTTTTGGTGTCATAAGATACGTTACACTTATTTGAACTACAATTATATATTTTTTGATGTTTTTTAAGTAAATCGTATAGGTACTTTTGTTGGGAACTTATAAGAAACTTCAAAATTAAAATGAAGAATATTCGCATTCTAAGCATAGTCTTATTTTTAATCAGACTCTTCAGTTGTTCTGTATTCCTTTCTCAATGAGACACCTTGTATATAAACTTCCCGCTTGAACAATTTTATATTTTTCAAGTATGTACAATACAGGTGTATCAGAAATTAAAGCAAAAAGACAACTTATAACAAAGGTTTAAATTTAGTAATGTCAAGTCATCCTTGCACCCTAAAAAAGTACCAATGAAGAAATTATTCTTCCAATGCAACCAAACAGTTATTTTTAGGATAATATTTTGTGTCAAATGTTATCCACAGCCACAGGGTTTCTTTTTAAATGGCATGACATTCAAAATTTTGGTCAAAACAATTTTCATCATGCACTTTTCTTGGAAATTCACAATGCTTTATTAGCTTTAAAAACACCAGTTTCTAGAAACTTTTTCACTATAACACTATCATTACTGATCAGAAAAAGTGGTTAAAGTTTTCTTTTTGTAATCACAAATCGCAACTGAATGTCTATTTTTAAAATAAATTATCTCTATAATTCCATTTGTATAGTTGTATGCTGTGCATCTGCGAGATTGTTGTTTATTATACATAGGTACCAATTATAGAAATCTTTATTAAGTACTTGCTTGCAATTTTAGTAATATATGTACCTACCCTATATATTTAATTATTTCAAACATAAATAAAACCAACAACTATTATCTGAGTCTTTTTAGTTCCGATTGGTTTTGACAGAGTAGTTCTGATCATGGTTTTCTTCCATCTACTTTTAACCATAAAGTCATACCTAGCTGAATTTTTGGTCTTTTTAAACTTTTGACTGTAGCGGGTCATATTTTTAATGTATGTCATCTGCAGCAGAAAGACCTACATGTTTTACATTTAAAAGTAATTAATTGTCCTTTCTATAAACTCGGCTGTATTTTTACTGAAATATATTTATTCACAATTCACGTAGTGGTTTGGTTTTTGGTTTGGTAGTTTGATGTCATAATTCTCCTCATTGTCAGATTTTGACATTGGCAGCTTTGATCAAGACAAGAGAGTCCTTGAACGAAAAATCGTAGTTTGGGTTTTAGTTTTAAAGCACAAAGAGATTAACAAATCTGATGCACAGTGTTATATGAACGTTGATTTGATCACACAGGTCATATATCGGACGGTTTCGGCGAAGACAGAACAATATAATAATATTAATCTCTTTTATGGTGTTGGCATTGGCTTGATCGGAAAACGTGTAGAAGTCATAATTGCGCAATGTCATCTTATTAATTTCGAATCGATTATGTTGAAACAAATCTTAGGTAAGTAAGTCATTTAAAAGTTGTAATTCTGCATACGGACTTTAATTATATTTGAATACGACTCTGCTTAGTCAACCATTTAAGCCACGCCCAGTAGGGTCATTTTTAATAAAACGTATCATATGCAAAACAATTGCCTCATGGCATCTCCATTAGTATCATACCTTCATGGTTGGAACAAACCTGTAAACAAGACAATCATATGTGTATTGTCAATTATTATTATCCGTTGTCTATTAAAAACAAAGGCCAAATACGTCATTGATTCATTTGATAAAAAAGAAGAAGTTTAATATTTAACTTAAAAGTTGAACCTGTCAATTATTAAGCATAAATTTTAATGCTAATACTAATCATAAATCGAGTATAACTGTCCCTATTACATTGTGAAGGTTCAACTTAATTTTTAATCATAATATTAATGCAAATACTAATAATAAGGGCGTATAAATAGACCCTAAAGTATGTATGTAATGTTTTCTAAATTTTGTAAAATTAGTTAAATTTTGTTATTGTTAGTTAAATCAAGGTGGTAAGCGAAAATAATGTCAATAACATTAGTGACAAAATTGTTCAACATGTCATACAAAATTTAAAATCGTAAAGAAGAATTGAAATTCTCCTAATCGCGCAGAGTTAAATCCCATTGAATTCATCTGGTCACAATTAAAAGGTTATGTTTCTCGAAACAATACAACATTTAAATTACCTGATGTGCGAAATTTGTTTTTGGAGGCAGTTTCAAATGTAAATGAAAAACATTGAAGAAAATGGATTGATCATGTTAAAAAGGTGGAAAATTCATTTTGGAAAGTGGATATAGCAACGGAAAACTTAATAGACCTATAATAATAAACCTCAGAAAAGACAATAATGATACCAGTAGTTATAGTGAAAACAGGGACTTTTAAAGATAGTTCATGAATTTGAACTTATTTATATTATAGAAACTTATTTTGCTGAGTACGCCTATGGAGTGTGACGTTATATCTCCACTTTTATTGCACGCCTCTTTTATTCAGACTTTTGAGGAAAATTTAATAGAAATTAAAATAAAACTAGACTACTAAAACCATCCGTAAGTAACAGACCTACTAGATCAAAAACGACAAATTGTTGGGATAAAATTAGATCTTCTTACCGAACACTGTCGCTTAAGAAGGCACGTGAGTTTATTCAATCCATCAGAAGAAGCAACATATTGTGCAGGTTCTGTGAAGAGGAAGAAGAAATATCAATCCACGTCCTGTGCCAGTGTGAGGGCCCTGTCTAGATTACGGTTTCTAACACTATGGAAAGAAAAGACAGACGCATATAACCAAATTCGAGAGCCATTGTAAAGACTACTTAACCCTATAATAAAGACATAATTTAAGGTAGGTTACTCGCGACAGTCGTGCATAAAAATATCGCCTAATGGTAAATACCAAAAGTTCCAGATGCTGAAAAACGTTATTTTTGTAAGAAACTGGGCACAACGCATGTAAGTTTATACAGGGTGGCGTATCCTATACTCGTCGGTCTCTGTAGGGAAAACGACATATTTGATTTTTTTTTTTCGTAATAGGGATATACAGGGCCATTAACACTACAAATTAAAAATAATTTAGAATATACAGCGTGACCCAAAAATAGGAATTTATATCAAAGTTATGTTTTTTTAAAGGGACCAACCCATATTTGATGGTGTCTTTTACTTCCCCGGAAAAAATAAAGTAAAGTTTTCGTAATGTTTCCTATACCTTTCTCTTTTTGTTTTTGAAACATTTAAAGGATTCTTAATCTATAAGCTTGAACAACATAACCTAGTATGTCGCGGTTATTTAAAACATAAACAGTCATCTGCGATATGCATAGCCAAGATATTACACTATCGAATAAAAGGCAAATTTTTCCATTACATCATACAGGATGCTCATTTAGTCTAATTGAATTAGACTTACATATGGAGTTGAATAATATTCCTATTTTAAATGGCACACCCTGTATTTAATAACATAAACTGATAGACATTTAAATTATCTTTGGTTCCATATAAGATTTCTCCATGCCTAAATTCAATGGATCTTTAGTAAATAGCTGTTTTTTATTTTTAACATACGGATTTTATCATATTATCACAGCTTATACAATACAGCTAAAACACTCTCTTGGCGGTAACGGTTTGCGTCGATTCCGTCGCGCATCGCTTAAGCTCCGCCTTCGGACGGAAAAGACGGCTTTGGCGTTCAGAAGCGTACTTAGGTAAGGTATTGGGCCGTGCGTATAATTTCGTTGAGTCTATAATTTCATTAATTTTGTTTCAGCTCTCTGTTGTGTTAAGTTAAAGGTACTATTATTATTTTGTTGACTCTTTAGCTGTGAGAGGAATGAGTGATAAATATAATATCCATGTGAGTGTAGAAAAATAAAATTTTCTAAGCCCACATGGATATTAGTTAATCTACGCAGAGACTACAAAACGAAAAAGTATGCTATTGCGTTCAACTAAACAAATATATTTCATATCCATTTTAGGTAGTGAGAACACTTTAAAAAAATTGAATCCACAAGTCACAGTTCATATTTTGGTCACCCAAGTCCTATTATTTAAAAATTTTTAAATAAGTGACAATTCTGTCAAACTAATTGTCAGTATATATTTTAGTTATTAATATTAAATATACATTAAAATGAGTTATTGCTCTGTAGACTGGATAATTAATAGCATTTTTGTTTTTATTGGGTCCACATTTAAAAAAAAAATGTAATCTACATGATACTAATTTAATTACGAGTATTAAAACTAAAATCCTAAAATTATCGGTGAAGATGAGGACAGAGCATCTGCCTTCCACGCGAAAAGCCCGGGATTAAATCTTTTTTTATGTTTATTTTATTTTATAAATTAGTAAAATTTGTAAATTATTTTAAAATTAGTTATGTTATCTAAATAACCTAAAATAATTTTTTAAATTTGTAGATTTTCGTTAGTGCGTCGTAGAAAAAATATACTGTATAAGTCGAGTCCATGTCCATATCACAATTAGACGATTGAGTAATCCGCCTACGGCGTCATGCTTAAACTTCGTCTTCGTGTGATATGACTATCATATCCACTCTTGTTAAACAAACTACTATTTATTTGTTTTCTTGGTTTAAGTGTTACATTAGAAATAGGAACTAAATTAATTTACTTATTAAGTTTTCTTATAAAAATCGATATTACTTTCTCCAAGTACAAATTTAGTACCTACGTAAAATTAGTACTAATTATGTAATTTCGTGTAATATTGTAATTCAAATTTCACATTACTATAAAGTTTCAAAATTCCCTACTTCGGTATGGTTAGATAAAAATTAAATATAATATACTCGTATTGATAAAAACTATCAAAATATTACTTCTACAAATCTGTATTCCAATGAATAAGAATACATCTAAAGAAAACCAATACTGTTAAAATAAAAGCACAAGTGACCGATTCGTTATAATTCCAGAATACCATAGACTTCCCAGACCTCAATCGAAGCATTCGTTTATCTAGGTATAAACACTTGCCAGACACACGGAATACCACTTAATTTGCATCCACGGGCGTGACAAAATTCGTTAACAATTGAAGCCCTTGGTGTAAAAAGGATCCAAGCCACAATTGGTCGTGAAGTGACTGTTTTAGCTCAAAACATCTGTTAACGAGGATATTACTAGCCACATACAAATTATTTTACCTCTAATCCGAAAGATGTGCTATTTTTCGTAATATTTATTTTTAAATAATTTTTTAAATAATATTTGACACGTTTAAAACAAATTTAAAACTTAATTTTTCAAAACTTACTTAATGTGGCATGTAACCAACCTTATTACGCCAACGTCTTCAATTATTTCATTAATAAAAATATTTTTTAATCCGGGCCCGACTTTTCCGTCGAATCTAATAGAGATAGCACTATTCCGTCGTGGTTCTCGACCACCACATCAAAGACGCCGACACTGAGTTGTGGAGCTGTATTGTATAAGCTGTGATATTATTTTTTAATCATAGTAACCATAGAGCAAATATCACTCAAAATATGGTATTGAACAAAATAAACATTTTTACCACTTTTCAATGTAAAATAGTTTCAATGTAAACGAAAACTATAATTTTTTTAATAAAAAAAAAAAACATTTAATGACAAGAAAATTTGAATTATTTGAAAATTACACACAAATGAAAAAGAGTAAGAAACAAATTGAAAACAAAACAAAAAAAATGAATTATAAAAAATGTTCAAAGTGACGACCATCTTGTTCTAAACACAACTGAACTCGTTTTTCAAATAATCGCTTCACTTTGAGAAGAATTTCTCCAGTTACTGTCTGAAAAGCAGCTCTTATAAAAGCTTTCATATCTTCCGGAGTAGTTGGTGGGCTGTTATAAACTATACTTTGTATGTGTCCCCATAAAAAAATCCAACGGCGTCAAGTCTTGAGATCTTAGAGGCCAATTATGTGGACCACCTCTTTCGATCCATTTAATAACAAAACGCCGGTTTATTTATCGCCGTACTCGAAGTTGAAAATGTGCGGGAGCTCCATCCGACTGAATCCATGTATTTAAAGGTACATTATCAAGGAGCCCAGATAATTTTCTCAGCAAAAATTTTAGAAATTTTCTGCCATTAAGATGACCGGTAAAAACATAAGGACCAATAACATGTAAACCTAATATTCCTCCCCACACATTCAAGGACCACCTCTGCTGATGATCGAGAGTACGAAAGACGTGAGGATTTTCATCACTATAATAATGAAAGTTATGGCGATTAACGAGTCCATTATTATGAAACGTGCACTCGTCCGAAACAGAACATTATCAAAAAAAACCGCAACTTATTCTACTTTATCCATAACCCATAAACAGAAATCAATTCTTTGTTGAAAGTCCCCTTAGTACAGCTGTATCTTATAAGGATAAAATTTATGTTTTTTTATTATTCGTTCAATACTTCTCCTACTTATTCCAGTTTCTTTACCAATAGCCCGATGACTTGTGTGTGGGTTTTCTATTAGTGAGCCAATAACCCAAAATTCATTATCATGATCTCCTACAATAGGTTAAGGCTGAATAATTTTTTTATAATCTACGTTTCCGCTAACTTTAAACTGTTGTAGTAATCTTTCAAAAGCACGTCTGTCAGGTTTCTCTCGATCTGGATATTTTTGGCCATAAACTCTAGAAGCCAATAAACAGTTTTCATGACACTCACCAAGAGCAAGCACCATATCAATTCTCTCTGCTTTAGAATAAGTTTTTATGTTTAAAATTCGATTTTTCGTACATTTGATATCTAACTTACTAAATAAAAATGTCAAACTCGCATTTGATATTTAAATTCAATGGTCACTTTGACGGGAAAGAGTATTTACAAAAATTAGCTATGTTACACATAAAAACAGATATTTACTAAAAAACCGTTGAATTTAGGTATAGGTAAATCTTATATGGAATAAAAGATAATTTAATTTAAATGTCTATCAGTTTAAGTTATTAAATACAGGGTGTGCCATTTAAAATAAGAATAATATTCAACTCCATATGTAAGTTGAATTCAATTAGACTAAATGAACACCCTGTATGATGTAATGGAAAAATTTGCATTTTATTCGATAGTCTAATATCTTGGCTACGCATATCAGAGGTGACTGTTGATGTGTTTTAAATAACCGCGACATACTAGGTTATGTTGTTCAAGATTACATATTAAGAATCCTCTAAATGTTTCAAAAACGAAAAGAGCTAGGTATAGGAAACATTACATAAACTTTACTTTATTTTTTCCGGGGAATCAAAAGACACCATCAAATATAGTGTTCCCTTTAAAAATATTCATATTTTTGGTTCACCCTGCATAATCCAAATTATTTTTAGTTTGTAGTGTTATTGTCCCTATTAAGAAAGAGTCGTTTTCCCTACAGAGACCGATGCGTTTAGGATGCGCCACCCTGTATATATGGATACGTTATAATTTCTAGTAAAATCCATCCGGAAATGTCGCAAATATATGAATGGTGGGCTATAGAAATGTGTGACTTCCTTATACTAATTTTAAGGGTTTGATTTGGTTCATACAGAACCGCTGATTCCAGTTCTTAAATAATACTGTGGACGAATTAATTTTTCAAGAACACGTCGCGAAGTTATAATAATCTCCTAGTTGATCGAGTGTTATTCACTTGCCGCGCGTTAAGTGTAGCGATTACAATGTTGCCAAGTTGTAATTATTGTACGCAACTATGCGTGGACTGCTTTAAAAATCTATCTTTTTACCAAGACGGTCACAAAATTCAGCGTTTCTTTAGAACATTTTACTTCTTGATTTATATTACAGGAAATGTCTCGATGCCTATATTCTTAAGGAAGTGTAGGATTTTGAGTTGCTTCAAGTTAGGAAAGTCTCCCTCTTCTATCTGATATGCTCTTAGGTCTAGTGCCCTTGGATAAATATGAATGGATATTTTGTCCTCCTCCTCACAGAATCTGCACTCACTATCTTCTACTATTCAAGAGTGTTAATTATGCACATTTTGATTATTAATAAATATCTCGTTTCACCGACGGTCAAAAAATTTCATTTTTTTTTTTTAGTTACGTCAAAGACACTTTCATTAACATTATATTTCAATTGTATTGAATTCCTAAGAAAAGCCGTTTTACGAGTGAACTACCTTAAATACCTTAAATAACAGATGCCTACAAATGATCTAAATAGGTCACGGTGGACAAGGATAAATAATTTCGAGTTTCTTTTAAATCTAATATAATCTAATACAACGCTTTGGTTAGGATCCTATGGTAGAGCACGTATATTTTTAATTAATTTTCAAAATACTTCAGTAGTCCAAACTTTCTTATTCGTAATAAATATTCCGTATTTTTCTATTTTTTTATTGTATCATTAATATCCGACTAAACCGACTAAAATACTGTTATACATATTAAAAACATACTTAACTATAATGTACATAAAACTTTTAATGTGAATACAATGTAGTCCGTAATTTCTGATTTAAATTTTAGCGTAACTTTTCCTATAAAGAATAAAAAAAGTAAAAAAGATCAGGTGTGGAAAACCATTTCCTCTCCCACTTAACTGTTGCAACGGTAACTGAAAGTAGCTGTAACACACACGTTATATTTTCATTAACGAAGTTATAGGAACTTCCGCCTTGATAATGGAGGAAGTTGTAAGTAAACTTATTTAAAAATTTCCTTCCTACCTTGCACTTAATCCGTATTGGATAATATAAGAAGATACACTTCCTAAATCATTTCCTCTAAATGAGATATTGTTTTATTATAACTCCTGCTTGGATCTACTTTACTCCGGCTATGTGGAGTTTCAGCGGTTTTCGCTAATGCAAATATGTTAGAGCAGAGCCGAATTCCTTATTTTCTGTTAATTTTTCCGATAATAGCAATACATAATTTATTCTGTATATCAGAGTTATCCAATAATAATATTAGTTTATTTGTCTTTTAAGTCATATGAATACAAATATTAATTACGAATAAATGTAAATACATAATCAGGGGCGCTTTCTCCATTGGTTCATTTGTACAGTCAGCACCTCATTATATTTCATAAAAACATTATTTTAAAATAAATAAAATTATTAATGCCATTTTAATAATTTTATTGTTTTCGTAGGTGTTAATATCTATTTACGGGGTACGCCCCTGGCTCTGACGAATCGAGTTTCCATGGCGCTCTTTTATAAGTGAGCCTAAAGGAGTGAGAGGCATTCTTGAAAGTCTGTAGCTAAAAAGAGATGTCTGTTTAGGGTGACTAGTGCTTGTCTGATATCTGTATAGATGAGCATGTTCCTTCCAGTGATATTGTTTCTGGTGATTTGTTTTGCTGCTATTGAGAATTCCCGTGAGCTCTCTGTATCTGTACCTGTAACGTGAGGAGGGTGGGTTACCCCACGACACTTAGGCCTCATTAGACCCATTGTGCATCTTCCTGAAATGATAGGAACCCCGTGAGCCAGCCTATAGATTTATTGGAGTTGACAACGTCGCCAAAAGGTCCTTCTCTTATATCGGCTGGTATTAACCGATACTCGCCGAACACAGATCTTCCAATAAATGAGAACTTCGAGCAATCGTAGAGGATATGTTCGATGGTCTCATCTTCTTGTTCGCACCCTCTGCAAAGTGTGGATTCTGACAGCCCCATGATATGGAGATGCTTTCGTACTTGGCAATGACCAGTCAGAATGCCTGTGACTAGGCGCAGATTATGTCTAGTCATAGTCAAGTATTTGTTTGCTGCAGTGTTGTCAGGATAACTTAAGAGCTCCCTGGCAACTCTGCAGTTTCTTGTTTTATCCCATCTTTCATTAAATTTCACAAGGGAATGTTTTTTTATTAGGTCTGTCACTACCGATTTTGTCAGGCCAATAGAAGGGACAGGTCCAAAAAGTATTTGGTTGGCTGCTTTCTTGGCTAGTGAATCAGCAAGACAGTTAGCTTTCGATGTAGCGTGACCTTTAATCAATCTTAAGGTGACCACGTTGTTGATGGATACTTTGGCCAAAGCTTCGTGACATTCTAGTACTAACCCTGAATAAATTCGTAGTCTGTTCAGGGTGAGTGGTGCTTGTCTGCTGTCTGCATGGATGAGCATGTTCCTTCCAGTGATTTTGTTCCTGGTTATTTCTTTTGCTGTTATGAGAATCCCCGTTAGCTCTATTTGAACTACACTGGTACTATTGCTCACAGCCCATTTTATGTTTAGGTTTAAGAATCTGGATTATATTCCACATCCTAAGCCTTGTTTTGTTTTAGAACCGTCTGTGTAGATATGAATCGTACCTGCCACTTCCAGCTCCTCTATTGATCTATAATAACTTTATATGGCTTATGAAAGATATATTTCGGTGAGATGGAGTCCATGTTCGCTTGAAGCAGTGGGAGCGTATCGAGTGTCTCCTGCCAAAAGTGACATCTCGCCTCACCATATCCTACATCAGGTTCTATTCCGACCATGCGGAGGCGTGTCATTATCGTCAGAGCAACCTCCTTGATGTAATTATCAAGGGTAGTGAGACTAAGAGGGACTTCCATGGCTCTAGTCGGTGTTTTTATCATGGCTCCTGTTTGAGACATGCTGTTCTTTGAATTTGTTCTAGTTTACGGATAGCTGTTAATTTTTGGGTTTTAGGTACCTATACAACTGCGCCGTATGTTAGCATAGGACTTATGATAGCCGTGTAAGTCTATGCAACGACTCTGGGGGAGAAACTCCAGGTGCGCCCCACGGTTCAGCAACATTGTTCATAAGCAATGTATGCTCTTTTAACTCTGTTTTCTAAATGTGAGTTCCTTTTTAACTAGCTGTCAAAGGTTAGTTTTGGGTTTAGGAGTTCATCCATTTCCTTGTGAAAAGGACCATTTCTGTCTTCTTAGGATTGATAGACAGAGAATGGTCCTTGTACCACTGTTGTATAATTTTTAGAGCTACTTGCATTCTTTCGCAGAGTGGGTTCTTAAAATTCCCTTTTGGCAGAATGATCAGGTCATCTGCATATGCTATTGTGTAGTGACTGTCATTATTGAGACGGCTCATGAGATTGTCGAGGACCATATTCCATAGTAGCCTCTTATATTCACATCTTCTACACTCATGTTTACTGCTCGCTTTGAAAGCATGTTATGTATCCACCCACGAACCATTTGTATAACATTCCTGTTGGTTAGTGAGTGTATTATCTTTGGGAAGGTGGTTTTATCAAAAACACCTTTTATGTCTATGAAAATACCCAAGGCGGACTCCTTATTGTCCCGGGATCTTTCTATCCGGCCAGCAACTAGGTGAAGGGCTGAATCAGTAGATCTGCCTGGGGTGTATGCATGTTGATTTGGGTGTAGTGGTGTTATAATCACCGAATCCCTTATGTACTTTTCACATAGCCTTTCCAATGTTTTCATGGAAAATGATGTCGGTATGTTTTTGGGACAGTGTAATCCATCCTTCCAGGTTTGGATATAAATACCACTTTTACCTCTCTCAATTTTTAGGAGATACACCTCAGAGCCAACGAGGATCTGAATATACCCACCAGGTGCGGCGTGAGTTCTTCCAGACCCCACTGAAGTACGGCTTAATATATACCGGTAACGGTTAAATCCGTTTTCGTTATTTGACCCAGACCCGTTCTCGTTATTTTGAAACCAACATCTCTACACAAACGTCAACTGTCGTTTACGTCTTGTGTCAAAACTCGGTTGTCACTTCGATTTAGGTTTGTCAACGAGCAGGTTGAATAATTAATTTTTAATTATCTATTATCTGGGACATCCGATTTACTAGTTACCTTAAATTATTTTAATGACCATCTGATTTAAATAAGGTAAGTTTCCTACCGATATTTTGTTGAATATATGTATTTAGTACAAGAATTTCTTTATTAAAATGTCAAATTTGAAACATAACCTCAACACATTGAAACACACATGGTCGCATATTTTATACAATTTCATCTATTATTTTGTTTAAAATAGATAATATGCTTTACTATATTTATATATGTTAAATAAGACTTTTTCTTTACCTATTGAATTTGGTCTCTGTGGAGCTTTTCATTTAATAATTTAAATTATGCATTTGATAGTAAAAAGCATCTTATCTGTTCTCCCTAATTCCTTTATTTATATTTTTACCTATTTCCTTGTAGCCTTGCTGTATATAGATGGTCTGAAAATCTTAAAGAAGTCTTATGTCTAAAAGAAATCGTGAAGAATTGATTTAGATGGTTCGATAGAAACTATATCGAGGATTCAATAGTAGCTGTGTCTGCATGAATTTTGGAAGAACTTACAAGCTGCTTGTTGGGAAATTCTCTGTGAATTAAAATTTGTCGCTACCTTATTTAATTATAATATCATAAAGATCAGTGGTTTTCTATATTTTCATCACTGATCGATTGTCAAGTTTAGAAAGTTTTAAATATAGTGGCGTCCAATATTCTCTTTCAAAGTCATATGAGTTGTTTAATAACCTGACCCACTTCCCAAATCGTAGAGCTTAAAACACTATAAACATTTATAAAATAATAACATCACATTACAAGGTCCTGACGATTTAAATGGAGAGAAGCTGGATATAGCCCATCTAATTTTGTTATGGCCTACAATGTGTTTGGCAGTTTTCCAATCATAGACAGATGGATTGTATTCATCCTCTGCCCAGTCCGCCACGTCAGTGATGACTGAGTCAGGGAAGTATGTTGACAGCAAAAGTTTGATGCTATCTTCGAAGTTGGCAGTTTTCGTGCCATCCTGCCAATGCTGCGGTATTGATCTTTTGAAAAAGCCTTTTGAAGCCTCGCTACCTGCTAGATCTCTACTATCTTCCTCTGTTTTTGCCTAATAATTTTATTGTATTTTCTTGGGTGAGATTTGTAATTATTCCAGTCCTCTTTGAGTTTGGTGGTTCTTGCCTTATTAAAGGATTTCCTAGCCATATTTCTGATGCGATCCAACTCGTAACACACCTGATCGAGTTGGATCTGCCACAGTGGACAGGATTTCTTATAGGCGTTATTTATTGTTCTTTATTGTGTTCGAGTACATTTCCATGGTATTGTTATAGTTCTATAGTTCTATAGTTTATCAATTAATATTTGATCAATCCTCTCACAAGCCTTGGAGAAATCAATGTACATGACATTGTCGGAAGAAGATGAATCTATAAATAAACTATTTAAGCCTCTATCTGATTCGCTTAAGGAGATTGTAAGATATTACATCAGTCCGTCAGTAGGATTAAGAAGAAAGAACCACTACTGACTCTTAAAAAAACACCATCGAGAATGTCTCAAATTATCTGAAAAGTAAAGGAAAAAGAAGGAACACCGTTTCTTTCTTTAGAAGAAATAGCCAAAGATGATGGTGATGATGATGATGATGACGATAATCAGAGGTCTAGAGAAAAGCAACAAGAAGCAAGTTTTTCGGAACAAGTAATCGATGAATACCTGGAACAATATCCAGTCATGTCCCAGCCATATATTAAAGCTCATTGGTCATATAGCCCGATAATAGATAATTTATATGGACCCACCTATGATCCTCTCACTTCAAAATGGTTTCTAGGAACAGAACAGGATACATTAAGCTAGAGGGACAGCAAGTACGGGGAACGCCTGGACTTTATCAACTCATTTTTTATCGTGAACCTGTCGATTACAATGATAAAGATTTAGCTTCATACAAGGGGTTTGTTAAAATTAACCGATAATTATTTAAAACAAGATGGTAATTAAAAAAGGAACAGCAAGAGATAAATGGACGCGTATTCTTAAATTTATCGTTGAGCGCAAAATACCTCCTTCAGGTAGTGGTCTCACGTACAACGAAAAACCTATAGAATACGTATATTGAGATTATTTAAATGAGCTAGTCGATCGTTTAAAACTACTAATAGCGTCTAAGGATGCTGGAAATACATCTCATGATAATTAAATTGTTGCCATCATCAACGAACTAAAAGAGGCTAATATAATACGTTAATAAAATATTTTAAACCATTTGCATCATGAGTGTTGATAAATTCGGACGTCATTCGGGTATAACTTAGCGTAATATTCCTATTTACCGAGCGGCGTTAACTGCTCGTACGCCAGAAGGAGATATTGATGCTAAGTGGTACAAAATATGTAACATTAAAGAACCAACAGACGATAGTGATGCTACGAATAAGAAGTATGTTGATGCTGCTGTGACGAAGTTGAAAACGACAACAGATGCACTTTCAGATGATATACTGTACTGAGGGTTGTTAAAAATGATTTAAAAAAATTGAAGGATAAAAATGAACAACTAAATGATACTATATTAAAGGAGCAAGCCATAACCTAGCTAATAAAAAATATGTAGATCAAGCTATTGCAAATTCAAAAATGTTTCATCGAGCTGACATACGAAACTCCAGTAATGATATATTACTTGAGGTACATCTATATGTTAAGGAGTATATTTACGAACCTTTAGAAAGAAGATTGAATGAATTATCAAAGAAAATTGAGTCTATCGAAAAACTTCATACTCCTTAAATATAGTGTAATTTAACATGTTACATTCAGTCATGGTTTCGAAAGAAAAGATAGAAGTAGTCAACGAACTGCATAAAGATGCTCAAAAAAATTATCCTAGACGATGTACGATAATCAAAGGTTTAGATGACCTCTGGCAAATGGACTTAGCTGAAATGCGACCTTATGCATATCAAAATAAAGAATAGAAAATGATAATGGTAGTGGTAGATTGTTTTTCCAAGTTTCTGTGGACACGCTCCCTTAAAACGAAAACTGCTGAAGAGATAACTCGGATAGCTCTTATGCTTAAGTTATGTACCGAGTAATTAATACAAGATTAAAAGTGGAACTTTGTCTCATGAAGAAACTGTGTTGATTTGATGAAATTAAACAGTTTATTTGTGCATAAATAATTAGTTCCACTAATATTTTTTGGACATATTTCCTCTTGCTATTCTTTTCAGTTTAATTTTTTTATACATTCTCTTTTGTTATTAAAGACTGCTTTAGACTATACAATTTCTTGTATAAGATTTAATACAATTTCTTGTACAATTTAATTTGTATAGTATCATACCGTAAATTGTTTGACCGGTAGACCAACGACCCAATCTGGCACTGCTCGTAGGTCTCAGATACGGAATTTTTAAATGCAAGAGGACTACAAAAATGTCCGCCTTGCTCTTGCGTAAACAGTACGTGGAGTGTAGGACAGTAAGTCTATTTTCTTAACAGTGTTGCCAATGCCTAAATAAATTATCCAATTTTGCGCTTATGCATATAAGTCTTTTATATTTATACTTAGCTGTTTGGTAGTACCTTAATTTAATTATTATAATTGGTATCTGGACTTATAGATCTTGCTAGACCTCGGTCCTTATTATATTTTTAATATTAATACTCCATTGTTCTTTTTTACTATTTAAAATATTTTTTCGTACCTCATACTGCTACGAGAAATTGAAATATTAAAAATGTAAGAAAAATTCGGCCCTGTATGAGTTAAATAAAAATGTACCAGTCCCAACAAATTATTCCATTGTAGGAGTGGATGTTTACAGTCTGTTCGTAGGCGTTTGACGTTTGCCTCTTTTAAACTCGGACTTTAACTATTTGTAGTCCACTTTCTAGCTTATTTACTTTACGATATACGACTACGAGTCTTCGTATAATGCCTTGACCACCCTTAACAAAGGTTTATGAGCTCTGCAGGGCAGCGAAACTGACCGCATCGCATTTGTTTGAGGATAGTTTATGATTGCGTACCGAGAAATATCTTTACACTTTCTTGCTCTCTGTAGTCTTGTTTTATATGCTTTTATGGGATTTATTGGATACGTGGTGAGTTATAGATTGGTGGCAGAACTAGGCCAGGTGTCAATAATAAAATAGACAACTTTAATAATGGTGCTACTTGTTTTATTATCTAAAATATATTTAGAAATGAAACTTAAATTCATTTTAACTGCTAGTTTATACGTTTCACTGAAAAACTGTACTAATATTACTAAAAGTAATGTACCTAACGGGTACTTCTTAAATCATCAGGTAGAACAGGATTTAAAATAAACTTGGAAACAACTCAGTTAATGATAAAAAAACTTACTCATCTTCGAAAAATCTACTTAAATCACACATATATACAAGTTTATAAATTTAATATCTTGGATACCATTTAAAAATTAATCACGAAAGTCCTTCGGATTCGTGGAATCGATTACTGAGGCCCCTCACCTATGGGAAATCAATATTGCATTTTACTCCTTACTTTTTAATACTTTTTTCCACGTTTCTATCTACCATTCCAAGTAAAAAAAATTTAATTTCGTCCGGTCGTCTGTGCGTATTCATTCTAGCTCGATAACTCTAGAATTAGGCTCTGATCGACTCGCGGTTTTTATTTTCTTGAATAATTTCTTCTAACTATTGATTTTCAGAATTGTTGATTCAACCTAACCACTTTAAATTTTTTTTTAATCCAAAGCTAGTATACTTTCTCTGAAAAAAATATTAATGATATCTCTACAGAAGCATTAGGCGACAAATACGTTTCAACAAAATTAAGATATTGACTAAGACTTTTCTTCATGTACCTATTACAATTAGGTATTTGTTGTTTTAAGATTGTACTAATATAGAATAACTGGTGCTTGTCGGGTTATTAAGCTTTTTTGCATTAAAATTAGTGATTTACAAGACCTTGGGTCAGCTTTTTTAGTAAATGTGCACTAAATCAAGACAAAAATAACTCAATAATTCACAATTATTCATAATTTTTCGGAAATATATTCAAATACATCAGTACCCGCCAAATGCATGTTACATGTAAGTGATTTGTTACCGGAACGGCAAATGCACCGCTCAAAGAATTAGTATTAGTAAATTTAACAAAATGGGATCAGAATTGCTGTTTAAAAAAAAACTAAATCCAAAATATTCTGGACGTAGCTTTCGCAGATCTTCTCTCTAGTTGTTGATGGAGGTAAATATTGTACATCACTTGTGTAAAAGTGATTTTTGATATACTAGTTTCGTACGGAGCTGCTACTTCAAAAAGTCACCGCTAGATGGCGCCAGCTATCAGTGTTGAGAATTGAAACTTGAATAAGTGGTAATGCCAGAAGGAATATCTAAACGGTACTATGAAAGAGATGTGGCATACATAAATGTTAAAAAACAAAATCATGCTAAAATAAATAAAAAAATGCCACAGAGTAACACATTCAAACAATATAACTTTTGTAAAGCAAATTATCAATCTATTAATAATGCCTTGTTGGCAATAAATTGGGATATAAAATTTAACAATTTAAATACCAGTCAATGTACAAATATATTCTATTCTCTATTAAATGATCTAATTGAAGAACATGTCCCGAAAAATTCAAAATCTTATAAAAAATTTCCATCATGGTATACTCTTGAAACAATTAAAGTCCTAAAGGAAAAGAAAAAATATCATTCTTTATGGAAAAGGTATGAAAATAAATTAGATTTTCTAACTTTCAAATTATTGCGAGGGCGATCCAAATACCTCATTTCTCAAGATTATGCAAAATACATTAAAACTTGTGAGAGTAGCATTTCAGAAAACCCTAAAATGTTATGGCAGTTTATAAAATCAAAAAGGAAAAATCCTGATACTATTTCATTTCTTAAAAATAACAATAATTTAGTCACCGATATCAAAGATGTCTGCAATATTTTTGCAAACTACTTTTTATCATCTTTTAACTCTACTAATTTAAAAATTTCCTTACATGAATTTGACAAAACACATCACGGGCATCATATAAAGAACTATCACATTGACGAACATAGAATCATAGAAAAAATCAAAAACTTACCTAATAAAGCAGCAGGCCCTGATAATATTCATACTAATTTGATAAAAAATTGCGTTGTTGGTTTATCCCGGCCATTATTTTTAATTTTTAATAAATCTCTATGTGAGGGGCATTTTCCTGAGATATGGAAAACTGCTCATGTTATCCCTATACACAAATCTGGTGACAAACACTTAGTAGAAAATTTTAGGCCAATATCTAAATTATGTATTATTGCAAAATTATTTGAATCTTTAATTTTTGATTTTCTTTTCTTTGACGTTATTAATATACTCAACGATGAACAGCATGGTTTTATAAAACAACGGTCTGTAGACACGAATCTCTTCATATATTCTGAATACATTTTGAGTAATCTAAACAACAGACTTCAGGTGGATTCTATCTACACTGATTTCAGCAAAGCTTTCGATAAACTTGATCACGGTATCTTATTAAAAAAATTATCTGAAGTTGGTGTAGATAGAAACCTTCTGAAATGGTTTCTATCTTACCTCAGTGACCGTTGCCAAGCTGTATCCGTCGGTAACTGTTTATCGTCTTATTCAAAAGTCTGTTCCGGAGTCCCGCAGGGCTCCCATCTTGGACCCCTCTTGTTTAATATTTATGTGAATGATATATCAACCTGCTTTAAATCTGCACGTTTTCTTATGTATGCTGACGATTTAAAAATTTACCACACCATAAATAATATCGCTGATTGTGTCTTAATACAAAATGACCTTGACCGACTCTATAAATACTGTCAAGATAATAGTTTATTTTTAAACCTGAATAAATGCTTCCAAATAAGCTTTAGTCGCAATATTAATCTGATAAAATTTCAGTATAACTTAAATAACTTAAATATTAACTCTGTATCTGATATTAAGGATTTAGGTATAATTTTTGACTCAAAAATGTTATTCAACCAACACATAGAATATGTCACAAATAAGGCAAATAAAATGCTGGGATTTATCATGCGTTCTTCTTTTGATTTTACAAATATAAACACTCTTCGTTCACTTTATATGGCATACGTTAATAGCGTATTAAGCTATGGTTCGGTTATTTGGAATCCGCAATATAATGTCTACATTAACTGTTTGGAAAATATACAATATAAATTTATAAAATTTGTCCATAAAAAAACCCTTTCACAATATACAGAAGACTTAACATTTACGCAACATAAAATGAACCTAATTCCACTTTATAACAGAAGGAAAATTACAGACATTACTTTTACATATAAAGTTTGTAACAATTTAGTAAATTCAATTCCCATTAATAGCATGATTAATTATAACGTTTCTTTTTATAATACCCGAAGCAATAATTTGTTTTACTCAGATACAAGTAATACTAATTACTTTAAAAATTCTCCTTTACATAGGTGTATTAAAACTCTCGACACAATAATGAACGTACTAGAAGTTGATATTTTTTCTATTTCCGAAAGTGCATTCAAAAATTGCTTAAAAAAACACTTTTTGTCTAGTGTACCTTAAAATCTTAAATTACGACATATTTTTTAATGTAAAATTTTTGAATTTCTGTTATAATGCAATAACTTTAGTATTTTTTCTGTTCTCTTATTTCTTATTTCACATTTATTTCGTATCTAGTGTAATAATATTTTGTTATTAATTAGGTTAAAGTTGTTTAGTTTAAACCCATTATGTAAGAAGCATTGGGAACACTTTTTTGGGTATGTCCTGTTTGTGTTCCAAACAAAATAAATAAATAAATAAATATAATGCCAAAAGAGCCTAAGTCTATATCTTTATTGTTATTGGTCTGATTTACATGGAACAAAGACAATTACGAAACAGACACAGTAACGCGAAAGAAAAAAATATCAATGTCAAAAGAACCCCAGTCCATATCTCAGCGGGCCGAATCGAATGGGGAAAACTGGGGAGTGGGGGAAATACTAATGCTATACCTAATGAACCAAAGCCAAAAAGACAAAAACATCAGTATTATTGGTGCGACTTGTATGAGACAAACGACACGGATCAGGATGATTAATCTTGACGCCCTAGACTAATCGGCCAACCCGGCAGTAGTTGGCCCCAACACTTTGCTAAGGTCCTTCTGGTAATCGAAAATGACAAACTATTGTCGTTTATATCATGCAAACCCTACAAAAACAACACTAGTAGCCTTTTCAATGAAAAGAAAACTTAATCTCAAAACCATTAAATTAGACGGAATAGATATAGAATGGAAAAATTAAGTCAAATATCTAGGCCTCACCCTGGACAACAAACTTGTCTGAAACACACATGAGAAGGAAGTAGTAAATAAGGCCACAAAAGCCCTAATGGTATGCAGAAACATTGCAGGCATGGGGATGTAACCCAAACATACTGCAATGGATGTATACTGCAACAGTGAGACCAATCATCACTTACGGGGCTATAGCCTGGAGTAACAGAACTAGTTTAGCTACTACGAGTGCTAATATCTCAAAAGTACAAAGACTAGTTTGTGTTTGCATTACTGGTAAAATAAGAACCTGTCCTACGGCCGCAAGAGGTCGAGGACTGCAAGAAAGAATGAAGCCAAGAATCCATCGCGCTAGCAACCGAAAGACGTACTATTCAGTGGTATATGGACGGTTCCAAAACCATAGAAGAAACTGGAATAGGAGTGTATGGGCCGAGAACCAAACACTCCGAAAGCTTGGGAAAATACCCAAGCATCTTCTAGGCTGAAATTCATGCCATCGAGAAGTGTATCCAGTTTAACATCGAGAAAAACTATCATAGACAAGAGATTATCATCATGTCCGATAGTCAAGCAGCCATCAAAGCGCTGAGCTCTTACGTAATCAGCTCAAAAATGGTCTGGAGATGCCTAGAACAATTAAATGAGCTAGGCGAGAAAAATAGAGTTGCTCTCACTTGGGTCCCGGGACATAACCGGGTACAGGGTAGTCTTGCAAGGAAAGGGGCTCAAACACCATTTGTAGGACCTGAACCGTACTGTGGTATCAGCAGTAACATAATATTAGGAAAGATTAAAAAAGAATTAGACAGTAGAAGAACCGATAATTGGAACAATCTCTTGGGGCTAAGACAGGCCAAGATACTTCTGGGTAAATATAACCAGAAAAGATCGGAAGCCTGCATCTGCCTGAGCAACAACAGGCTACGTATTGTAACAGGAATCCTTACCGGGCATTGCCGACTAAAAGAACACCTAAGTAAACTGCCAGTAGTAGAGGATAGTGAGTGCAGATTCTGTGAGGAGGAGGACAAAACCTTCAATTACATCCTAACTGAATGTGTAGCACTCCAGAATCCAAGGGCACTATATCTAGGAGGACATCAAATAGAAGAGGGAGATTTACCTAACTTGAAGCCACTTTAAATCCTACACTTCCTTGAGAAAATAGGATTGGAAGGGTTGTTATAGGCATTGAGACATTTTCTTGGTGCATTGGCGACAGATCTTTTAGGTCGCAGTTTATTAACACCCCATTCCCAAAATAACATAACATCATGCAAATCGCACCAATAACAATGACGTTAATTCCTTTTTGGCGTTGTACATTAGCTGTAGCATTAGTATTTCCCCCACTCCTTCATTTTCCACATTTAATTTGGCCCGCTGACATACAGGATGATAAAGTAATGATCATTTTTGTACGAACTTCATTTTCAGAATTTAATGTGTGATCCAAAAAAAGGTACTTACAGGGACTAAATATTTTTACATGGGCAGGCTTAAGGAGCAAAGAGCCTAAATATTTCTATATGGGCAGACTTAAGGAACAAGGGGCGAAAATATTTTAATTGGGCAGACTTAGGAGATAAAGTTGGATTCATGTTTTTAATATTAGGTTTGGAAAAAAACATCATAGGACATTCACGTCTGCTTTTTTAAAACTTAAAATAACCCATAATAATGTTGGCTAGGTGCTGCATTAGTTATGTGTCAAATTCTATATTTTTTTTGTGAAAAATTATTCCAAAAAAAATTTAAAATACAAATTTGACAGAAAACTATTGTTAGTAGCCAACTTTGACGTATGGTATTTTAATTTTTTAAATAAACAGGTAATTTCCCTACGACTTTTTTTTTTAATCGTAATATTGAAAAAATGTCCCATATGAATCCAACTTTATGGCACATAATGTATAAATTTTTTAAACAATTTGTAAACTCTAATAAAAAAGTGATAGCCTAACCCTATCACGTTTGCTTTAATCAATAACCCTATAAAGTTCTTTTTTGCTAATTTGCTTGGCCAATACATCAGGAACCTGCTTACAACGATATTCTTTTTAAGAACAGGGTAATCAAAACTGTGTTGATCCACCTATCATGTGGCATATACTAAACTATTTTTATAAATAACACAGGGAAACAGCTGTTTTGGTGTCGAGGTTTTTTGAGCTGATCATATATCAATTTGATGTTCTGAATTCAAATAACGTATTCATTTTTACCTAGGAGCTTAAATTTTTAAGATATACAATTTTAGAGAAATATAAGTTACATTATTTTAACTCAAACCCGTAAGTGTAGTAAACAAAAGTAGATACGACATTTTTATTTTAGTTATACAAAATACAATATTATGTCGTACTTACAAACAAACAAACAAACAAAAAAAAAACACTTCGAAAGCTTCTTTTCCGCGACATTCTTTAATGTTTTTTTAAACTGTCCCTTTTTAAACTTCAGCAGTAATCTGCCATCATGTGCATGTCCCATCTTCCTTGGTAGCGGTCCTACATAACTTTAATATATTGATGAAATCTTTCATCTTGTTCCTCACTCATGTCTCCTAAATTTTCTGGAAAACGGTCTAAGTGGTTGTGTAAATAGTGTATTTTATTACTGATATTGCACCCTAAGGATTTGAAACTATTAAGCATCTTGTTAACCATTTCAACATAGTTTTCAGCTTTATGTTAGCCTAGAAAATTTTCTATAACTGCAACAAATGATGTCCAAGTTTCTCATTCAACTTGATTCATTGAATTTATGAAGGCAGGATCCTTAATTAATTGTCTTATTTGTGGGCCGTCAAATATTTCTGCTTTGAGTTTTTCTGTGCTTAACTGATGCATTTTTACCCCTATATATATATGCAAAACATGACCCATTCTTATCAAAAGCCTTTACAAATTGTTTCATTAAGCCCAACTTAATGTGTAACGGTGGAAGTATGATTTTTTCTCTTTCAACTAAAGCGTCGTTAATGACATTCTTTTCCCCAACGTCCATGTTTTCTCTTTGAGGCCAATCTTCTCTAACCCAGTGGTGTGTTTTGTCCCTACTATCTCAGAGGTACAAGAAACACAGATATTTCGTGTAACCACTTTGCAGCCCAAGAAAAAAGTTTACTATTTTTAAGTCTACATAAATCATCCATTGATGTTCGTGATACTTTATCTTCTGCAAGACCAAAGCTACGGTATTATAATCTTCTTTCAGTTTCGTTGAGTGAGCTAGTGGTATTGAACCATATTTATTCCCATTATGTAGAAGGACACATTTTAAACTTCGCTTTTAACTGTCAATAAATAGGCGCCAATCATCTGGAATATATTCAGAAAAGCCCATTTCTTTTATGAGTTTATTAATTTCGAGACAAAATACAAGATTCTCTTCTTGAGAAAAGAATAGTAGCATATACTTTTCTCTTGTACGGTAAAAGGTAATTTTGGTTCCTTGTTCCAATAAATTTTTGTCGTTCAACCGAGAAGCCAGTACTTCAGAAGCTTTTTTCGATAAATTGAGATCCCTGATGAGATCATTTAATTCATTTTGATTAAAGCGTTGAGGAACTGATGACGTCTCCTCATAGTCACTGTTAGTTTCATTAGCATCAGAACTTTTGTTAGCATCAGAACAGCGATCAGAGGGAAAATATTCGTCATCAGAGATATCTGATAGCTGATGAAATGTTGGAATCGGCATTTCATCTAAGTGCGGGAAGGGCGTATTGCCGAGTTTACATTGGGATGAGTCCACTTACTGCGGTTATTTCGATTGATTCCTTTAGTATTTACTAAACAGAAATAACAATCTTTGAAGTGGTTTTTTGGTTCTCTCCAAACCATTGGTACGCCGAATTTTAGACATTTTCTTTTCCCGGTAGTCCACTGCCGTGAATGCTCTGTACAAGTTTTACATACGAGATGCGGGGCACACTTTGTCCTGATCCCCAAGGTTAACTTTAAAATATCCAAGATACGCTTGCTTTACAAAGTCAGTAATAGTTTGTCTATTTTATAGCAAAACACATCAGGTTAATTTACACAACTTCTTCTTGAACTGGAACCTGAACTCATTTTAATTCTGTTCAATAACACAAAACACTCTTTTCTTAACACGCCGAATTCGATCTAGTCTCATTAGTAAGAACGCACAAACTGACGAGACTTACCCGAGTTAGGAAATTAAAAGGGTTAGTTCAGGTACCTGATTTGTACCTACATTAATGAATATATAATAATTTTAGAACTCCCATAAATGAATATACTGAATAAAAACCACATTGGTAGATAAGTTAATGTATCTAAAAAAGTAGAGCTGATAGAGAAAAACGGATTGCATGTACAGATTTAGCGTCCCAAATATAGTTAAAATCAACTCTAATATCACCAAAACAAATAATATTTTTTTGTTGTCCTGTGTAATGGATGTATGACCTAATATTACGTTTTAAAATATTTTTGGTAAGTTTTTACATATATCTTTTGCAACCTTACTTTGCAACCCACATGTTTAGGCCTGATGATGGCCCTTAAACAAGCCGAAACTAGTCGCCGCTTGTAAAATATTAAAATTATATAGTAAAAAGTTTCCTTTTCATTTAATGGATTGCGACATTAGTGGAAGTTATTGATTTTCTCTACTTACTTAAAAAGAAGAATTGGAAGTTCTGACATGCGTGACAATGCCTACTTTAGAAATATTTTTGTGGATCACTCTATAGTTATTTTATAGTTAGTCATGTCCGTTATAACTACGGACAGTTCTAAATTAAATCCGAACTGACACTCAAAAAGAAGCATAATTATATGCTCCAACATACGTGAATTTTTCCAATTCCTGCTATAGAATTTTTTTGTGGATATCCATAATTGATTCTTCTGCTTTACATTTTAAAATGCGCATTCATTTGATGCTTCTGTTAATCGTATTATTACTAATTTTATTTTTTTTTTTTTTGTAAGAAGCCGTCATTTTGTCAGTATAGTCAACATCAAAAAATAGTAAATTTTCAGTCTAGCGAAGACATGTTAGTGTCTGTCGTAAATTAGGAAAAATATAAATCACTTTGAGGTACAATTCTCAGTAATAAAACGAAGATTAGAATCAACATTAAACAAAAATTCCTACCTACATTTCATCTCAAAAGTTTATAGTACGTGTGTATATGTACTACATGCATATGACTATTTATACGGGATGGTCTATTATAAAATAATAGAATTTTTACAACTGGACGATAAATATTTATTAATTTTTAATAAGATATTCCAGAACCATGCGCATTGCCCATTAATCCTTAATTCTGAATAGTTTTGTAACAATTTCATTATGTATACTTTAAACCAAAATAATGCCAGAACAGTTAAATGACAAAAAGTAATTTATAAATAAAAAAGAAGAAATAACATTGACCCTTTGTTATTTCTAATTAAGAGAGAAGCCATGCAATATCATAAAATGTAAATACATTAAAAAATTAATTAATTAACAGATTTATAACATAACATCATCTAATCAACTTTCTCGTTCTCATTTGTCATTTGAAAAATCCTTGCAAAAATGTCAACACAAAACATGGACAGGTATCCCAAGGAAAGCGCAAGCGCGAACATATCAATTCTGAGACAGAGTTATTGCTTTAAGTTTGAAGCGAAGTTATTGTTCGAGAATGATAATTGAATAATTCTTAATAAAAACCAAAATATAGAGCGTGCAGGTTCGGAACTAGTAATGGTGAAACCAAATCAGTCGATATCTACTGCGCATGCTCCAACGGTTCTGAAACGGTTACGAACGCGAACCAAAACAAAGCTAAATATATAAAAATACACAAAGTTATACCTACTCTTCATTTAAATTACCATAACTATCAGTATCTATCCATCTGTACTTCAGTGGTACTTGGATGAACTCATACCGCCCTGGTGTATATTTTATTCAAAACTTTGACTCTGAGGAATATCATCAAAAAATAAAAATAAGTTATGAAGGTTGTGAGAGTTGTTTTCATACTCAAACTTGCAAGGATAGATTATTCTGTCCCAAAAACAAATCGGCCAATTAGCCTGACATTAATTAAAAAGCTGTGATGCGAAAAATATATAATTGATGTACGACACCTTGGCAGATTAAAAGCAAACCTTCTGATTAATTTGACTCCAGAGAAAGTCATTCTGTCAATACAACAAGTCCACACAATCACAAACACTATTGAAAAATCGCTAGAAGAAAACAAAGTTTAACCTGAAATTGTCTTAAACGTAGCACAAGCTTTTGATACAATATAGCATGGAGTTTTGTCCCACGAGCTGGAAATACTATTGTCAAGAAAATATTCATGCCTATTAAATTTATATTAAACAAAGCTACATTTTACAATTAAAAAAAAAAGTATGTTCTGAATTAAGGAAATTCAGAGCAGGAATACTTCAAGGTAGACTACTGGGTTCCTTACTTTACCTGCTATACATTAATGATATACTTTATCTTAAACATGATACAATAGCCACATTTGCAGACGACACTGCAATACAAGCTGCAGGAAAATAAAATCCAAACCGCTATTAACTAGATCCATACCTCGAATAAGATGGTGCCACAAATGGATTGAAAACAAATCCATTGACGATAACTTTACTGATAAACAGAAGCGACATATTTCATTTAGATTAAACAATACGATCACTTTTAATAATTTAAAAAAATATTTGGTGTGACTCTGATGATAGACTTCATTGGAAAGTACTTAAAATGAAATACAAAAAAATTAACTGATTGATAGGAAGAAACAGCAAGCTTCCTACATATAACAAATTGCTTTTCTACAAGCAAACCTAAAAACCTATTTAAACATATAAAACCCAGGTTTGGACCAATGCCAGCAAAAGCAACATCAAAATTAACTAACAATAAAAACACAACAAGGTACTAACGAATATCGTAGATCCACCCATGTGTTGCCTCTACTTTTATATTCACCGGGAGCATCTAAAATAAACACCAAGTTTGCGATAAATCGTGAACAAAGACTTCTGCAGTATATCAATATCTAGGTAAGACAGATCCTAGAAAACACAAATCAAATAAGAACACTAAATAGAACTAAACCGTTGAGCTACTGGTGAAAAAGCAGAACATAGAGCAAAAATTGTACACACTAGACAAATCCTCGTCGTGGTTTTCAACAAAGTCAACTGTGATGTGGGATCCCAATTTTTTTAGGTTTTTACAGTTATATATTTTTATTTTGTTATTTTTCTATGGTTTATAATATGTCAAAAATACTTACTACCCATTTTCAATATTTTTTATATTTATGAAACAAAAGCTACAAAAATAAAGAATAATGTAATTTTTGTGTTTTTTTGGTAATCATATCAAAATCTTTCACAAAAACTAAAAGCAAATTATTTTCTGCATTATATTTGTTTTGTTCAAAATACAAGAAACTAAACTATACAACCTAATATACTAAAAAATATTATCTTCAACAAAACTACAAACAGTAAAGTATATGATTTTTTTAAATTCAATTGTTGCAAACATAGCTCGGCCACATTTGCTGTAAGACATTTTTGTTTTTTTTTGTCATTCCTCCGCTCGCAGATACCGCATTTCCTTCGTTTCTGGTCCTGAAGATTCAATTCTTACCTCCCTTCTAGAGGTAATGGCTTATTAAGTACTCTGCCAATACTCAAACAAAGCTCTCTAGGTAGCCGAGAATTGCACAGTTTTATGTTGAGATATGGTTCCGCAAGTTGCCTTACAAGAATTTTGTAAAAGCCTTTTTTCTTAATGGTTGTATGACATTTATAACATCTGTGTAAAACATGTGCATTTACACCTGCAATGTTCAGTATGGTGTAAAAATGGCCATGGGCCATCTCTTAGTTCGCCGATTTATAGAATATGTGGTGTACTTTTGATCTAGCGCATCCACACCGCCTTTTGTTTGGTTATAGAATGAAATAATTTTGGGATTACCAGTCTCTTCATCCTGACTTACTGTGTGATGCATCGATGAGATTAGAACGACTGCTTTCGCTTTCTTTGGAACGTGGGAAACAATCGTATAGTCTTTGGTAAAACCACAAATTGAAGATCCTTCTGCTCTTTCTCTGTTTGGAAGAAACTCTTTAGGTATCTCCTTCTTATTTTTTTTTTAGAGTACCAACATAGGTAAGTCCTTTTTTTTTCAGTTTATTCATGACTTCAATTGACTAGAACCAATTGTCAGTTGTGAAATTTGAATTTGAATTCGCAATTGGACCAGAGAGCCTCAATACAGACTATGTCGGTTTCAATAAACGTTTCTCTTCATCACTATCCTTGCCGCTGTAAATATACCCATTATAAAAATAGTGAGAGCATGCGTCAATTAGAGCCATCAATTTTATACCGTATTTTCGAGGTTTATTTGGGATATACATAAGGAATCTACATCTGCCGCGAAACCCTATCAACTGTTCGTCGATACATGCCAGCTCTCTCATTGAATAACAGCTTTGGCAATTCTGAACAAAATGTTCAAATATCCACGATAATGCTGCAAATCAATCGTTAATTTTGCGTTCTTCTCTATCCTGTACATTGTCAAACCTGAAACAAAAGAAAGAGACCTTTTAAGCTCTATTGTAAATGTTTATACATTTTGGAAAAAAAAATACTACTACTACATATTTTGATTTAGTCAACAAATCTTAGACAGGCAAGCAACACATATACCCTCTTCAAGGATATGATGTATCTGAATATATCTCGTCCAGTTCCATGTGTTGCAAATATTCTTGAAGATCTTCATCATTTGACTTGAAAACTGCAGAGTAATACAAGACAGCAAGATATGCTCTAAGTTCTTCTTTTGGCATCTCTCGCAGCTCTGTTTGGTCAGGATCATCGAATTTTTCTTGGAATAATAATATTTTTTCATTTGTCCGTAGAATTATTTTATCATTTATATCCTCAATGAAAAGAAGATTCCATATTTTTAACGGATCAGCGTCGTCACTACACTTTGTAGGACCCTTTAAGCCCGGAAGAACTTTGACCAAGTTGTGCTTTTTAGTTCGTGTATTTAAATTTGAATTGGCGGGAAGAGTTGACCATTTTTACCATAATAAAACTTGCGATTCGTTGTTTCTATACCCTCTACCCCCTCGCTGCTCTCATCATTTTTTGCTTTTTTAGATTCCACCTGTTCCTCTATTTCAAACTCAGAGTTGTGATCACTTTCTGACGAAAAATCGCTGTCTCTGTGATCCTCATAATCACTTAATTCACTTTCAGCTTCATCAAACCACTTCCATAAAGTTTTGAGGATCACCGCAACGCACAATTTTAGCATTGCGCGCCATTTTAAAAATGTAACTTTGCCTACGCCGTGGTGCCACGCTGACCCCAACAGAACTTTGCCGCTGAATGTCGTCTACAATACTAAGCAAAAACGAGCGCGCATCTCGCAGCCACTTGTAGGCACCCCCACTTAAAGGTAGATCAAGCGGCAAGGCCTACATTTTAAATTTTCCAATTCTACATAGATTTAAAATGTGATTGGGGTCATGTTGACCCCACAACTCCAGTTAAGGGTTAAGTGTACAGTCTGTTCGCTATACTTACGTGGGTTTCGGATTAAACATTTTATGAGTATTTCCAGATAAGTACCCGAAAGTTTGACCTGTTCTTTGGGGAAATATCAACTGGTTAAATGAAATGAAAAATAATGTACAACTTTTTAATTAAATATAAATGGAGAATCTTTTGTATAATTGAGAGCAGAATTAAACTTCTTCATTAATGGAGCCTAATAATAATTTTATCACACTTCACACAGAAAATATGGTCTGTGTATTATAAGAGGGTTATTTAGCTCAAATAAAATATTTTCTAACATAAAAATTTGTTCCATGTAGAGAATTTCAAATGAAAAATAAAAAAATTGAACTTGCCAACAAAAATGAAAATCAGTCAATATCATCCAAAATATCGTAATCGTCATCATCATCACTGTCATCACCATTAATTGTTATTATAATTGGACTTATTTCGTTTATTTTATTTTCACGAGTCCACCAATCTTCTATTAGTTTCTCGCACTTGGATATACAGTTCCGCCACACTTCTGGAGTTGCAATTGAAAGTGCTTTTCGCCAAGTTTCCCGAACTACGTCGTCACTATAACCATTAGGCCCAATATGGTTGTCATAATATTGTTTTGCTATTCCCCATATATATTCGATGGGATTAAACTGGCAATGATACGGTGGCAGACGTAAAACTTGATCGTAACTTTCAATAATCTGATCCACAACAAAGGTTTTAGGTTTTGCGTGTATATTTGCCAAGCGTAATAATTCTGATTTTAATATATATTGAGGAAATGGTATATGTTCCTTTGTCAACCATTCTTTAATTTTATCAACAGTCCAATAATTCGTTGGACTTCTGTTTAATACTTCAGAATGGTAAGGTGTATTATCTAAAATAATTACGCTGGGCTCACTTAAACCTGGGAGAAGTTTTTCATGCAACCATTTTACAAACATTTCTGTGATCATATTATCGTGATAGTCACTGGATTTTGATTTAGATGAAAATATTAAATCAGCATCTTTTATAAAACCCGATTTCCCTTCTGCATGTACAATTATGTGTCGCTTCCCTTCTCAATCGGTATGTTTGATGGACTTTACGTTATCATTTTGCCATATTCTCTTGGTTGCACCCCTAAAAAATATCAATGTTTCGTATAAATATATAAAATTCGCCCCTTCTTCTTTAAATTTAGAATATTTTCTTAGATAGTTAATTCTCTTGTGCACGACAGAACTTGCCATAGACTTGTTCTGCCAATGTCGTCAAATTCTCTATCTATTAATTCCGAGAGAATTGTATTTAAGGTCACATGTTCCTTGTTGGCCCTCATTCGATAAATGGTATCACGAATTTCAAATTTCTTTCCATCTGGAATATCTTTCGTTTTCAATGATGCGCGAGTTTTGCGGTGATCTTCTTTAGGCAGTTCACTATTGTGATTTTGTGATACTCCTCTTAATTTGGTTTTACTAATTCCTAGAGCATCGCATACGGGTTGTTGTACAGACATTACCGATTTTAAAGGACCGCCATTTTCTTTTTTATCCGTAAAATACTTATGTATACTACAAATTAGACTATCTACATCTAACACACGACTAGGCATTTTTAAAATTTCGACTAAATCTACAATATACATACAATGTCAACACTTGCAAAGAATCAATTCAACTTCAATATTTGTAACAAATTTAGTACCTACCCTAATGTTATTTTAATTTAAATCTGACCATTAGGGCCATTTTACCTAATTTCTTTGAAAGAGGCTTATTGGAACTGGTTGTCAATGACTAATTTGCATAATTTTGTTAATCCGAAACCCGCGTAAGTATAGCGAACAGACTGTAATTAATTTGTTTAGACCGTAAGGAAGGAAAATTATTAAGTAAGACTTTTTTGAATGTTTAAACCTGTAGTTAATTTTGGATTAGAAGTTAACTAACCATGAGTCGTTTCTAATGATCAGTAAGCAAAATAGACTGCATAGGGTACAAATTAAATAAACATACAAGGTCCTTTTGACGACAAGAATGTTTCGCAGGTGGTTGGTGAATGGATATAGAAGATGTAACCATGCAAGTCTCGGTTGAGAGTAGGCAAATTTAAGAAAATGTTCTGCGAAAAAAAATATATATATAAAAGTGGTGTAAGGACCGTTCACTGTTTATCAAACCCGAGAAAACATATAAAGGATCTTTAGCACAAGAAAAGGGAACAAAATAGAACTAAAACCTCTGGAGCTCCTAATTAAAAATCTAAACTTCACAACAAAGGTACAAACCAGCAAAAACAACAGCTAGAAAACGAAGTCAAAAAGAATACATTGTATACGCACCTGTGGTCTCTCCGTGGTCATCATAAGACTTATAAACTACACTAACATAAATATGATGTACATGTCTTAGGACAGAAAACCCAACAATTTATTAGAAAAGATGAGATTTGTGCAACCCTGTACGATGCCATTGCGAGTAGATACTCTCAGTAGATTCATAGCTGCATTATCTTCGCGTTATATGTCACCAGACTTCTTGTATGAAATGTGACGGCGCTGTAATTGCCGCAGAATATCTGTCGTTCATGTTCTTTTGTTTTGTTTTTGTTTTAAAGTCGCATTGCTTTTGCTTTCACAGAATGATGGCTTTATTTGACTTTATTAGCTTAAGAAGTTAAATAGAAGACTACCGCTGAATGAATGGAATGAAAAATAAGTTCGTATTTATTTTGAAAATGAGAAAAATGTCGATTGTGTTGTTAAGAAGTTTGGCAAATTGAATAATAACATAATTCAGAAACTTTCGAAGAACGTGGGCTAAAAATTAAAAGTTGTTTTCTTTTTATTAGATGGGTATCCTATGCTATGCCAGTTCTGGCTCAAAATAATCACTTTCCCATGCTAAATCCCATAGGAAATTCTAATATTTAAAATAGCAATAATCGAGACCATTTCAAGGTCATTCTTAAAGCAGTCAGTTGGCCTATCACTGAACACAGGCCTATTCGCAGGAATCATTGCAGAAGATTTGTTTATGCGGAAGATAATAAGATACATTGCACTTATTAAATTTCTCTTGAAAATTAAAACTTTATTATTTCTTCCATCGCCCATGAGCATTATAAAATGGAAAAATAGAAAATAAATAGAATACTTCTTATTCGAATGAGCTGCTGCAAAATACTTGTATGAACCAGGCTGTGATTGCTGAACATTTTTTTTATTTTCAATTTACTTTTTAACAATACTGCTTGTTAATTTTTTTCCAGTCCAGAATCCACTTGCACATCAAATTTGAACGTCACAAATTCGAAAATTGTCAGATTGAATTTTAAAAAATTGTCAGAGAAAAAAATTAGGAAAAAGGTCGTTTATTATAAATACTTGATTGTTTTAACTTTTGCTTGATGAAAATCCATATTATTAAAATGAGAAAAACCAAACATGATAGATTTTCACAAACTTTTATTTTTTATTACCCTACCCAGCGGATAAATCCAATTACAGGGTAGGAAAACTTACAGATTAAAAGAATACAAATATCAACAAATGGTAACTATACAAAAAAAATAAAAATAAAACATATTTACAAATAAGTACACAATATATATTAAGTAGTCGTTATACGTTTTATTAAAGCAATGCTGCAGGAAAAAATATCAAGTGATGAACCAATTTAATTATAATAGCAGTTGCATATTCTATATAAAGGTGAGTGATTTTGTGTGTTAATCCTCGCAGTTGGTAAATAGAATGAGAAATTTACTCTAGACGTAATTCTAGGTACAAGAAAGTTAATCATACTTAAGACCTCGGAGCAGTCAATAGCACTTACGACTTTTTGAATAAAAATTAATCCTGCAATGTCAAGCCTATCTTCCAGTGATTTTACACAAAATTTGCCAAGGAGATTTATGTAGGGGTATCCGATAACTGGATAGAGACCATCTTTTTTAAACTTAAATATTTCAAGAACCTACGCTGTACTCGTTCTAATGTGGTTATGTAATTATCATGTGAGGGACACCATATGACAGAGGCATATTCTAGTTTAGAGCGCACATAAGAATAATATAATAGTAACAGCGTATCAATATCTTTAAAAGTCTTGTTATTTCTGATGACAAATCCAACATTTTAAATGCTTCATTGGAAATTCTACTAACATGTGAACTAAAAGAAAGCTTACTATCAAATGCTACACCAAGGTCCTTGAACTCAGAGGCTCTGGGAACAAATATATCAGAAATTGCGTAATCATGATAAATAACATCGTGTTTAAGAAAAAATGAAACGATGCGTTATTAGCATTTAATTGTAGATTGTTCTCAACACACCAGGTATGCACTCGATCAAGTGATACCTGCAATGTGTTGCAGTCATCTGGTGATTTGATAACACTATACAATTACAGAAGGCAATTTACATCCAAATCGTTTACAACAAGCATGTCAAACTCGCGGCACGCGGGGGTGCCAAAATTTTTGCGGCCCGGCGCGTGGGCTCCTGACAAGAAAGACCAAGATCAGGTACATGACGTAGACATTTAATTATTTACTTAACAAAGTGTGTAAGAATAATTTCTATGACTAGTGTATGAACTTTTTTAGTGACAGTATTATTTGCTTTGAGAAACAAAACGATACGATTAATTCTTTTGAAGTATTATTAGTCCAATTAAATAACAAAAAAAAGCCCCTTCGAGCTTACATTAATTTGTAATTGGATGAAACAAAAAGGACCTTGTGTATTTTGATGTGATCTTTCCGAAAAAAAGAAAAAAAAGATGTAGCAGTTTTACAATTTTTTTTTAAATTAGGAAAAACCGGGTTTTCCGGAATTTTCCATTGTAAAAATGCTAATTATCTGGGCAAGTATCATTCCGATAGTGAAAATAAATGCACCATTCGAAAGAGGAGGCAAAAATAGTTCGGAAATTCATTGCACAGGTAGTTTTAATGGCGAATTTCTCGCCGCCAGAAGTGCTTTTATCAAAAAGTCGTTTTTTTTGTTTTTTTGATCAGAACCATGGACATGAAATTTGCAATGAATTTATGGCGAAATTATAAATGTTAGACATATGGCCCATGAGAGAAGTTGCGTATTTTTTTGTTGGCTCTTAAATAAAATAAGTCCCGCGGCGAAATCTGACATAATTTTTCGGGAATTCGCAGGAAACCAGAGGCGTAGTTTTTTTTTAATTTTTTTCCCATGTGATTTTTTCCGGGTTTTCCGAAAACATCTAACAAAATAAATATATTTGAAAAAACTAACTTCGCCATCGAAAAGAGCACAAAAAAATACACAAAAAGGTATACTTTAAAAATGTTAGGAAATTAATCCTAATTTGGAGTGAGGGTAGCCATATGTGAGTAGTAGGGATTAAGTGTAAGGGGTTAAAGAAAAGGTCCTTTATTTCTCACAAGTCAATTTAATTGGCGACCGGTTTCGAAGCTGTCACTTCATCATCAGGCACACCTAAATGGAATTTCAAGGAGTCAGTTGTAATAAAAAACAATTATAAAAGCATGAACGGACTTTAACATATACAAAATAACAGAAAAAACACAAAAGAAGTTAAACAATAACCTTGACTCACCTTGACTATTTCCATAAAGGAAGCGCTACATAAAGTTTAACAAAACGAGTTAAAAAAGTCATATGTAATACAATAGTATTTTTTTATAAATATTGTAGGTTAGGTTAAACCGCGAGATGTCTGTTTGAATAAATTAATTAAAACACATGTAAGACTATTATTAACTAAACAACACAAAATAGTTTTTACAAGCACAAACAGTTTAAAATTTTTTTTTTAGGATATAACGTCAATTAATAAAAGTAAAAAGTAAAAAGTAAAAATTATCAGACTCTCAAGACATCTATCTAGATTTTTAACGAATCAATGTAGTAAATTGTAAATTTTAAATTTAGCGGATAAATAGTGTACTAACAAAGGTGTTATTTACTGAAAGAAAGTATAGGTGGCGGTGACAAAATTTATTGAAAGTAAAAATATTAAACTGGGAAATGAGAAAGCAAAAAATACTAACAAGAAAATTAGAACACTGAACAAGAAAATATGAAAATTCATATGTAAAAAGGGAAATTTGAAGCAGATAATCAAAAGAAAAATTACTGTTACAGGAAACGAAAACTAAGTTGACAAGTACGAATGTCAAAAAATAAAAGTCAAATTTTGGCGTATGACAACCACGTGGGAGAATTTAAATAAACTAATAAAACATTTAATAAGATGCGAGTGGGCAAAAAATTAATGGAAACAGAGAAGAGAATCTAAATTGGGAGAGTTAATTAATTTGTGGTAAAAAAAAAAAAAAAAAAATTATACTGTTTGTGCTTGTAAAAACTATTTTGTGTTGTTTAGTTAATAATAGTCTTACATGTGTTTTAATTAATTTATTCAAACAGACACCTCGCGGTTTAACCTAACCTACAATATTTATAAAAAAATACTATTGTATTACATATGACTTTTTTAACTCGTTTTGTTAAACTTTATGTAGCGCTTCCTTTATGGAAATAGTCAAGGTGAGTCAAGGTTATTGTTTAACTTCTTTTGTGTTTTTTCTGTTATTTTGTATATGTTAAAGTCCGTTCATGCTTTTATAATTGTTTTTTATTACAACTGACTCCTTGACATTCCATTTAGGTGTGCCTGATGATGAAGTGACAGCTTCGAAACCGGTCGCCAATTAAATTGACTTGTGAGAAATAAAGGACCTTTTCTTTAACCCCTTACACTTAATTAATCCTAAGCCTGAGTGTAAGTTCCAACTTGGTGATAAGCTTGCTTTTTGTTCGCTAATATCTGGTAATTCTATATTTTGCACAAAACTCAAGAAACGTCTTATAACAAGTCAGTAAAATACAATTTAATAAATTTTAAGCCTAATAAATTTAGATATGCAAGAAATTTAAAACTGGAAATCGCAAAAAATCAAATTACAGTAATGTAGTGTATACACCTCAAAATACATAGAATCCATTTTGTTTCATCTAATTACAATTTAATGTAAGCTCAAAACCCGTAATTTAATTCGATTATATTAGCTGTTCAATGTGCAGTTATTTTCAGTTTGGTAAGTTAATGTTAATTAAAACGATGCATAATTGTGAATTTACTATAACTAATTTATTTCAGACTTTTCTATTTAGTATGTCTTTATCTAAATAGAGTGGGAGTAAAATGAAACGAAAAATTACTGACGAACATCGAAATTTTAAAGAAAAGTGGAAACTAGAGTATTTTTGCTGTAAAGTAAAAGATAAAATAATTTGCTAGATATGCAATAATAATATTAGCGTAGTAGCGTACCAAAATTATATAACATTAAACGCCACTGTGACCAACATAAATTAAAATTTGATAATTACGAAGACAAAGTTGAAAGAGCTTAAGTTGGGACTGAAAAAACAACAGTTCATGTTTAGTAAAATACCACAAGAAAGTGAATCGGTGGTGCAAGCAAGTATTGTCGGATTTAATAGCTAAACACTCGAAATCTTTCACAGAAGGTGATTTTATCAAGGAATGTCTTATTAAAGCTGCAAAAATTATGTGTCCGGGAAGCGTGAAGACTATTGAAGTAATTAGATATAAGCTGTTTCTAAAAATAAACTGATTTTCTGATATTTTTTAAAAAATGTTTTTAGTTTTTTAGAATAAAATATTTTTAAATACATTTTGGATGATTTTTTGACTAAATATGGGCGTGGCTTCAAAAATGTATCAACTGCGTCGTATTGCCTACAGCACATTTGCCTGGTTGCGGCCCACATAAACATACATTTTATTTATTCAGCTCAAGTTACTTTTGCAGTTTGATATACTTGGTTTACAATGTCATTTATAAACAGGTTAAAGAGTAGTGGACCCAACACAGAACCTTGGGGTACACCTGATTTAGTCACGTAGCTTCTTGAAGTATGACTGTGGCATTCAACATACTGAGATCGGTTTAGTAGATATAGGTCTTAAAAAAGTTATCAAATTTTGTGAAAGTTCAAATGATTCTAACTTATGTAACAATATATTGTGATTAATACGATCGAAAGCTTTTGTGAAGTCGGTGTATATTACATCGACCTGTTGTTATTGTCGAAGCCATGAGAAATTTTTTAAGTAATACAGAATAAATTTGTTGTGGTTGACCGTCCCATGTAAAAACCATGCTGATTTTCAGAAATCTGATTTTTTACATGTTCGAAGATAGGAGAGTATAAAAATATTTCAAATGCTTTAGATATGTTCTGCCGTCTTATGAAAAAACCACGTATCTCCAAGAACTGAAAAATATACATGTTTCTGGTAACATAAACTACCACTTTACTTAAAAAAAAAACCGTATTTGCTTATTTTTCCTAAATTTATCATAGAAAATTATTTCACGGTATATAGCTTTACGGCTAAACAAAATATGCTTAACCGCGTTTTTGTCGAAATCATGTTTCCTGGAGATACGGGGGTCTTTCATGGGACGGCAGTTTTATTAATGATAGTTATTGGCCTATAATTTTCTATTAGTTGTTTATCACCCTTTTTAAATATTGGTATTCCTTTAGCATTTCGTAAGCATTCAGGGAAGTATTTACTTTTAAGACACAAATTGAATAATATCTCAAGCGGAGCTGCTAAGGCAGATACACAATCGTGAAGAAGGAAAGCTGAAATGAGATCAGGTCCCATTGTATGTTTAGGTTTAATTTTTATGAGACTGTTTTTCACATGAGCCACAGAAAAGAAGTTAATATTTAATTGATCTTTAAAATTAACAGCAGAAGTATTATTTTGATACTTGTTGATTAAAGGTTGCGCAAATGTATTATATTGCATAACAGTAGGAATGGAATTAGTTTGTCTTTTAAATTGCTAAAATCTTTTAGAGTTCGATTTGATGCCATTTTCAATTTCATTGCAGTAGTTACGATATGCTATGTCAACGTCACGTTTTATATCATTTATGATAATTTTAAACTCTTGGGTAATATCTTGATCATCATTTAAAAAATTAAATATAAAAATTAAAAATTGTTTCAAAATATTACTTCTTTAAATATGACTAATTTAGATTTCGGTGTCTGCTATATATTCAAAATAATCTAATTAATTGAAAAACTTAAAAATACCTATATTAATAAAATTCCAATGAGGAATTATTATTACCGGGATTTTCTTACAGAAAACTAAGAACAGGTAAAGAGATTTAATATCAAACCACTAATTCATTGATTAAATGGTCCTATATTTTTATTTTTTTTTTCCTAATTATTTACTGCACTTTATACATCAATCACATCAAAATAAACAAAAATCCTTTAAGATAATTGTTTATCCTTGTAGAATATCGATTAGACTAGAAAGCTAAACTTTTAATAGTCAATTAAAACTTTAGTGAAGTTTTTCGGTTGTTTACAAAATTGTTTTTATTTTTAACTTGAACTAGGATAATTTCTTGTTAAGATAACTGTTTGGGAGAGTATTATTTCTTATTGGATAGGAGCTAATTAATTTAGAATACCTTAAATTATTACCTACTGAGAAATTATGTATTTTCTTATATTCTATACACCAGATTTAAACTAAATATTAAATAATAACAATCCCAGCTACGTACAAAGTACCGGGTGTCTTAATAAGGAAGGATAACGGCCATTTCTAAGAAACCATTTATCCTACAGATTTGACATTTTTTATTAACAAAAGTGGTTCATAAAAAACGCTAAAAATTATTTTTATGTTACTTCCTTGGCCGTATTCCTCATAGCCAATAAAAAAACTTTTATTTTTCAAGAAAATGCTAAATTAAGGTATGTCAAAAATGTGAAAATCATAATCTGCGCGAAATGTTTATCAATTTTGACTTCCCACTTTTTTATCTGTTTATCATAAACATTACGCCATCTAGTATTATAATTAATAACTTGAGAATCATTTCCAGTGATTCCTCTTGACCACTTTTCTATTTAAAAATATTTTCCCAAAATACTACTATCACAGTCGTCCTTGATAGTTGTTTGAACACTGGATACATATTAAGTTTGTTTAATTTGTGGTACTTTGAATTATTGGTTTCTAGAAGTTTTGTTGTTATTGATTTCTAGATTTCTATGTCCCTGGAGGATACATAAGGGGCCTGTTGGGGCCTAAATACAATGGGGCAGCTCACTGTTCCTCACCTCACAAATAGCTGAGATTTCAATGCAAATCGAACCAATAGCAATAAAGATATAGACTTAGGGCCTTTTGGCTTGACTACTGCGCATTATTTTTCTCTTCAGCGTTAATCTACGTCACGTCTCTCTTACTACATTATTTTTTCCGTTTGAAATGGACTAATTGTAACAAAGATATAAACTTAACCCCTCTTGGCATTGCAACTACACATGATTTTTCTCTTCAACGTTAATCTATGTTGCGTCTCCTACACAGGTCCGTTTTTTCCATTTAAATCTAACCAATAGCAATGAAAATATAGAAGATAAACACTTAGGACCTTTTGACATTGCCATTGCGCAGGATTTTCCTTTTCAGCGTTAATCTATATTCGTTTACGTAAACGATATTTGCTATCTTCGATTGCTTAGCTGAGTCCAATTTTCAATTTTTATCACTGACAGGTGATGACTTTTGGAAATAGTGGCCCATATAGTAAATTTTAAATTTAATATATATCAAAAACTATTTAAACTATTTATAAAAAAATCGACCGTAGTAAAAAGAATTAAGAGTTCTTAAAATAAGGTGCCACTCGGTACATATTCCCTATCTAAATAAGAGTGGTAAAATGAATCTACCGATTCCATTTTTTAGAATATTTATAAGAAATAGTTTGATATGTGTAAAAACCACTGTAATATCAATGAAAACCGATATACTTTTCTATAAAATAAGTAGGCTTTTTTGACATTGAAAATTGTATGACTTTTGTCCTAAGGTTAAAGTATTATTTTAAAATATAAATTTATATAATTGCAATACATGAGGATGTAAATATTTTTTTATTTACCAAAACTCAAACAGGCCTATTGGCCTTTTTACATGAGTAGTTTTCTTAACATAACAGCCAAATATATATAATTTTATAACATGATGCTCAAATTATAATAAGTACAATGTACATTTAAGGAGGCAGATAAATACCAAAATTTTGGAACAAACGACATTTGATTGTCATAACACATTCCAAGATCTTTAACTTCAAGACGTCTTTCCAATATTTGTTGTTCCATTGTATAATCAAAAACTATTGAAAGTTCTTTTTTTTTTTCGTGTAATAGAAAGTATGCAACACTTTTTAATATTAGAAAGTAACTTATTAGATTTTGTCCATGCTACAATATTGTTGATATCTTTCTGGAACGCCACACAATCTCTGAATGTTTCTTAAAATCGTCAGCAAAAAGTAAACATTCAGAGTTTCTAACACAAGATGCTAAATCATTTATAAAAAGTATAAACAATAGAGGTCCCAGGTGTGAACCTTGTGGCACACCAGAATTCGCATAATACTTTCCTGATGTGTTTCCACCAAACCTTACAATAAAAAATTGATTTTCTAAGTAGTTTTTTAACAATGTAACAAAACCCACAGAGAGCCTATAGTTTAACAATTTTTGTAATAATGTGTCATGATGGATTTAATCAAATTATTTCCTAAAATCAGTGTACACAACGTCTAATTGTAATTTTTCCTCTATAGCTCTACTAGCACTTTCAGTAAATATAAGTAAATTACTACTAATAATTGATCTATATTAGTCTCAAATTAAAACTAAAAAAAATACAATTTTTATTAAAGGTTTAAAAAATTTAATAGACTGCCTACAGAAATTAAAAAAAAACAACAATAAATGTATTCAAAAGTAACCTCAAACAATACTTGATAAATAAACAGAACGGATATACTTTCTTGTGATAATACTCTATAAACCTGCCCTTTTTAAATATTTCCCTTAAATTATTGTTATTTTACCCCTCGTTTTACCTGCATTTATTATACATTATTTCTGTTTTGAGATCATGTACTTTATTTAAAAAAATTACTTGATGTTATATTAATACTACTTACTATGTTTAAATTATTAATAGTTTTGCGACGATAGGTTATAGCAACTTATAGCCACAAAACTATGTTTGTGTTAAAGTAGATCCATAGAGTGCAATGTAATTTACAAAGGCCTTCTTTCAACATACAAATAAATGATAACTTTATAATTAAAATAAAAAACACAACAAAATACCTCGGTACCAAGGTAAGAAGATACATTTTTAAATTTTATTTATTGAGGAAGTTTATGACTAGAAGTTTACTAATTATTATTTACAATTCGCTTGTTAAATATGTAATCCAAAATCGTATAATAACAATTTTCTACAAAAAAAAACCAGCATTTTATCCTACCTCTGTTTTATATAATAAAAAAGTGCTTTGTTTAAAAACATTATATTATCTGTCTTGCTGTACCTTTATTTATGGAAATTCTGAATTGAGATACACTACAAATTATTTGCAATAAATATCAAAAGAAGTATACATTTTAAATAATTTGACATTTAAGAGCCATTCACACATCACAGTTGACATCTTGCTACTTGACAAGCACAGCCAAGTATTATTCTGATTTTTGCCAAATAAAATGGCCGGTTAATTATTCTGTGGGGTTGCGACAGAGAGCCAGTAAATTTGATGATGTGGCTAGGGGCGAAATAGTAGTACGCTTAAATTAGCACCACCATAAAAAAGTAATTTTTAAGAAATTGCTTATATATTTTTCATAAATTGGCAGGCTTTGCTACTAATTTCGAATAAAAATAGCCTCCAAAATAGGTATGGTTGCAAGTATGAAGGTCGCAACCCGCCTTAGAAATTTTACTTTTACTATCAACAGCTGTTGTTTGACAGGTCGTTAGAGAATGCAATTTATGGAATTTTAAGAATGTTAGGAATGTTGACGTTAGAAATAATTGGAATTCCTAAAATTGTCACATAAGAAATGCATATGCGGATTTTAAGAAAATTGATATTAAAATAGTTAGGATGAACTGAAAATTCTGAAAATCAATAGGGTTCTAAGCTAGAAGTAACTATTCAAGAAAATTAAAACCGCAAGTCAATCAGAACTTTTGTTCTAGAGCAGTGGTCGCCAACCTGTCGATCGCGAGCTACCGGTAGCTCACGGAGGCAATTCTGGAAGCTCTCGCAACGATTTTAATTTAAAAAATACAAACTGCAAAAATTAGAGAAGCTTCCGAAAATTCCACAAAATACTCTAATTGTCATAATATTAAACATAGCGGCAACGTTGCGGTGAGCGATCTGTCGCTGACGCCATCAAGCTAGAATCGGCTAGAACCGACCAGCCGGACCAGCGCGTTAGTGTTCGAGAACGATCAGGATTGCTTTGAACGGGATAAATACGCACGGCGCGGCAATATTGCGCTTAGTTTAAAACTGAACGCGTAACCAACGTCCAGCGGTTGGGTTAGTAGAGAACAACAAAAAATAATATTATGGCAAGCAGTTGTAAGAAGGTAAAGACATACCACTTTCATTCGGAATGGGAAGAACAATACTTTTTTTACAGAAGTTAAAGATACAAATGTGTGTTTGTTATGTAATACTTAGATCTCCGTTGCTAAAAAAGGAAATATTTGAGAGACATCATAAAACTGTACATTTTAATTTTGAAAAATCATTCCCACTACATTCTACCGCAAAAAAGGAGAAACTGATAATGATAAAACAGGCGTTTTTAGAAGCTGCTGATTCGTTATTTGCCAATTTTAGAAATAAAGACGAGATAGTTTCAGCTATAAAATTTATTCAACTTTCTGCTAATACAATGATCAGACGTGTAGAAGTAACGTGATGTCCTATCTGGCATAGTTCAATTTTTCAAACAACGCGATGAACCGACTCCAGAACTAGAAAATTTAATCTGGCTTAGAGATTTTGGTTTTCTCGTGGACATTACAGAGAAATTAAACAAACTTAATTTGCAGCTTCAGGGGAGAGACAAAGAACTAGCGGAAATGATTTCTGATATAAAAGCATTTATCAAAAAGCTGGAGTTTTGGGAACAAAACCTAATTAACAGCGATGCCAAACATTTTCCTATTCTTTCAGAAAAAATATCTCAAAATCCATTAGAACCCTATGACAGCAAATATCATGTAGAAATAGTTTCTACCCTGAAGAATAACTTTAAAAATCGTTTTAAGGATTTCAACGAAATGGCTTTAGTAGCGCAGTTTGTTATTTCACCCTTTATGGAAATTGATATCCAACAGTTTGCAACTTGTGTTATGCAGAACGTTGGCGAAGACATCGCTGCAACAGAAATGGAAGTAATTGAGTTTCAAAATGATTTAGCCTTAAAATCGTTAGTCTCAAGTACCAAATGTATCCAGTCTATTGTAAGTAAAGACAAATATTCAGTTCTATGCCGTGTTGCCTTAAAAGTGAAAGCATTATTCAGTTCAACCTATTTGTGTGAATCTTCTTTTTCCAATATAAAGTTTATTAAGAACAAATATCGCAATCGACTTACAGATGAACATTTGGATAATTGTATTCGAATGGCTGTATCAAATTATACTGCAAACATTAAAAAAATTATCGATGAGTCTGAGTGTCAGCCTTCTCATTGAACGTGCTTTTTTATTTTTCAATGTTTATGTTCATAATAGTGCGTTACTTTTTTGTTGTTATTATTAACTATTTTTAAATCTTACGTGACATGCCGTTGTGGTTGGATAAAAGTTTGTATTTATTTTTCACACCTTCGTTTGGTAGGTAAGAATGTAGCTATGAACAAGTACGTACTAGTAATATTAGTTTGGAGTGAGGGTAGCCATATGTGAGTAGTAGGGATTAAGTGTAAGGGGTTAAAGAAAAGGTCCTTTATTTCTCACAAGTCAATTACATTGACTTGTGAGAAATAAAGGACCTTTTCTTTAACCCCTTACACTTAAGTAATATTAGTTATTTTGTTATTAGTTTATTATTAGTACCTATGTATTATGTATTACCAGTTAAATAGTAAAATAAATACATATAATGATAAATTAACTTTTTTTTTAAGGTGAAGGGGGAGAAAAAGTCCTTTATATCTCACAAGGAAAGTTAATGTTTAATTATTCAGTAAAACATTGAGTGCAACCGGTTTCGAAGTATCATCACTTCATCTTCAGGCTCGCCTAGTGGAAAGGAGAATATGTGGTGTAAGGTGTGTTAACTTTGAGCCAACGATATATAAAATAGTAAAAAAAGAAAACTCACCATACTCTCCATCCACTAGGGAATACTACAAACAAGTTTCATCAAATGTGGGGGATGAAATAAATTGTAAAATAAACAATGTTACAAGTTATATAAAAGTTAAAAATATTTGAAAAACAAATATTAGTCAGTTTAAATAGTTAAAAATTTAAAATTTTCAAGACAAAACAAAACAACTACATTAAACAGATTAAAAGAGAAGGCTTATTTTAAACACGTTGTTTTTTTTTTAATAATTAGTAGTGTTACTTAACCTAACATTTTTGAAAGGAGACCTGTCAAGTTAAGGCCTCTACAGGTGGTGGTAAGTAATAACAAAAAATTCTTGGATAAACTTATGACAGGGTATAGGCAATAAGATGCAAACTATGAGTGAAGAAATATTTATTATTTATTATATAAGATTTGGGCCATGAATCACCAATTACCAAGTGTATGTGATGTTGTAGGATAAAAAAGAAAGAAGAAGAAATGACTGGGTTAACTGTTGTGAAGCAACTGAAAATTAAAGAAGAAGAGAAGAAAATGACAGAATATGAATATCACATAACCTAATCTTTAAACATGCTCGTTGGTTTTTTGTGGGAAAAAATTACTTACTGAAATGTACCCCTTGCAAGAAAATATGTGAATAGAAATAAAGGGGGAGGTTAAAAAGGAAGTTAAAACGATAAATTTAGATTAGTGTTGAGAAAACTGGAGGAGTTTCTGACATTATCTGGGCATTTAAGCAACCAACAGGATTTAATTTTAAATTTCTCAATATATCGAGGCTTTAGAAGCTATTAAGAGTAAATCTATGGTAAGAACTATGTAGGATTTCGAAACCTTTAGTTGAATCGAAGTCGTGATTTGAGTCTAGTAGGTGGTTGGCAAAATGTGAAAATCCTGTTGTATTTTGGTTAAGACAACGCAAATGTTCTTTTAAACGGATCTTGAAATTTCGAAATGTGCGTCCCACATAGAAAGAATGGCAAGATTTACAAGTTAATTTATAAATTCCAGATAAGTCAAAGGGATCTAATTTATCTTTATTATGAACAAAAAACTTATGTAATGAGGAGGGGGTTTTGAATGATACTTTAAAGTGGTCTTTAAGTAAGCTTGCCACTTTATAGGATGCTTTTCCAATAAAAGTAAGAGAAATGTATTTCTTACTCGTGGTTAGTTCATGTACCATATTAGGATTGTTAATATAAACTAAGTTTTGTTGAATTTTATTTTGTTTATGTGTTAGCATTTTATCAATAATATCTAGTTTAAAGTTGTGATCTATAGCAATAGTTTTAATTATATTTAGTTCCTTATTAAAGTTTACCGTAGACAGAGGAACTTTTAATAGCCTCTCTAAGTAGCAATTAAAGGCAGCCAATTTATGTGTTCCTGGATGGTTAGAGGTATTGTCTATAACTGTGCCTGTATATGTTGGCTTTCTATAGATGTCAAAGTTGAACTTGTTATTATTGTGTGAGATTTTAAGATCCAAGAAGTTGATAGATTTGTTTATTTCAATTTCTAATGTGAATTTAATATTAGAATGTAAGTCATTAATATAAGTCAAGAAGTCATTTAATGAGTCTAAGTTACCTGACCACAAAATCAAAATATCATCAACATATCTATAATAGAATTTCACATTTGAGTGGAAAAGGTTGTTTTTAAGGATTTTTTCTTTTTCAAAATTGTGCATAAATATGTCTGCTAATATTGGGCTAAGTGGAGATCCCTTAGAAAGTCCATTTGTTTGTGAAAAAATTTCATTGTTGAATGAAAAAAAGTTTTGTTCTAAACAAACCTTGAGAAGGTTCAAAAATTCTACTAGTTCAATATCAGACATATTCAAACTTGACAAATGTGATTCAACAAAACCTAGAACTTCTGGTATAGGAATATTTGTGAATAAGTTGGATACATCTAATCCAACCCCATTGAGAGGTTGGCGACCACTGTTCTAGAGTTATCGTGCCGGCATACATACACACAGACGATTAGACAAAATTTTTTTTTTTTTAAAAATGGGGTTAAGAAAATTTTTTCGTCTGCACAAATGCAATACTGAGGCCCCATAGGAAGAGCCTCAGTACAATATATGTCTTGTAAATTTATTCACGAGACCACATCTATTTAACAGTTATTGATCAAGTATTATATGTTATTTTAAAAAACCGACTTTAAAATCGTGCAGATGCCATCACCACATCTTAACCAAATTTATATGGAACCACCCCTGAGGTACCCCCTTACTAACAAAAAATAATCATAGTAAATAATTATCGCTAAACTACGAAAGCTTCCTGGGGCCACTTTTTTTATAAAAAAAAATATTATTATCTCGCAATTGTGACTTATTATCTCACAATTGCGACATATTATCTCGCAATTGTGAGTTATTATCACGCAATTGTTACTTATTATCACGCAATTGTGACTTATTATCACGCAATTGTGACTCACTATCTCGCAATTGCGACTTACTATCTCGCAATTGCGACTTATTATCTCGCAATTGCGACTTATTATCACGCAATTGTGACTTATTATCACGCAATTGTGACTTACTATCTCGCAATTGCGACTTATTATCACGCAATTGTGACTTATTATCACGCAATTGTGACTTACTATCTCGCAATTGCGACTTATTATCACGCAATTGTGACTTATTATCACGCAATTGTGACTTACTATCTCGCAATTGCGACTTATTATCTCGCAATTGCGACTTATTATCACGCAATTGTGACTTACTATCTCGCAATTGCGACTTATTAACACGCAATTGTAACTTATTATCACGCAATTGTGACTTACTATCTCGCAATTTTAGAAACATAAATGACATTTTGTGTCTAATACACTTACAAAAGAAATGATAAATTGAATATTTGAACGAGTATCTACCAGAATGTAACGACGATATTTAATTCTATTTTAAATGCCAACTTTTGCAATGTTGAAATTGCTTAGTCTCTGAATGTAATAATACAAAATTATGTTTTATTTTGGCGAAGGAAAAATTCTTTTAATTGTTCTTTTCTCTTTAATGTGATGTTTCTATTTTTGTATATTTTATAATTTGGTGTATGTACTACTAAAATCAGTATTTTTTTATCATTTATTTTTGTATGACAGGAGATTAAAAATACTGAGATTAAAACTACTATACGTCGGTAGGATCAATTATTTCTTCAACAGTAACCAATCTCCTTAATCAACCAAATTAAAAATACTACAGTTTGAGCCGTACCTACGTGTCATTGCCAGTATTTCTCGTTGGTATCTTATGTTTCTATTTGTCCTAAAAATGCATTATTCACAAATATTTATTTTATTTTACCATTTAAGACTGTTTTCTATTTTTTTTTTTTGAGTGATAACTTGTCACGGTTTCAATACTAGTATTTTATTAAGTTATCTGTTTCACTTTTTAATAAACTATTTGCATTGAATGTTGAAGTATTTAAATGTTTTTACAACTATAGTGGTCATTGCAAATGAAATAATATAAGATATTCTTTATTTATATACGACATATTTTCAGAAATGTAACTTCAATAGGAAATATACAACAGTAATCAAAAATTTAGATAGTTTTCTTTTGAACAACTGCCTACATAATGTTTGTTTTTTATAAATTTTAAAAATACCTAGGTAAGTTAAAAAATTAACATTAAAAAAAACCAAAGTGGTTATGTGTATTACTTTATTGCATATTAATATTTAAACAAGTTAGATAAAATTGTTCCTAAATTTTGTTTTTGATCCCCACTTAAGAGTCCTGTTAAATTTATTAAGTAGGTTATAATATTTCAATAGCAATTATGTAAATAATAAATATAAAAATTCTGCCTTTATATTCATTTCTTTCACTTCATTATATTAATTATGATATCTCTTAAATTGACATATAAATCTACAAGGCTGTATCGATCATCACTAAACATAAAATTATTTTCATTCATTAAAAAAGTGCATAATTCAAAGAGATCATTATCGCATATAGTTTCTGGAAACGTTGCTTCATTTTTGCAGGCTTCAAAATCGATGATGTTAACTGGACACAGGAAGTCCTTTATGTTAAATGTCTGGGGGTTTTCGAACATTACAACTGGCCTTCCATTTTGACAAAAATTTTGTCTACTTCTGGTTATACGGTGACAATTCCACTACCTCACAATTGTGTTTAACTCCTGTAATAAAAATGTATTAAATTAATTTAGTGGATTTATCTTTATTTTCCATAAAAAGTGAGGCACAAAAACGGCGCCTTCTATTATTCATGTTTAAGAAAAAAAAAATTTTATATAAAAGTTGGTGCTTCTCTTAAACCCCCATATTACCTCAATTAGAACGTAAGAAGGAAAGACAAAGTAATAAATGAGTTATTACCATTATTGGGTTCTATGCGAAGTATGAACTAGTGTTCCTTTTTACCCACCTGCAATTATTTTTGGATCATTCGTATTCGAAGATGCTTTCAACCAAATGATAAACCTCGAGTATCCATCAATAGCGCCATTTATTCATATACCATATGGTTTTAGTTTATCATATGAGTCAAGATGCCATAAAAAATTGGGACCAGTATTATTATATTGCCTTCTATGCAGTTTTCGTCTTGTTCTTAGTTCTACTCCAGAAGGATCTAAGTTTTGTAATATTAAACGAACCATATTCTGCGAAACAGAGAAACCATTTTGAATGCATTTCAAATGCATCCATCTATAGCCATGGAGTTGGGAAGAATTTTGTAACTGATGGTCTATAAAATTTACTAAAATATCAGCTCCACTGAAATATTTTTTTCTAAACAACTTGTTTTTGTTTAAAATCCTCTTTAGTTGTCGTTTTGATATATTTGTTGAAAATCTCTCTTTCAGTATGTTTCGAATTTCACTATAATTACATCCATTTAAAAAAATAATGCATAATAAGATTATTTCTTGATCTTGAATCCATCGTCTATTGTTGCAAATATCTTAAAAGATGGTTAAAATTGTAAAACAACTTAATGAGTTATACATATGTTTAAAAACTCAAAACTCACCTGAAACTACTACAAGCTCGAGAATGGAGAATCACTTCACTGTTATTTCATGAAACATTGACCAAAGCTCACCATTTTAAGCAGACATGTAACGGCAAAATAACTCACAATTGCGTGATAATAAGTCACAATTGCGTGATAATAAGTCACAATTGCGTGATAATAAGTCGCAATTGCGAGATAGTAACTCACAATTGTGTGATAATAAGTCGCAATTGCGAGATAGTAAGTCGCAATTGCGTGATAATAAGTAACAATTGCGTGATAGTAACTCACAATTTCGTGATAATAAGTCGCAATTGCGTGATAATAAGTCGCAATTGCGTGATAATAAGTCACAATTGCGTGATAATAAGTCGCAATTGCGAGATAGTAAGTCACAATTGCGTGATAATAAGTAACAATTGCGTGATAGTAACTCACAATTGCGTGATAATAAGTCGCAATTGCGTGATAATAAGTCGCAATTGCGTGATAATAAGTCACAAGTGCGTGATAATAAGTCGCAATTGCGAGATAGTAAGTAACAATTACGTGATAATAACTCACAATTGCGAGATAATATGTCGCAATTGTGAGATAATAAGTCACAATTGCGAGATAATAATATTTTTTTTTTATAAAAAAAGTGGCCCCAGGAAGCTTTCGTACTAAACATACATAAAAAGATTTTTTCATGGACCGAATTAATATATTTTGACCAAATTTATATGGGACCACCCCTGAAATACCTCCTTTCTAACGAAAAAAATCATTGAAATCGGACCACGTATTAAAGAATTATCGATGAAATACATAAAAAATATATTTCGACGAATTGAGAACCTCCTCCTTTTTTGAAGTCGGTAAAAGGACGAGATTTATAGATATTTATAAATACTTACAGAAAAAAATATTCATGACACAAGGATTGTTGACATTTATATAAATTGCTTAATTCAACAGTACAAAACATTCTGTTTATTGCAAATCTTATAAGTGCAGAAACTCATTAATTACTAACTTTGACGCAAAATACGAAACAGTTGAAAGGGTTAATTAAGCGGAAAGTTTGAAAAAGTGGAAAGAGAAGGCGGGAGTGGCCCCGACTTATCAGAGAAAATGGCCCTGTCTGAAATATTAAACTAATTTTCAAGTTAATACAATTTGGATTCTTATTATAGTATTTGGAATTCCTCGGGAATATTGGAAAAGGAAATTGATGAAAAGCTTGCTCCATTTTCCGCTTGCCGCTTGCTTGCTCTCAATTCTTTTATTAAACATTCATGGAAGGCGATGCCCCGTTTAGCTACTTATTTATTATGAAGAGTGTATGTATTACCGAAAATGTAGGTCTTTTTAAATAACGGAAGCGTCAAACAAGCTCTTCGCTCTTTATATGAAAATAAATATGTAAATACGAAAGTTCATCCTATGCTCCTTCTGACCTCTTTATGATAAACATAATATTTTCGCAATTATTTATTTGTTTTGACATAATCTCTCTTAATCCTAACGTACTTATCCCAGCAACCTCTTTAAGGCCGCAGTATCACTGTATTTTTCATATAAGAAGCAAGGGTTCACCATTTCCGATTGCATTTAAATCCCGCTAAATAAATCTTCTACCATCTTAAAGTATAAGGTTTGGAGAATGAAATCTCCTATTTTTTATTTGTCCTATTTATACACTGAATTTTAAAAAAAATCATGAAAAGAGATTTTAAAACCAGAGTTAAAAAGTAGGAGATTTCATTCTACATATTTTTCCAAATATCCCGTCAAAATATTTCTAAATTTTATTGCGTATTTTTCAAATCTAATTGGAAATACGATTAACAAATATTTGATAAATTTATTTGTCAAATTAGAGATTTTCTATGAATATCTGTAATTGTGTAGTTCATCTATTTTTAAGAAGATATCATAAAAAACAATGTAGCTACATGTTTTAGAGATGGTTTTAATAGGTGAATGATTATTTAGAGGTACCAATTTTTGAATCAGTGATACAGGTGTATGCCGTCTTTTATTGTTTCGTGATTTTCGTATATATTTGTCTCGCTTGGTTCCAAAATTATCGATTTATTTTCCCTGTGTATGAACAAGTGTTGGCCACGTTGCCAGATTATCAATTTATACAATAATTTTACAATTCTTTCTAGGACTAATTTCATTTTAAAGTGGGTGGAATATACAATGGTGAAATGCAGAAAAGGGAAGGAACTTTATTGCATTCCAATGTAATTTGAATCCGAATGACCTGGCATCACTGTATGATACGCACGTAATATTTGCTGACTTGGGTTTCTTCTTCTCAATGTTATTTTATCTTTATAAGGAATCTTATTTCTGAGTTAACACGTTGACTGCTATGTGTATGTACCCATGTATATGCCTCATTAGTGCGTAATTGTTCAATATTTTAATTTGTGTTAAAGACACGCAAACATATATCGAAGAAAAGTTATATGGATTTGAAAAATACATATTTTAAAAATATGTTTGGATATACAGGGTGTTACATTTTTGCTTGGCATATTTTTAAAATAGAACATGTATTTTATTTCAATTTTAGAATGGTTTGGTAAAACTGTATTCAACCTTTAATTTAAAAAAAATATTACAGGTCTGCCAAGCAATTAAATTTTTATGAAATTAGTGAATGATGCAAACCCCAAATTAAATTATCATTATTTAGGTAAGATTACATTGATTTCAAAATTGTTTAATTACTCAATTTTTTTTTCAAAGGCAGCACCTGGTATAATATTTTAGCATACAATTCCAACATATATACAGAGTTTCCCATCAGTTCGCAATTGATCGATAGCTGTTTTATTATTGGAAATAAAAAAAATTAATATAAAAGTTGTATGACCATATTCAAAAATTATTCCTATATATACAGGGTGGTCCATAAACAAGATGTTGACCAAACCTATACATTCTTAAAGCAAAACACATTGCAGGTAGTTACACATATTTGATTGTTTTTACGTCGTCAAATAATTTTAATTGACTTCATTCATTTCCTATGTTATATATAGGGTGTGTCAACACGTGAGGTTACAAATGTTTAAATTTTTTTCAATGGAATACCCTGTACTAATTAATTGGTGGTATAACATAAAGGGTGTTTTATTTGGAAAATTGAGAAAATCGTAACCATTTTGACACACCCTATATACAACATAGCAAATAAATGAAATTAAAATTATTGTTCGACGATGTGAAAACAATCAAATATGTATAACTACCTGCAGGGTGTTCTGCTTTAAAAATGTATAGGTTTGGTCAGACAATCGTTTGTGGATCACCCTGTATATTTATAAATAATTGTTAAATATGGTCATACAACTTTTATATTAATTTTTTTCGTTTTTCCTCTTATAAAACTGCTATCGATCAATTAGGCACTCATGGTATATGTGTTATTGAGTAACATATTGGTATCGTTGGATATGTAAATTGATAAGGAATTGTATGCTTAAATAATACACAGCGTGTGGCATTTGAAAAAAATTAAATAAATTTAACTTTGAATTGGCTATATTTAAGACTTGTTTTTTAAAATAATCCGTTCTATCAGCACTATTCGTTAGCTTAGTGCCTTATTACTACATTTAAAAAAAAATTGAAATCATTGTAAACTTACCTAAATTATGATAATTTAATTTGGGTTCTTCATCATTCTCTAATTTCATAAAAAAATTAATTTATTGGTAACCCTGCAATTTTTGTTATTAAAATTCTAGGGTTAAATACAGTATTACCAAAGCATTCTAAAACTGAAGTAAAATATAGGGTTTTCTATTTAAAAAATATACCTCTTTATTTTTTTAAAATACTTATTTTTAAAATTCATGTAACTTTTATTTAGAAATTGTTTACGTGTCTATAACACAAATTGAAATATTAAACAGTTATGCACTAATGGGACAACCTGAATATATTATTTACAATATATGCACGCGGCATATGTTTGTAATAATTTAATCCCGCGCCGCGTTTATATATTATTTTATTCACGCTTCTATTAGATATTGTAGTTTATTTAAGTATTTACTTAAACTACTTTACTCTTGAAACGTAAAAACAGACTTAAATTTTTAGAAAAACTACTTCGGCTCAGCAGACCCGACCACAACATTTGCTTCGGCAGTCAACGTGTTTTAAATGCTTTTTTATTCAGTTGTTATTTAATTTGTATTTTTATTATTCATTTTACGAAAAAAAGTTTTTCTTCATAAAAATTTATGCATGGTCTAACAGAAAATGCAACCACCCTATATCAAATTTTATCAGTCAGTTTTACAAGGTTTGTCCAAAAATATGATTTTCGACAAACCCTGTATACGACTAATAAAATTTGATATCAGATGATTGAATTTTAGGTTTTAGACCATGCAAAACTTTTTATGTAAAGTAACTTTTTTTCTAAAATTAAGAGACCATGCAATTGTTTATGAAAAATAAGTTTTTTTCTTAAATTTCTTAAAAAAGTTTTCTGTATGCCGCCAACTTACATGTAAATGAGATTTTTTAAAAATAGTTTTTACTGATGCAGATCTAAATAAAGTATTGTGGGTAAATAAGGTAATAAAAACACTTTATTACATTTTTATTTTTTTTTTATTTTTTTTTTTCCTGGCTCGTCTGACTATGTGTCTCCAAATAACACTGAAGCCTATTGGCTCATTGTGTTTTACCCCATGTTAGTTCATAGCACCCACTCTATCACCTTTGTACCTTGTACAAGTTTGTACAGATCCTTGGGTGAGTGGGTTCTATACGTTGTTGGATCAACCTGGGGTTGTCCAAAAAGAGCCTGTCTTTTGCGATCTAGAGCTTCGCATTCGCACAGTATGTGTTTGGCCGTTTCTGGTTTCTTGTGACATAGTCGGCACATGACTACCCCATTGTACATGCCAATTTTGTTCAAGTGTCCCTTTACTGGGGCGTGCCCAGTCATGAACCCTGTTATCACTTTCAACTGGTTCCTATTCATTAAGAGTAGTTCTCCAGTCCTTTTGGGACATGGTCTGCATATGAAGGCTTTTCCATGTGCCTGTTTTGGGGTGCTTCTCCAATAATTGATATGTTGTTCCCGAATCCAGTCATTTATAAAATCCCGGACTGTACTTTTTGGTACTCCTGGGTTTGTGTCTGGTTCCGGTGTTTCTTCTGACCCTCTTTTTGCAAGTTCGTCAGCCTTTTCGTTGCCTTCGATCCCTTTGTGACCTGGCACCCAAAATAGTTTTACTCTATTTCGGTCTGCCAGTGTTCTTAGTTCTTCGATGCATTCCCATACCAGCCTCGACGTAACTTTCTGACTCGATATGGCCTTAAGTGCCGCTTGGCTGTCTGACATTATTTGAATATGCTGATTTTGGACAGCTCTTTCATTGTTCGTTTTTGCACATTGCAGAATTGCGTATACCTCGGCCTGAAATACCGAGGAATATATGGTTAGTTTAAGGGTTTTTGGAGAATACTCCTGTCCCAGTGCCTTCCGCAGTCTTAGACCCGTCTGTATACCAGGTTTGTTCCTGTCTTTGGGCATTGGGCTTCCTTATGGTGATCTTCGCTCTTTCCTGTATTAAAACCTCAAAGGGAGTATTAAAAGAGTACCTCTTGGTTATGTGGTCTGATCTCATGTCTAGCACGTCTCCTGTCACTAACCTTGAGATACTCATGTGACCTGGCCTAATGTCAAGATTTCCCAGTGTATTCCCTAATCTGTAAGCACCTAATCTTGCCTCCCTTTGTATCACATAGTGAAGAGGTGGGAGTCCTATTAGTGCTCCCATTGCAGCAGTGGGGGTTGTTTTCATTGTCCCCGTTATTCCGAGGCAGGCAAGTCTTTGTACCTTGCTTAGCCTCGTTATTGCTTTTCTTTGCTGTGTCTTTGGCCACCACACCAAAGCTGCGTATGTTATTATGGGTCTTACCACCATGGTATAAAGCCAGTATACCATGTCTGGTTTTAACCCCCATTTTTTTTCAAAGGATCGCCTTGCCATCATTAATGAGGTTTCCGCTCTCCTTGTGGTTCTTTCTAGATGCTGGTTTTAGGTAAGTCTCGAGTCAATCATAACCCCGAGATATTTTACCTCCCCCTTAAGCTGGATGCTTGCACCTCTTAGGTTTAGAGGCCCTAGTCCCTCCAATTTCCTCCTGCGGGTGAATGCAATCATGTCAGATTTGTTTGGGCTAATGTTTAGTCCTTCCGCCTCTGTCCATTTTGTTACTATATTTAGAGCCTCTTGCATTCGATCTCTTACTATAGTGTTGTATTTTCCCTATGCCATGATCACTAGATCATCGGCATATCCCAGGGTTCTGTGTCCCTTATCTTTGAGAGCCCTAAGCAGCCCGTTTACTACATGGTTCCACAGGAGTGAAGACAGCACTCCACCATGTGGACATCCTCTCGCTACCCGTGCCGCTGTTGTCTCTACCATAAGGGTTGTGTGTATAGTTCTCTCCCTTAACATAGAGTCGATCCAGGACACGCATATTTATGAAATAATAGTATCGTCACTTTTTCAAACATTTTGAGGATAATCTGCGCTAGGAGCTAAATCTAGCGAAGAGAATGGATGTTCTACCAGTGAAGTATGAGATACAGTCCTCAAATGGCCAGAAAAATTATTTAAGACGCCCTGACATCACGTGTTAAATTCAAATTATAAAGTACGAAAGTACATTGTTTTAGTATTTGTAGAAAAATTTAAAACGTAATCTTAATTTTTTTAAAGTGACTTCCTGTATTCGTGTAAACGTACCTTAATAAACTTTACGCTGCTAAGCAAAAACAAAGCGCAATTAAAATAAGAAGGCACGTGCAAATTGTAACTAAAATTCCAATATTTTTTTGTTTTCAAAGCTTGGACGAGAGATGAATAACTGGGTTCTTCTTGGGGAAGTCTTACGCCTTTCCTTTTCCTTCTCTTCTTCCTTCCTACGCCTTTCCTTTTCCTCTTCTCGACTTACTTTCTCCTCTTCCATCTTCAAAAACCATGCTAATGGGCCTGAAGTATCCATATATGTTTCGTGCGCAGTAGATCTAGTATTAAATAGAATGTTCGGGTTTCTTTTTTTTATTTTAAATCTCACCGCTGTCACCAATGTCACGCAGGTTTTTGGTATCTTAATTTATGTCAACAATTTTACCTCAATTTTTACAACTGATCATATTAAGACAACGTCTATCATAAAACTGACTTATATAGCTTGCTTTAACCTTCTAGAACGGTCCAGATTTTTCTTGACATGGAATGACATTTCTCAAATATTCTCCCTTCTTCTTTTACTCGTACCTTTATTTATGACGACCGCAGCACGCTATAGGGTGCTGTGTACCAATATTATATAGATACAGAGAGAATGCCTTTATTTAATAAATTACACAGTGTCTAGGTACACGCTAACTTGTACGCAATTCAAAAAGTTATATACACGCGAAACGTCTTGACAGAGTAGGTAAGCTGTGTCTAGGCCGTTGGTGTTTATGTCGGTCGGCGTAGCTAGATATGGATTAAAATTTTCTGGTGGCGGTGAAGCCGCCACCCTACGAGAAGTCGTTGCTTTGTTTTCTTGTTGCCACGGCATTATTATTATTTATTCATATATGTGAAATTTGCTTCTAAGGTTTATAAAATACTACTGCTAGTCACGGCGTAAATGAAAACAAGCAAGACGCATTCACACAAACACCTCCCACCACAGAGTTTATCGTGTACCTAGCAACAGCGAATAAATTAAACGTTAAGTATCTTAATTAAGCCTTAGTAACTGTAAATATGGAAAAGTTGACATTTTTAAAGTTACGAAAACTATTATGTTTGATAAGTGATATTTTTTTAAATAAAATAATTGCGCATATATTTACCTACAGTAATATATTCGGCATTTATTTGTTCTAAAATAATGTTATATGTATATATAGAATCATTCCAAAAATCTAAAACACATTTTAAAAAATGTTTTTGCTTCATCTCGTGAAATGTGCACGCCATTGTGTTTTTGATAGCATTTTAACAAAATTTAGTCTGAACCATATAACTTTTATTTAAACCACTTATTGTATAATAATGCAATAATAACGATAATAAAAAGTGGGAAATTTGTAATAATACTGTATGTACCATGTATCACAATCACAAATATTTTTTTAATTTGTAAAATGAAAAATGTTGCCAAAATTGTTTTTCTGTATAAAAAAATAATTTTTGCACTATATCTCAAGTATTCTCCCTTCTCGTATTCATCTACTCGTACTATCGTCCAGAATACTGTAAAAGCTCATTACCGCCCCAAGAATTCATATTTGTCGCTCGTGGTTCATCCCTCGTCATCAAAGTTCAATTTGTGGCATTCTCCTAAATAATTTATTTCTAATAGTAATAAACACCCTCCTTGAAATGACATTTGGACCCTTCCTTGGCGAGATGCGTTAGCGTCATATTAATAAAAAATGCAGAGATGCACCTGCAATATTATTAGCAATTTTTCGGCACTGATATTGAACAAATTTTGATTTATTCTGGACCATAGGGTGTCGTCAATCCACCACATGCTGATAGATTGGAGTGGCTATTCAACCTAATTTCCGTTTCTCGAAAAATTCGTTGTATAAAATATATATAATTGACAAAAAAAACCAACAGTTCTTATTTAGATTCGGCATTTGTTTTTATGGTTTCAAACTTCAAAGAAGGAATATTAAAATTTGTTAACAAGATTGATTATCCCTGACAAGGTATTTACCATCGATTATTGAAGACGGAAAATTTCAAAAAATTCTTTTTTACAGCATCAATATTAACATTTTATCAACAAATACTGTTTGGAAAAATTATCGTATGCCGCAGCGTACACTTCTTTTTGTTTTAAATTGTCAGTTTGGATTTAATTTAGAGCAGTGCGTAGTTATTACTGACCATTTACTGTCTATCAATCCCAAGAAGACAGAAAAAGGATGAAAATGGAAACTCCAATTTTCAGAGCTCCTAAACACGCCTAAACTATACAACAGAGGTAAAGTACCTATGTTTTACCTTTGACAGCAACTTAACATAGAGAGAGAGAGAGAGAGAGAGAGAAGAAAGAAAGAAAGAAAGAAAGAAAGAAAGAAAGAAAGAAAGAAGAAAGAAAGAAAGAAAGAAAGAAAGAAAAGAAAGAAAGAAAGAAAGAAAGAAAGAAAGAAAGAAAGAAAGAAAGAAAGAGAAGGAAAGAAAGAAAGAAAGAAAAGAAAGAAAGAAAGAAAGAAAGAAAAGAAAGAAAGAAAGAAGAAAAGAAAGAAAGAAAGAAAGAAAGAAAGAAAGAAAGAAAGAAAGAAAGAAAGAAAAGAAAGAAAGAGAAAGAAAGAAAGAAAGAAAGAAAGAAAGAAAGAAAGAAAGAAAGAAAAGAAAGAAAGAAAGAAAGAAAGAAAGAAAGAAAGAAGAAAGAAAGAAAGAAAGAAAGAAAGAAAGAAAGAAAGAAAGAAAGAAAGAAAGAAAGAAAGAAAAGAAAGAAAGAAAGAAAGAAAGAAAGAAAGAAAGAAAGAAAGAAAGAAAGAAAGAAAGAAAGAAAGAAAGAAAGAAAGAAGAAAGAAGAAAGAAAGAAAGAAAGAGAAGAAAGAAAGAAAGAAAGAAGAAAGAAAGAAAGAAAGAAAGAAAGAACAGAAAGAAGAGAAAGAAAGAAAGAAGAGAGAGATGATTCGTACATCGGTCTTTGTCGGTAATGACCCACTTTAGAAATATTTTTGTGGATCACTTTCTATTTTTTCATTACATAATAATTTGAAAATTTAGACCTGGAGACCTAAATTATGTGGGTACTATATTGTTTGTGTTACTTAAAAAAAATAGAAGGATTCATTATATGTGTAGATTTTCACATCATATGTCAATATAATAAGGTATACGTTATCGCGAGTTAGATGAGTATGAACAAATAGTTATAAAGACATTAGGAACGTATGTACACTCTAAGATTTTAGCACTCACATGATCAAATGTTGAAGCAACATTTTTTATTGATCTACAAATCTGTAAATACTTCTCATTTTTCTTTTACATTTATCTACTTGGGGAGTAAAGAGTACCTGTAACAATATTTTAGATTAAAACAAACCAATGTTTTCTTAGTCTACCTCACTTAGGTTTGGAGCTATTCCGACGATGTTTTTGTATTAATTTTCTTGAATCATATACCTCGGAGTTATAAGCCTGTCTGTCTTTTTTTTAATATAGCTTTTGGTTTTCTTCTTCTAAAATTTTCTTTATCTCTGGATCACCTTCTTCTATAACTTTCCCAATCATTTTCTCTCACCACCTTCCCAATCATATTCTTCCATCGCCTTCTCAATCTACTTCAATTTTCCATGTCTCCTCTTGGGTTTAAATTAACATGTATTAAAAAGTGGAAGAATATGTCAATACTGATAAATTTACTGTTTGTACTAATAATACTTCTTCTTTTCCTTTTTTCATTTAATAAAACTTTGTAAATATGTAATTTCTATTTTTCTATAAGTGTCTGTACTCTTCACTAGCTGTTTCCAATTTTCATAAGATTAATCCATTCATCTGAACTCTTCCTCTGATCCTTTTACGTAGTCATGGTCTCCATTTTCTTATTGTTTTTCATTATGGCCAAAAAAAATCCACTTTAGTTTGGCAATATGATTTTCGGTATTTTTTGTTTTTGATTCAATGTTTTATTTATTTTTGTCTTGTAGCCTTATTCCAATATTTGTCTGTCTTTTGTTTATTCCTTTGTCATGTGCAATTTTAAATAGCATAAATAAGCCAAATTTTTATTGCTTTTAAGTATAAAATTATAATTTTAATCGTCAAAATTTATGAAGTATCAGTCAGAGAAGAAAATCTTTTTTTCAGTTTTACTCATTTACCTCCCTTGCCATCGTTTGGGTATTGTATTCACAGACACAACCACAGTAAAACGAAGACGTCCTGGCGAGCATTATCTGTGTGTCTGTTTGAACATTAGGGGGACCGTAATGGCTCTTCCGACTTTTTTAAGTTGCGACGAAAACTTTTATCTAAGCACAAGTGGGAGATCGTTTTGTAACAAACTTTCGCGATACATTGTTTGGCTTTTGTTAAAACAACTTAGCATATTAGCGACTTGTGGATTACAGATAACGACTGCGAAGTATCTAAACTAAACACTTTAATGATAAAATTCCCCGGAATGAACATTTTGCTTGAAAAAAGTTTATTGGAAAAGTGTTTTAGGCGGTTTCGATGTGTCTGAGTTTTAAAGAAAATAACAAAAATTTACCTGAGAAAGTTTGTATAAAAAGCTTTCTAAGCAATTTTCTAGTGGTGTGAAAAACAATATACAGTGGCTATTAGAAATAATAGACTTTGGCAAAATTTCTATTTTCTATTATGAAAGCATATTACCTTTTTTTACTTGAACTTCGAACGTTCTCTGCGGAAGTATTGATAAGAGGTCTTAAAATATTTTCAGTTTTTCACAATACTAAACTTCAAAACGGAAAAAAATTTGAACCTAGCTGGAATGTGTTACCCCATTAGCCTTATTCTTCTGATATTTCGCCAAATGGTTGCCAACTTTTGTGCCTACTGATAACTGTATCAGTAATAGACATTTAAAAGCGATTTAATAAATGCATGATAGTTCTTAAAGCTTTGAGTTTCAAAATTGGTTTGGAGCTGTATATACTCCGGTACCAGGAACAAAGTTACTTTGAACTGAATTCCGGAATATAGTGACGTGGAGGCCAGATAAAAGGTCGAAGAGCTCTCTATAATAGAAAGCAAATATGAGTGTATGAGTCCAGAACCATTCCCTGTTGGTACTGCAAAGGGTACTGCCAAAGGAATTAACTCAAATACTAAAGAGCCATCTCCAGGGTAACGCAATCTCAGTAACAAAACGAGAATAATGTAAAAATGTATATAAGTACAAAAAATTTAAGTAATTAAATGTTAACGAATTAATATTATTTTACCTCTTCACACATGTTGATTTGAGACTATAAACCACCTTTTGCTCCTCAGCTACTTCTTTAACTTTCTTATTATTTACGTCACCATGCAGAACACCATTTCCATCTGCACAACCTGAGAATATCCACAAGGAGGAGTTATATCCTCACTAACGTGGAGCCTTAGCGTAGGTGAACTTCTATGCAGATTTTGGAAGTTTGGAAATATCCTGTGTAATATAGTCCAAAGAGGACTAGAAAAGACCAGAAGATGGTGCCGTGAGATGGGACTTAGTATAAACACCCAAATATTACTAGTAGCCTTTATTAAGTCTAAGCCTGGACAACAAACTCTAATGATATGCAGGAGCATTGCGATGTAACCCGAACACTCTACATTGGGTATACATACTGTTGAAACAATTAAGTTTGTAACCTCTAGTGTGTTTATGTATAGTAATATATTATGGTCTATTTTCAATGACACTTGACAGTTGAATGACATTTATTTTATGACGATCTTTTTTTTATATTTTGTACTTGTACTGATTAATGTTTCTAATAAAGCGTTTTTTGATACTTTTCAATTTACAACTGGAAAGGACTTTTATTGAAAATAATAAATAATGCTTCTATGGCACATTGCTCAACTCAACAGGTCATGGACCCAGAATAAAAAAGAATACACATAGAAGGTGTGTAAAAAGTTCAAGAAAATATTTTTACACGAGGCACCAAGTAAAAAACAAAATGACTACACAATGAACAAATTGTAATTAAACCATTTGATGGTAAGGACTACGATCACTGGAAATTCAGGATGGAGATAATACTAGATCAAAATAATGTAAAAGTATGCATCGAACAATAAAATACAGAACTCAATGATGCATTTAAGAAACTGAACAAACAATATAAATGAATAATTGTGCAGTGTATTTCAAATTCGCATCTTGAGTATGTTAAAGACAAAAAGACATCATTTCAGATGTGGAAGGCTTTAGAGTCGGTTTTTCAAAAAAAACTGTTCACCATGTAACAAGTGGCAGGAGATTTACTGGAATCACATTTTGTAAAGTTTGAAGAATCAATAAGAGAACTCAAGTCTGGAGGTGCTACCCTTGAGGAAATTGATGTTTTGTGTCATCTTCTCCTAACATTGCCAGTTTTTTTTTTGAGAACAAGTCTGATTTGCAAAATTTAAAAATCTTTGGATTTCTAGCTTATAACCACATTTTAAAAGAAAAACAAAACGGAAAAACTAGAGTCTAAGGCTCATACTACTATGATGGTAGGGTAAACGCATAATGGCTATAGACTGTGGGATCCATTTAAAAGAAAAATCATTGTTGGAAGGAACGTTATATTTAATAAAAAGAAAAATATAAACCACATTAAAAATTATTCATCAGATACTGAAGAAATTACAAAGTTAGAAGAAACGGTTCATGAAGAAATTGAAATGGAAGAAAATATGACTGAAGAAGACAAAGAAAAAACGACTGAAGCAGACGAAGTAAAGAAGAAACTCCCAGGAAGGGTAACAGAAGAAAACAAAAACCACAAAACTTGAATGATTACCTGGATGAACAGGAAATAGAACATTTAGTATTAAGTGCTGAAGCATATGTAGATAATGTGCCAAGGAGATTTGAAGAAGTAATAGGTAGGTCTGGTTTCAAATTTTAGAAACATGCTATAGAAGAAGAAATGGAATCACTAAGAATGAATGACACTTGGACAGAAGTAGATAAACCTATACTTGGAAAAATAATTGACACAAAATGGGTATTTCGAATCAAGAAAGATGAAGAAGGAAATATTACAAAATATAAATCAAGATTAGTGGCAAAGGGCTTGATGCAAAAAGAAAACTGATTTTAAAAATACTTATGCATCAATTGCACGTTATACAAAAGTGAGAACATTGTTGGCAGTGGCAAATATTAAAAACTTAGAACTACAAAAAATGGATGTAAGTTCTGCATTCTTAAATGGTGTTATTGAAGAGTATATATACATTAAAGTACATGAGGGATATGAAAATGCTGAAAATAAAGTATATAAACTGAAAACGGCATTGTATGGGCTTAAACAGGCTCCATATTGCTGGAATAAAAAATGTAATGAATTTACTGAAAAACAAGGTTTTAAAAAATTTAAAAATGATCAATAATTATATGTTCAAGAAATTGGAAATGTAGTAACTTATTTACTGCTATATGTCGATGACTTGATCATTGCAGGTGATAATAAGGAAATAATTAATAATGTGAATTCACAGTTAACTAAAAATTTCAAAATGCATGATCTTGGGCAAATGGAAACCTTTTTAGGAATTACTATTAGAAAAACAGAATATAGTATTTACTTGAGTCAAAAACGTTATATTTCTGATCTTTTAAAACATTTTACCATGACTGAATGTAAAGAAAGTAAAACTCCCAGGGATTCAAAGTTGGAAGTGAACATATTGCAAGGGAACATGGAAGAAAAGAAACCAATTCGTGAATTAATAGGAAGCATTATGTATTTGATGCTGGGTACTGATCCTGATCTTAGTATTTCAATAAATATTTCAGGAAAATCCTTTGAACAGGTTTGGATATGTTCAAAACGTATACTAGGATATATTAAAAGAACTGCAAAGTTTGAATTATTTTACAGCAAAAACTGCCCTTATAGGTTAATTGGATATGCTGATACAGACTGGGCTGGATACCAAACAGACAGAAAATCAACGTCTGGTTACTTATTTAAGGTGTTTGGATGTACTGTATGCTGGAATTCAAAAAAACAAAGCTGTGTTGCTGTCTTGTCAACCGAAGCAGAATATGTCGCTTTAGCAGAGGCTACTAAAGAAGGAATATGGTTACAGAACTTGTTAATGGATTTTGGCTATACAAAACCAGTAGTATAGCAAGCGGGAACCTGGGACCGATGGTAACATGTCCATCCAGTTCTTCAAGATACCATCCACTTCTAGTCAAAGAAGTGACGATGCAGCCGAAGAATCGCCGAAGAATCGCCGAAGAATCGTCAATGACCAGAAGGGGTAGTAGTAGAGGAGTGTTCTTCAAGATACCATCCACTTCTAGTCAAAGAAGTGACGATGCAGCCGAAGAATCGCCGAAGAATCGTCAATGACCAGAAGGGGTAGTAGTAGAGGAGTGTTCTTCAAGATACCATCCACTTCTAGCCGAAGAAGTGATGATGCAGCCGAAGAATCGCCAAAGAATGATCATTGACCAGAAGAGGTAGTAGTAGAGGAGTGTTCTTCAAGATACCATCCACTAGCCGAAGAAGTGATGACGCGGCCGAAGAATCGTCAATGACCAGAAGGGGTAGTAGTAGAGTGTGATAGAAGAAAAATAAGAGACGTATAAAATGTTTTGTGGTATTAGGCGAACAGAAAATTTAGAAAGTAAATGATTGCACCAAATGTTTAACTTAGTAGAGCCTGGCCTGATGAAATGACACACAAAAAAAAAAAAAAAAAAAAAAAAAAAAAAAAAAAAAAAAAAAGCAGAAGTCTTTAGTATTATTATTTTATTCATAAAAAGAAATTATTTTTGTTAACATAGTTTTTAATTGATTCAATATGCTATCATTAGGACATGGTACTCCAAACAGATTCCATCTAAAGGTTCCTGCTTCAAAACTCTGTTGGAGACTTGGTTACAATCAGTAAACAAATGGTGTACTTAGTGGCGTTTCCTAATTTAAATATTCAACATAGTTTTAATCTACCGATTCAAAATATTAAAGTTATTAATGCTCTATTTCAAACAAACAGTGGGCGGATGTACCTGTTGTACAACAATGATATATACATTGAATTTAATGAAACTGGAGAAATACTTAATCGGGGAAGAACAAGAGATCTGTTTCCTGGAATTCCTGGAGTTCTAACTTCTGCATTTAGATATATAGATGGACATATATACTTTTTCTATCAGAATACCTACTATAAATACAGTGAATATACAAGAAAAGTTGTAGAAGCAGGAACCTTTATATGGAATCTGTTTGGAGTACCATGTCCTGATGATAGCATATTGAATCAATTAAAAACTATGTTAACAAAAATAATTTCTTTTTATGAATAAAATAATAATACTAAAGACTTCTGCTTTTTTTTTGTGTCATTTCATCAGGCCAGGCTCTACTGTTGAGTAGAGGCTCGGCTAGGCTGGTCTCATCAGTATCTACCACCACCATCTAACAAAAATTTTTAAAGTTAAACATTTGGTGCAATCATTTACTTTCTAAATTTTCTGTTCGCCTAATACCACAAAACATTTTATACGTCTCTTATTTTTCTTCTATCACACTCTACTACTACCCCTTCTGGTCATTGACGATTCTTCGGATGCGTCATCACTTCTTCGGCTAGAAGTGGATGGTATCTTGAAGAACACTCCTCTACTACTACCTCTTCTGGTCAATGATCATTCTTTGGCGATTCTTCGGCTGCATCATCACTTCTTCGGCTAGAAGTGGATGGTATCTTGAAGAACACTCCTCTACTACTACCCCTTCTGGTCATTGACGATTCTTCGGCGATTCTTCGGCTGCATCGTCACTTCTTTGACTAGAAGTGGATGGTATCTTGAAGAACACTCCTCTACTACTACGATTCTTCGGCGATTCTTCGGCTGCATCGTCACTTCTTTGACTAGAAGTGGATGGTATCTTGAAGAACTGGATGGACATGTTACCACCGGTCCCAGGTTCCCGCTTGCTATACTACTAAAACCTTGTTTTACTATTTTCGAGGACAATCAGTCCTGTATTAAGTTGACTAGTAAATATAAGCATAAACGCTTGAAGCATGTGGATGTTAAATATAATTTTTTAAAGGACTTGGTTAGTAACAAAATTGTTTCTATTCAATACATTCCAACTAATGATCAAATAGCAGATATACTTACAAAAAATTTAGGAGGAGAACTGTTTATAAAACATAGATGTAATCTAGGATTAAGTAATGAAACATAAACATTGTATTTGTATTGTTAATATGTTCTTTAATGGTTTTGCAATAATTGTTAGTGAATAATTGCCTCTTATTTTTAATGAATAGTGAACGAAACATTGACGTATTTTGGAATAATTTTTTTTTGTACTTATTTAATAGGAACATTTGATTGAGGGAGGGTGTTGAGACAATCAGACTGTTACCTATTGTGTGTTTATGTCTAGTAATGACACTTGACAGTTGAATGATATTTTTTTTATATTTTGTACTTGTACTGATTACTGTTTCTAATAAAGCGGTTTTTGACACTTTTCAATTTACAACTGGAAAGGACTTTTATTGAAAATAATACATAATACTTCTACGGCACATTGCTCAACTCAACACATACAGCCAATAGAGAGACCAATCATCATTTACGCGGCTATAGTCTGGAATAACTATTTTAGGTACTACGAGGGCTAATATCTCAAAGGTCCAAGGTACAAAATAGTATGTGTTTGCATGACCGGTGCAATGAAAACCCAATCTCTTTATATTTAATGGTAAAGAACGTGACAACAAGGACAAGATACAGAATGATCAAGAACGGAGTAATCAGACGGAAGTCCATTAGCTTCAGAACTGAAGATACTTGGGACGAAATGAGAAATAAGTACAGTTATGTGAAAATCTTCAAAATCACAGATCTGGGCTACACGAAAGAATGTAGGCATGAATCAATCTTGTTTGCATCTGAAAAATTGAAGTAATGAAATTCAAACGAATTAAATTTATTTTTACCTCCACACATGTTGTTTTGATACTATAAACCTTCTTTTGTTCAGATTTTTCTATGGCTTTATTATTTACATCATCAGATAGGTTATCTTTCTCTACGTCAACTATTTTACTTATGTTACCTGATTAATTGTCTTTTCCTGGATCTATAAGTTACCTTTATCTTATTCTTGGCTATTTGAAAATTAAATTTATATGCAAACAAAATATGTAAATATCTTTATTTTAATATTTACAGATTTTAATTTTTAATTCGCTGTTACACAGAGGTGATAAACATTATGTCTAAATGTGGACATTTAATTTTAGTAATCTCAAGTTTAAAAGAATTGAGTTATAACCCTTTTTTTTCATTGATTTTTTTAAAAATATAATTTAATATATCCAACAGTTTAACTAGTTTTGTGTTTTAATAAGATATGGAAAATGTTTACCTTCATAGCGATGGTGGACTTAATGATGTCAAGTTTAATCACTTCTGCGAAAACTACATTGGACGAGTCTAACCGCAGCATTTTGCTTATTTTCAGTATATGGGACACGTCTTCTTTCTTCTTGTGGAATTCGTAGGTGGCGCCAAGCTATTATCTAGAACAATGTAGTTAGTAAATTAAAGATTTTATTTATAGCGAAAAATCTATTGACTCGAGAGCTCTTAGATGTTGAGAAATTAAGTCGGCGAAGTAAGACTGCGGTTACACTTAACTGGCTTCGTTTACGTAATTTAAAAACTTACAAATGGTAGTCCAAATAAAATTGGGAAATTAAATATTATTTCGGGTTTAAGAAGTTTCGTCTTTAAAACCAGACTACAATAACACTTGACTTGCCTTTCCTAAAAACGTACAGAAACCTTAAGGCAGTCCAAAATTCGTAACTAGTTAGGACTAATTTTCTCGGGCTATAGCAAATAATTTCCTGCTATATTATAATAAATCTTAAAAGGCAGGTTACTAGTAAAAGATTCCTACCTTGGTTCTCCACAGGTTAACACAGACGGTACAATAAAAAAACGACAGTATTACTTCAACATTGCGGAAAAAGGGAGAGAATTTAGCCTAGTTTTATACATTACTGTCTTACTAGTTCGGTTTCCGATTGATTTGGAGTGAGAGTAGCCAAATTAACAAATCGGATTGAAAAAATGACCAGATAATTTACCTGAATTTGAAAGCTTAAAGCTGGATTCGAATTTCAATAAATAAATATATAGTTTGATCTCTTGCAAATGTTCAAAAATGGAAGTCTTTAAAAAACCAAAATACGAGGGTTCCTGAGAAAATTAACTCAAAGTAAACATTTTTATAATTGAACTAATGAAAATTTTCGTGACTTCGTCCCAATTAACATAAACTTTTTACGGTCCTTTTCATTAATATTTTGTCAATGGGTTACATTAGACGACTTTTCTCTGCTGGAACTATTGAAGAGACTTTTTGGTTTCACACCACCTACTTTAATTTTTCTTCCTAGTATACAACTGACTTTTATTTCTATATGTGTTACCCAACGACGAATAAATACTACGTAGTTGCCAAATTATTAAGGTAGAGTATGTAAGAGTCTTATTACAAGGATTGTATAATTCGGGAGCGATTTAAAATGCTTAAATTGCTTTCAAAATAACATCAAGGAAGTATGGGTGCATACACCTCAGATAAACAAGAACACACAAACCCTACCCACTCAATTTAGAAGGCCTCTCGATTTTTTTCATGCAGCAGCCGAAGGGACAGCTCCGTTTGCCTAATATAAAACAATATGAATACTTGCAATAAGTTAGGGCTTAATTATGAATGAATGGATTAATCTAGTAATTGTTCATAGTTGGTGTTACAGCTTATAACTAAAGATAATAATAATTATTTAAGTTTGTCTAAATTTATTTTCTGAAATTTTTTACCCCAATTCCCTTTTCATTCCAGCCTCGCTTTTCTTACAGAGGTATACTTGTTCTAAGAAAAATGTATATTTAATTTTTTTTAGTTGTGATCAATTTTTGTGATCATATCAGCTGTTTTTAATTTAAGGTTTGTTTACACTGATCATTTTTCAGTGTAACCTTTAGTTTTCTAAATATTATCCCATCTAGCCCTAATAAGGGTTGCGGCCATTTAGTTTAAATGAAAATTACATGTGTGTTTTCTATCTCATTAATCTTTAACCTGTAGGGCGTTGAACCAACTAATTCGTTCTGAAAAATGTATAAATACAAAGGAAAACCTCCTAGTTATTTTTTTTATTATTAATAACCTATTTAGGAACTATTACTGAAAGGGATTCGCACTTTTATATTGATTTGGGTACTTAGAATTTTTTATACTTATGGACCCCAAGAGCCGAAGCTTGCAGCTTCATAAGGTGAGCTGCTAGAAGGAGTCAAAATTAATATTTTCATATATTTATATAAATATTTAGTAAATAATAATAAATAAATTATATTTTTTCGGTACATGTATCAGAGGCGCATATTGTTGCCACAGATAAATTTAATATCAGAGTTAAAAAACCTCAACTGCTTTACGAAGAATATTTAATTTCAGAAACCAACAATTATTTCACCATGTTTAGTATCATTGTATCATGGTAATAGTATATAAAATATTTTGTGTTTATATATACATACATATCGTATTGTGCAATAACCGATAGATCAGTTAATAAAATTTAACATTAACTAATGGCGGCAGAATCTAATTTAAATGTGTTATATTTGATGCCGGTGGTGAATAAACTATGCTAATAACGATAATGCATAAATCTGCTTGTTATACGTCAGATTATCCAATTCAGTGATAACTCAGTGAATTTATTTACATTCATGATTATTTAAACAAAAATATCCTTGTTGCGACGCAATACCGGTACAGTTTGCATTTCAAATTGAAAAATTCATTTTAAATAATGATTATATTAGTGTCTGTTTTTATGCAGTATCTTTTATTTTATATCTGCATCTACTGTTTTGTGATCATCAAATTATGAACCTGCATATTGCTTTTACGAACCTTTTTTTTTTTAAGTGGTTAGAGATTTATTTTGTGACCTCAACAATTCATAATAATTATTCAATCAATCCATCAATCAAAATAGCTTTATTGTGCTGAGATTGACATCTTATTGACAAAGCAAATAACATATAAAAAGACGAAGAGCAATGTAAATATAGAAGAACAATTATAGGATAATTATTAGATAATACATATACTTGTATTGTAGATAAAAAACTTAAAATTATAATAATACATAATAAAAATGAAATAATATGCTTTGCCTATAGGAAGTTTTTTACTTTTCGTCTAAATTTATACATATTTTTAAATTTCTTTACTGGTATATAAAATAAACTGTTCGATTAGGGTAGTAAAATATAATAAGTACGTCTTGTATCATGATTATCCAGCTAGCACATAACGTTGCCAAATCTTTCGACGAATTTGTTTTAAGAGAACGTAATAACATTACTATACAACGTAAATGCAGCGTTCAAGGGAGTTTGTTAAGGGAAATCAAAACCTCGTAAAACTTCTGATATAGGTCTAAAATTATTCATCTTGTTTTTATTTCCTGATTTATGGATTGGCACAACGAAAACCGTTTCCATTTATCAGGAAACTGCCCTTCGGTTAAAGATTTATTAAATAAGAAATATAAAGGGTCAATGAGAGAACTTTCACACTTTTTAATAAAGCATGTAGGAATCTTGTCTGGACCAGGACCATTATCAGCCAAATTGACTATTTTTAATGAAATCATTTCACGAGATATTTTATATTGGGTAATATTCAGAGGAGCGCTGTTGAAAATAGCAGAAAAATCACTAGGACCACTTGGCACAAAAACAGATGAAAAGAAATCAGAAAAGGCGTTACAGATTTCCTGTAGATCTGTAATTAAACCTGTATCGGTTACGAGATTATCGAGTAAAATGGGGAATTTTTTTTTGTTTTTATCATATTGAAAAAAATACTTAGGATTTTCAGTAATATTAGATTCAAGGATTTAAATATTCTTTGTTATCCTTGTTAATCAAAAATTTTGATCAACCACGCAAAATTTTGAATGTCAAATAGTCCATGTCATTATTATATTTTTAACTTACTTTAAACAGTAGATCTGTATTGATACATAGGGTAAAGTCGGGTAAGATGACGAAGTTAACGATTCGAGTTGAATTACTTCAAAACGGTTAACTAGATCTTTGATCTTATGTGCTTCACGTATATGAAATTTATTTTTTTTAACAAATCTGGAGTGAATAATTCATTTAAGTCTTTTTTTACCTGTGATTTTTTTTTAAATTGTAAATTGTAAGGTGACGAATGTTTTAAATAACACAAATATTTTAGAAAAAGATACTTATAATAAAAAAAGAAAAATCAAATAGCGTCACAGTCATCTCTAACAATCTAGAAGAAAAAAAAACGTTCTATGATAATAAAATAAACAAAACACAAAATCCTTTAAAAATATTTAACAAAGTTCGAATTAAGTTATCGATTACAAAAATCACACAACCACTTCTTGGCTTTGGCTTGCTTAATATCCAGATCAGTGCACGCGGCATGGGCCTATTTTTTGCACTTTGAACACTGAAACCATATTTCCTTTCTTTTTCTTTTTCTTTTTCTTTTTCTTTTTCTTTTTCTTTTTCTTTTTCTTTTTCTTTTTCTTTTTCTTTTTCTTTTTCTTTTTCTTTTTCTTTTTCTTTTTCTTTTTCTTTTTCTTTTTCTTTTTCTTTTTCTTTTTCTTTTTCTTTTTCTTTTTCTTTTTCTTTTTCTTTTTCTTTTTCTTTTTCTTTTTCTTTTTCTTTTTCTTTTTCTTTTTCTTTTTCTTTTTCTTTTTCTTTTTCTTTTTCTTTTTCTTTTTCTTTTTCTTTTTCTTTTTCTTTTTCTTTTTCTTTTTCTTTTTCTTTTTCTTTTTCTTTTTCTTTTTCTTTTTCTTTTTCTTTTTCTTTTTCTTTTTCTTTTTCTTTTTCTTTTTCTTTTTCTTTTTCTTTTTCTTTTTCTTTTTCTTTTTCTTTTTCTTTTTCTTTTTCTTTTTCTTTTTCTTTTTCTTTTTCTTTTTCTTTTTCTTTTTCTTTTTCTTTTTCTTTTTCTTTTTCTTTTTCTTTTTCTTTTTCTTTTTCTTTTTCTTTTTCTTTTTCTTTTTCTTTTTCTTTTTCTTTTTCTTTTTCTTTTTCTTTTTCTTTTTCTTTTTCTTTTTCTTTTTCTTTTTCTTTTTCTTTTTCTTTTTCTTTTTCTTTTTCTTTTTCTTTTTCTTTTTCTTTTTCTTTTTCTTTTTCTTTTTCTTTTTCTTTTTCTTTTTCTTTTTCTTTTTCTTTTTCTTTTTCTTTTTCTTTTTCTTTTTCTTTTTCTTTTTCTTTTTCTTTTTCTTTTTCTTTTTCTTTTTCTTTTTCTTTTTCTTTTTCTTTTTCTTTTTCTTTTTCTTTTTCTTTTTCTTTTTCTTTTTCTTTTTCTTTTTCTTTTTCTTTTTCTTTTTCTTTTTCTTTTTCTTTTTCTTTTTCTTTTTCTTTTTCTTTTTCTTTTTCTTTTTCTTTTTCTTTTTCTTTTTCTTTTTCTTTTTCTTTTTCTTTTTCTTTTTCTTTTTCTTTTTCTTTTTCTTTTTCTTTTTCTTTTTCTTTTTCTTTTTCTTTTTCTTTTTCTTTTTCTTTTTCTTTTTCTTTTTCTTTTTCTTTTTCTTTTTCTTTTTCTTTTTCTTTTTCTTTTTCTTTTTCTTTTTCTTTTTCTTTTTCTTTTTCTTTTTCTTTTTCTTTTTCTTTTTCTTTTTCTTTTTCTTTTTCTTTTTCTTTTTCTTTTTCTTTTTCTTTTTCTTTTTCTTTTTCTTTTTCTTTTTCTTTTTCTTTTTCTTTTTCTTTTTCTTTTTCTTTTTCTTTTTCTTTTTCTTTTTCTTTTTCTTTTTCTTTTTCTTTTTCTTTTTCTTTTTCTTTTTCTTTTTCTTTTTCTTTTTCTTTTTCTTTTTCTTTTTCTTTTTCTTTTTCTTTTTCTTTTTCTTTTTCTTTTTCTTTTTCTTTTTCTTTTTCTTTTTCTTTTTCTTTTTCTTTTTCTTTTTCTTTTTCTTTTTCTTTTTCTTTTTCTTTTTCTTTTTCTTTTTCTTTTTCTTTTTCTTTTTCTTTTTCTTTTTCTTTTTCTTTTTCTTTTTCTTTTTCTTTTTCTTTTTCTTTTTCTTTTTCTTTTTCTTTTTCTTTTTCTTTTTCTTTTTCTTTTCTTTTTCTTATAAATAAAATGTATTTTTTAAAGAGAGTTTGGGAAATTTTAACGATTTAAATAACAAATGTGATTCAAATTGCATATAAGTCATAATTTTTAATATAGTTTTAAAGCCTACTAATAAGTACCCGTTAATTTCCAAAATGTAACTCATAAAATTAACACATTTATGAAATTTTTAACATATTTCTGCTTATAGAATAGAAGAAATTAATATGTTAATTATGATGACAAATTAATATTTAACATGAATTTATAGAGTTGCTTTCCATATTTATTTAACATACGTTATATATTTTTTTTATTATGATTATTTTTTTGCGGAGCCCTCACAAAGGCTTTGCGGGGCCCCAGGGCTCTGCGGAGCACATTTTAAGTAACATTGTTATAGATAAATACTAAATAAATAGTTTTGAAAAAAACTATTGAAACCAAGTTGTGAAGTTTGAAACGAATAAATTGGCAATAAAATTGATATTTTTGTATTTGATTGTATGTTACTCTTTTCACTTCCTGAAAAAAAAATCCCCATGAAACAAGAAATAGTAAACAGTTTATAATAATAACCTTTATTTGGTGCCTATAACATGTACCAATGACCAAGTCCGATACTGTTTATTTTCAAATCAACAAATATGGCCGTAGACAGAATCTTTAAAAATTAAATAACCCACCGAAATAAACGTAAGTTTTTTTATTCCCGTCACATTTCGCACTTTTATTATAAATAAAGCTTTTTAAAACACATCTTGGCATTTTCAACGTTAACTTCCAGTCAATAAAATACCAAATTAATTCTCGTTGACACATTAAATTTGGATGGACAATGCTATGACATGTGATTGGTGGGTGTGAATAATTTCGAAGTAGGATTATGCGCAGTGTCTTATGTTCCACCTAAGGTTTGTGTAATCTAAGGTTTATTTTAGAATATTTAATTAAAACATTAAAAAGCACTTTTTAGAATTTTTGTGTAATTCTTTAAATGTTAGTTATAATTATGTCAATTATTACAATATGGTGTTTGAAATAATTTTATTGAATGGGAAACCAAATTGTCTAAACGAAATAAGAGAATATTAATTTAAAAAATTATTTATTTGACTTTTCACCAATTTTTCTATTATTTTTGCCAATGTAGACAGCAAAGATATATGCCTGTAATAGTTCCTAAAAAAAAAATAACATTTAGATATAGGGGTAACACAACATTTTTTTTGGGATAACACTAAAAATTACCCTGATAAAAATGAAATATTTATTTAATCCATTAGCACTGTTAAAACATTATCTGGAAAAAGCAGAAATAATGATAAAGAAATCATTGTCTAATTTTATTATGATCTCTTTATTCTAGCATAGTCATGGCTATCAAAAACAAAGAGAAAGTTTTTATGCGTTTCTGAAAACACAAAAGTACTTGCTACCAACCGCCTGCAGCATTGAAGACAACCAACAATTAAAACCTTGTTTATTACAAAGAAACGACAGACATGACATTAAACAATGATTTGGCTCCGTCTCAATCCATCTAAATCAAAAGAAACCCATTTGTGGAAACAAAAGTTAAAACCACCCTTTCCAACGATACGGAACAGTTGCTTGACAAAGGTTAATTTTAAAACTGACGTTACCTTTTTTCGAGTTAAATTTTAGAGGGTGGAGTTGAAAGATTAATGACAACTCGCACCCCAAATTTCACTGCCACTAAAACTGTAATTAATACAGCAAATATTTGTTTTTCGGAATTGATCCGTGCACATCTGCTGCTAAAGTCCATCTAATTATACAGGGCGGTTTTGAAAGTACATAAATATCTTCACAAAATAGTTATTTATGTACGAAAGCTGGTAAGTGTAATGTGCAAACAAGTAGAGACCTAAACATAAACTTAAAGCCGAGGGCCGAGGTGTATACGTTTTTAGTATACTTTATACAAGGTATTTTAGATTTAAATGGACACAGCTTAATGAGAGGTAGAGTGCACTTAGCTAAGTTCAAAACATCCTCATACTAAGCCTATAATCTCACTCGTTTCTGAGATATAGGGTGTTTTATGATTTTTTGCCAAAACTAAAATCGGCGATTTTGTTTGAACCGCTAGAGATATTTTGTTAAAATTTTGTACAAAAGTTACACTCTCTTAGTTTAATCAAAACCATAATTTAATTTTAAAAAATTCCAGGACCGGACTCTCTTTTTTTTATATTGCTCTTCCTAGCTAGAATATCACCCTAAATATCGAGTTATAATAAATGTTACTGCACATTTAAATAGTACGTGGATTAATAAATAAAATAATGTAACATTATTTAGTGGCACATCTTGAGTTTCTTAGAGTAATTTTTTATAACGGCGACTACAATATTAAAAATCAGTATTTACAATATTTTACTTTTTTCTTTTAAAACTCTACACAAATAAGGTACCATCTTCATTTTTTTTAACTACAGCATTTTCCGTAAGGAAATTTAACATCTACACATGACCGGGCTCACTTTAATAAAGTAATAGAAGAAACTAACAAAAACAAATAATTAATTAAAACTAAAGTATATTTTCAAAATGAACACCGTCAACGTCAATACAACTTTGCGAAAGTTTTAACAGATTTTTCGCATTTGTCAATTATTTTTCGATTTATTTATAATGTTGTTACATGCATTGTTAATTTTTTCAAGAACTGCTTGGGTATTAAGTGTTTTTTTTATAAATTCCACACTAAACATTTTATGTATATTCAAGTCGCTGTACTTTTTGTGCATAAAATAGTTCTCTATACACTTGTTTCTGGTACCTAGGTACTGCTTATTCATTACTAATTCTTACACTAACAGAAAGATTATTTCGAACCACCTCATTCATTTCTCTCTCTTTCATCTTTAGGTAATTATATTTGGAAATTAAAATGAACTAAAACTTAAACGAACTAAAACTGATGAAATCATATTTAAAAGTTTAAAGAACTAGGTATTTTTTAAACGAGCTGAAAACTGCCAATAAGCGCCAAATTACACCATCACTCATTCCGTCCTAAACATGACTAATATAAAATTGTATAATACCAATAGGCTTGTGTCAAATATCATTTAGTTTATGTACAGTATTTTGAGCTAAATTACTTTTGTTTATAAGTGTAAGTTTCTAATGGTATGAATATAAGTATTTCAGTATGCCGTTTCAATTTAGTAACGAAGAATATACAGACATTATTTTTGTGTTTGGTTTTTGTAACGAAAACGGTAGAGCAGCATAAAGCCGGGATCCAACGGCGCGTGGAGCGGTACTCCTCGGCGCGTGGAATGGCAATCCTGGGTTGTGAGTTGAGTCTCAACGTTCGGACCGTTCCCACGGCACATGAGGATCGCGCAGATGTGGACACGCGCCCATTGCAACCTGTTTTACGAAGGCAGTGTTGGCGATAAAAAATTCATAATTTTGTTTAATTGCATGAAAAGATGAACCGTGAGCGGACGCGTATCGTTGCTGCCTCAGCCTTTTATTTTATGTTAGGGGTTTACAGGATGGCAAGAGAACAAAAAATAAAACGAAAACAAAGAAGATGATCTTTGTATAGAAATCGAGATAGGTAAGTACATTATAGAATATTTTGCAACAAGTGTTTAAAACTGATGTTCACAAGCGTTATATACTATAATTTTTCTACGACTGCAATTTGGTTCTTATTTTACACACATTTGGAAAAGGCTTGGAATAATAGACATAGTCTGACAGTCATAAAAAATAAACTTTGGAATAATTTGTAATTTTAATGTTTTTGCTGCAAATAATATAGTTTTCTTTTAATCATTTGTAGGTACAGTGCCACAGACATGTTAGAAGATTTACTCCAAGAACCCTCAGGCTATTTTAAAAACTTTTGTCGAAAAGTTTCCGAAAGATTCCCATTAATGTATCTTTTTTTTTTCAAATCTGCGATTGAACATTTTACACTCATTTGCTCTTCAATTCACCTCCAGGCATCATGAACTAAGTTCCTGTTTTTATGGTTTGGATCCCGTGTGTTCCAAATAATCGGCTCGGCTTCATAAAATTCTAACATCACTTCGTTAGACCACTCCATGGTGAAAGTTACCACGGCACTGGTAGTACCACGCTCCTAGCCGCGCCGTTGGAGCTGTAAGCACACGTAGCGCGCCAACGTCCGCGCCCCTTTGAACCGTGTTGATTTACCGACAGACGACGGGACTCATCGCGCCGACCGAAGATTGGCAAGCTTGCCCTATCCAACGGAGCGGGAACTGGCAAGTTTGGCGCGTGGAGTGCCGCTCCACGCGCCGTTGGATCCCGGCTTAAGAGAGTATCGCAGACGCTTTACTAATCGCCGTTTACCAAATTCTAAAACATTTTTACAGGTTTTCGAGTTCAGTAAGCAACATGGAAAGTTTTCAACTACAGTTACGCCCGTATGCACCGTACACGTTTAATCCAGATCAAGGGTTTAATCGCGTTTAGTACCATAGCTAAAAATGGTACTAAAAGCGATTAAACCCTTGATCTGGATTAAACGTGTACGGTGCATACGGACATTAAACATGAACATGCTCTGAGAAATAATCTTTGACAAGAAAAGGATTTACTACAGATAGCTCAAAATAATTCTTCTGTCATTGTAAGAAATATTAGTAATGAATTAGCAGTACCGATAACAAAAGTATGGAAAACTTAAAAAAAAAGAAAACTTGCATCCATTTCATGTACAAATAGTACAGAGACTTGAACACGGAGACGACGTATCCCGCTTATCTTTTTGTAGATGGACTTTGGCCCACAGAAGGACAATATGGAGAATTTTATTTACTGATAAATCCCAATTTACACGTGATGGGATTAATAACACTAGGAATGGTCATATTTGGGCAACTGAAAATCGTCACACTGTATTACAAAAACATTCCCAATATAGATTTTCTATAAATGCATGGTGTGGTATTTATAAAAATCATGTTTTTGAAGGCATATTAACATCTGAAGTTTATTTAAATTTCCTTTTAGAGACATCTTGCCTTTGTTAGAAGGGATTATTACCAGAGGAATGTGGTTTCAACACGAAGGTGCTGGACCTCATTTTCAAATAGTGGTCAGAGACCATTTAAATCATCGTTTCCCAAACAGATAAATAGGTCGAGGCAGCCCCGTCAATTGGCCAACAAGATCTCCAGATCTAGCACCTCTGGATTATTTTTTATAGGGATACTTTACATTAGAGGTGTACAACGAAGAAATGAATACCTGAGCACAGTTATTGGAAAAAATTATTAATGTATGTAACAACATTAGAAATAAACCGGAAATAATTGACAAATCAGTGAAAAACTTATTAAAACGTTCGCAGAGGTGTTTTGACGTTCACGGTGTTCATTTTGAAAATTTGCTTTAGTTTTAATTTATAATTTTTTCTGTTAGTTTGTTCTGTTACTATTGATCCACGTACTATATAAAAGTGCAGTAACATTTATTAAAATCCGATATACAGGGTGATATTCTAGCTAAGAAGAGCAATATAAAAAAAAGAGAGCCGGTCCTAGAATTTTTTAAAATTAAATTATGGCTTTGATTAACCTAAGAGTGTAACTTTTGCACAAAAGTTTATCAAAATATCACAAGCCGTTCAAACAAAATGGCCGACTTTATTTTTGGAAAAATTTCCTAAAACACCTTATATTTTAGAAACGAATTAGATTAAAGGCTAAGTGTGCTCTACCTCCCAGTAAGCAGTGTCCGTTTAAATCTGAAACACCCTGTATAATATAGATTGAATATTTAAAACAAAAATTGCCTGACTTGGGCACCGAATTCTTCTCCGTTAAAAAATATTTTATATTCGAAACATCCTATGCGTTTTCATATAGATTTTTGCAAAAAAGTAATGAAAGACAGAATAAAATTATTGAAGAAAAAAACAAATTATTTTAAATTAAAATAAACTTAACTATCCTCATATCTACCAAAAACATTTATTGGCAACTATTTTTCATGATTAATATTATTATGGTTACAAAAATCATCCATGAAAAAAATTTTTTTGTTCTAATAAAAAAGAAACAATATACATTTCATATAAAAGTCAAGTATATAATAAAAGATATACATAAAAAAATAAGTGAAAATTTTTTCTCAAAGAAAAAAAAATAAAAAAGCATTTGTATTAGTACCTACGCGTGAAATAGTAGAATAATGGGGCATGTTCAAAAATTTTAATTTTTTTTTGTGAATAATACAAATTTAAATTTTTTTTTATCTATTCATTTGCCTGAGTTATTAATTTTTTTAAATTTATGACGTCACCGGGAATAGACCAATAGCAACTAGCCACACAACGTTGCCAGTTAGACGGTATACGAAAAGTAATATACGTTCGTTTGTGTGCACCGTCTTACTTTTAGACTTCTAAAATATTAGAAATAGATATAATTTATTCGTCTATAAAGAATTACATATTCATGAAACATGACATACATAAAGCGTGTCAGACTTGTCAACAAAACAGATAGTACACTATACACAGAGATAAAATAAATCCATGACACTATACAATATTTAAAATAACTAGTTTACAATATTTAAGATCAAGAGATCAGCACGTCACATACAAAAAAAAATTATATTATTTAAAAATTATTTCAAAAGATTAAAATTAAAGAAGCTAAAATTCTAAGTATTCTTGCATAGAGTAAAAAGCATTCTCCATGAGAAACTTGTATAGAGTATTTTTAAAACTATTAAAATTCTGTATATGTCCAAAAAGTCTAAGAGTCTTATTGTAGCATAAGATTCCCTGGTAACTTAAGGAACCCTGCCCCACAGATAATCGGGAGAATGGCAGTCGCAACTCATCAGCCCGTCGGGTGTTGTGTGTATGGATCATATTGTTTTTTAGATGCGTTTCTTCATTTCTTTTAATGTTAGTTGATATGGTGTATATGTATAGACAAGGTAAAGTTAAGATTGACAGAGAAACGAAAAAAGTTTTACATGAATCCCTTGGGGCCAATCCTACGATACATCGGATTATCTTTTTCTGCATAATGAACACCTTGTTCATGTGTACCGAGCTTCCCCAACAGGCAAGGCCGTACGATAGGAGAGACTGAACAAGACCAAAGTAAGTCAGTCTAAGTACGCTAAGTGAAACTGTTCCTCGAAGCCGTCGTATTACGTAGCATAAACCACTAATTTTGTTAACTAGATTTTGTGTGTGCATTTCCCAAGTAAATTTCTGGTCGACAGTCACACCCAGATACTTAAAATGATCCACCTGTTCTATGGATGCATGATATACTTTTATTAGTGGAGAAAAATCATAAGTCACGTTTTTTGGCTGAGATACCATAAAAACTGTCTTTTTTGTATTAATTAGCAGACCATTATTTGTACACCATAATGAAAATTCCTCAGCTGCTTCATTAGCTTTATTGACAGATAGCTGCAGTTCTTCTTCAGCTATGGTCTCGCTTGTATCATCTGCATAGATGATAATTTTTCCAAAGGTTTTGCAAGCATTTAATATGTCTGACATAAATATGATAAAAAATAGGGGAGCCAGTGTGGATCCTTGAGGAACACCCATTGATATTGTGGCAGGTTTTGATTTGACTGAGTCTATTACGACTACTTGGGATCTATTTAACAGATATGAATGAACCCAATCGTGGGTAACTCCCCTGATTCCGATTCGATACAGTTTTTCCAGAAGTAGTTCATGGTCAACCGTATCGAATGCTCGAGTCAGGTCGAAAAACAGGGTGATTGGAGGTTTTTTACTGTCAAGACAAGAGTATAGATATTCACATAATTGATTTATTGCCGTATCAGTTGATCTGTTCCGTCTGAATCCATACTGACAGTTTGGTATTAGGTGGTGATGTTCAACAAATTTGCTTAACCTTAAGTAGTAAGCGTAATCCAGGATCTTAGCAAACTGTGACTGCAGACATATATTTCTGTAGTTGCTAACTTCATGCTGCGAACCCTTGTTTTTAAATATAGGAACTGATTTAGATGTTTTTAAGTTTTCAGGGTATGTGCCTTGACAAAATGACATGTTAATTAAAAATGAGAGAGGTACACTTATTGAGTCACTTACGCTTTTTAAGGATTTGCCATTAATTTCATCCAAACCTGGTGAAGGTTTTTTAGTGACTTTTTTAATAATTTCATCAACTTCTACAGGTGTAGTAGGATATAAAAAGAAGCTAGCTTCTAAGAATACTGCGAGCTTTAATTGATCCACATTAGGGATCGGTTTATTAATATCCAAAAAGAATTCATTAAAATAATTTACAAGAATATTTTTGTCACTGATATTTTTATTGTTAATGGTTATTTCAGTAGGGGCTTTATTTTTTGTTTTATTAGTGTTTTCATTCACAATCTCCTTACTTATATTTGTTGCATTCAAAATTCTACTGTCATTATATTCTGATTTAGCTTTTTTTAATATATTTATGTAAATATGCTTTAATTCACTATATTTTACTTTAAGTACCTCATTGTTAGTAGAACGAGCAAGTTTACACATTTCACATACCATTTGATGTAATTCTTTAATGTTTTTGGTTATCCAAGGTTTTGTTTTGGATTTATTTTTGTGTTTGATTGCTTTAAACGAGAATGTTTTATTGTTAAACAAATATCTTTTAAATATAAAATATCAAATGTTTTTAAAAGTATTATTTATGTTTAAACTTTCACCATATTTATAGTTTCATTATTTTAAAAAACGATAACTAATAAACAAGAAAATGGCAATGCGGCAGCACTACATGTGTCATCTGTCAATTAAGAATTTATGTGTTGTGTCAATCGATAATTATTTAATGATGTTTTTATAAATATTATGTATACCAAAAAAATGTTTCCTCCCAAGATGTGATAATGATTTACATTTTACATTCATTATTAAATTTTTTTATTAGTGTTGCTAAAAATATGAACAAAAAAAATTATTATTACACAGAAACGCTTCAAGCAACATTTAAATTATTTTGAGGTTTGTATCTATACTCTTTACTAAAATGAAAATATTTTATTGTAATTTATTAGACTTCAATTATCTACCATTGTAGTAACGATGTTTTTTCTTTTTTTTTTTAGATACCAGATGATTTTGAAAATGACTCATTTTTTAAATGATGGAAAAACCTTTACATATAAGAAGTGGGTAGTACACGCAAATGTCTCCACAGTTCTGGTTATTCACCACACAAGAGCTAGCTTACTGATTCTACCAAAAAAATAAAAACTGTCTTCTAAAAATTTAACTGGAAAATAACCTTCTACTATAGGCGTTTTTTATCTCTATTTAATAAAAATATACCGGAACTTCAAGATGCAGTAGCAATTTCTGACATTGTCCCCTTCCCCCTTCGGGAAATTTAAAATGAGCCTACTATAAGTTTGAAGGTGTATATCCTAAAACCCCTTTTGCAAGAACCTCCCCCGGAATCTCCTGAAAGTTTTAAAGATAGTGAACAAGTATCAGAAGAAACATCTATTATCTGATTCAGAGAGACTTAATAATAATGAGCAGGATCTTCAAAACCAATGAACTCTTAAAATAATTAAAAATAAACCGAAGGTATATTTAGGATTGCCCAACAGTGTTTTTAAAATCCTCAGTGATATTTATGCGAAGGAAAGTGTAGCTTACATAAACGTTTTAGATTTCTGTGTGAATTAGTGGTATTGTTAACTTAAAAGAACTCATTTTGTAAGACTAAATACCTAATAATTTAATAAACTGTTTTGTTAATAAATTGTTTTTTTTTTATTAATTTATCACATTTCAGAGATTATAATAATTGTATAAACAAAAATGTAAAATCTGTGTAAATTTTATTTATTAACCTATTAAAAAAAAAAGTACCTGATTAAAATAAACGAAGTAAAAAACACTTTATTTACAAATAATAAAAAATATATGCCGAAGACCTAACAATAATGGAGATGCACAAAATAAAATTTCTTCTAAATATTCATTATCAAATTCAACTTGTTATTGACCTTATTATTTACTTCAAATGTGGGAGATACAATGCAAAATACTTTATGTTCATGTGTAATTATTCCATTTACTGTGCAAATATCTCCTATTCTAAAGTTATTCATGGAAAATCGCAATATCTCCATATACTTGCTTGGCAGATCTAAAAATAATAAAATATTTAATAAAGTGATGATTTTTTTAGTATTTTCAACAGTACTTTTGATGGATTCCTATTTTTTTTTTTTTTTCAATTTTTATTACTTTTCTGTTCCAAATTATTTCATAAAAATAAACATATTTGTGTTTTTATTATTACTAGACATGTGTGTAATAATTGTAACAAAAAAAGAGTTTATAAATTTACAAAAAATAGTCATTTATACAAAAAAATGTACTCAAATTACAATTATTTACAATGATATGTACCACGTAGGTAATCCTCGACCAAATAAAAATATTATTACAGTAAATACATGTGCACTACCCTTCATAATAGTTTTAGATGTTATTTAGTTTTAATTTTTAAAGTAGGCAAATTGTATAAACTCGTTTTATACAATAACAAATTTGCTATTTCTTAGGTAAAATACATAATTATACTTTTATTTCTAAATATAGAAATAATACCAACAGCACAGCTTTAAACGTCACTTTCTTGGTCAAATTAGAAATTGGCCCTTGTTGCTTCAAGGTACAGATATATCGTACCAATTTCTAGTATTATACAGGGTGTTAAAAAAAAGTGTCACAAAATGAAATGGTGAATAGTATGACCCAAAATAAGCAGAAAAGTCTTAATAAATATATGACCGCAAATTAACGGTTTCGGAGATACGGACCCTTTTGTGTTTATAACAATTTTTTAATATAAAAAAACAATGATATTTATAAACAATCAATAACAACATAGGGTTAAATGAGATGTGCAAATACTGACGTAGCGCTTCCCTCGCATTGCCATTTGCACGACCGTACATAAAATGCATGTCAGCTAATTCAATATTAGTGTAAACAGGCATAACGAAAATTTATAAAATTATTCACCCACAACAAAATAATAACTGCAAATAGTATCTATGAAAAAACATCGGTAGACTCCGATAAGAAAAGCAAGTTTTTGAGAATGAAAAAAGATAATCAAAAAATGATACAAAACACAAAACACTCCGTATCTCTGAAACCATTCATTTGCGGACATATGTTTATTAAGACTTTTCTGCATATTTTGGCCCATACTACCCCTTGTTTTATTTTGTGACACTTTTTTTAACACCCTGTATTTGTGGACATCAGTGTACGCTAATATAATATAAGAAAAATATATTAATGACATGAGATAAATGTTTTTACTATAAGGTGTATTGCTCTATATAAACTGTAATTACCATTAAAACAAATTATATATAAGTGTTACATACCTTTCTGTCTTAACATGCACTTATAAACTGAGTATTTTTAAAAAAATGCAGTAATCATATCTTGGTTTAAAATGGGTAAAACACTTAAATTAGCTTTTATAAATCCTGCTGACAAACTTATATTAATAGAGAGTTATTGTAAATTCACTTAAGGCCAGTTACTATTAGTGCCGCTCCTATTTTGACATCTCAGCATGCGCAAATCACTTATATTCTAGAACTGACTTTAATAAAGATTGTGCCTATCCTTAATTGTAGATGTTTAAGGACAGCAGTTAGTGGCGACCTTATAGTTTTTGGGTGCGCTCGCCGAAATTCGTATCAGTTCAAAGTTTTTTAATATTAAATATTTCATATCATCGTCGTCTAAACACTCTAAACCTTCTAAAATGGTAATTTTTAATGCCTCTTCCATATTATGTACAATTATAAATATCAAAAAAGATGAACTTTAATTTAAAATTTTTTAAATGAGGTTAGAAATATGTCTAAGGACAAGGACTCTAATGTCAAAATTTCAGGTTTGTCATAAATCTTATTTTAGCATGGAGTTTATTTGCCTCTAATTATGTTGTCACTTTTAGTGGCTAACGTTATAGAAATTTGCAATATCTCTCTAATAATAAAATTAAACCAATTAGCAAAGACAAAAGAAATATATCGAGAACTGAGAAAAAAAAAGTATACGAAACCACAACGAATGTTAGGTTAGGTAGTCTAGGTGGTGTTAATTTTAAGTGTCACTTCGACATTTTTTGTGTCGGTTTGTTCGTTGGCTTGGTTCTGTATAACAAAAAAAACTTCGACACAAGCTGATTGTTCTAATCCCGATGACGTTCACATTTCAAATTTAAATTGGTTTTAATTTAAAAAACTTTTGGCTTGTTTAACAAACTAATTATTTAGAATAAATAGTATAGCGACTAACTATTACAATATAATTTATAAAACAGCATATCTCACATATGAACATGGCCCATTTAATAATATTTTATAGAAATAGGTAAAATGTGAACTGTAAAGCAATAAATTCTTTAAAGAATATTTGTATGCAGGGTGGTCCATCGAAAACGCACCGCAAGGCATTACAGGTTGGAAAAGAACTCCAAAACGACGTCAAGTTTGTTTTGACGGAAAAAGCAAAGTATAACCTTCAAACTTCTTAGTAGGAGTGTCATTCTCTAAATTTTTTCAATGATAATAGTTATGTTGGGTATCGGGTACATTATTAGTTAAAAAAAATTTTTTATTGCTAAAATAATCTACCAGCTGATTAGATAAATAATATAAATGACATAAGCATCTTATTTTTACTGCTACAAAAACTTAAAAATATAAAAACTGATTTTGTCTTTAAGTGAAAGATTTATCATTGAAGATATGTTCTTAATTAATAGTTAACCAATTATACGTTTAGTAAATAATTTCTATTTATTCGGCAATCTTGATCTACCCTGTTTCTGCCCGCATCTTTTTCGAATCAATTATGTTGCTTTTAAAAATATTTAACACAATGTCAATTGCACACTGTGTGGTATTTGTAAACGATTACTGAAAAATGCATGGATGTGGGCATATAATTTGGAATTTATTAGATATCGATTTGTAATAGTGTAGTAACCCGTTAGTAGTGGTAATTTATCAAACGTTTAATTTTAAATGACATAGTAGGATTTTTGATCAATTTAAACTGCATTGAGCCGATTTTATGATATTTAAATTACACGAAGAGGATAATTTTGTTTATCTGAATTCTTTGCAAATTTACATTATTGGATTATTTTAACACGTTAAGCGCCATGGGGGTCCCTAGGGACCGCTGAGAATGTTAGGAGGTAGGGCCACAGCGGTCCATTGGACCGCCGGTACGCACATTACTTTCGGTTGCTGTGCAGGCTGGTGGACCGCCTTTAATTCAACTTTACCAGGAAGCATGGACCGATATGGCCTGTGGGCAATAGTCGGCAGTATTGGGTTTAAAAAATACTGATAGGAAAGTTTGTTACATACTAATGTTTTAAATTTTCAACTGACCTGAATTTTTAAAACTGAGCGGTCCAAGCTTATGATAAATTGGATATGTTAGCGGCCCAGCATTGTTATGTAAAAATAAAAACAGGACCAAGTATTATTTAGAACATTTATTTGTAAAATGTTTCACAAATGTCATGAAATATAAAAATAAAAAATTAAAAGATAGTTTTTAGTTATGGTATTTAGCAAAACAGTCTAAACAAAAATGTGGCTTTCCTTCTCATTCTTCGCAATAGGTAGTGACTTTCGGAACTTTATTTTTTCAATTAATCCTTTTTTCTTTTTTTCATAGCAGCCGTGACAATATTTACTAACACTGTGGGAAGCCCCTTCTCTCTTTCTGAATTGGTGATTATTTATTTTCCTTTTCTTGCTAGGCTTAGGAGTATCAGTGTTCTGGTCCTCTTCGGGTGGAAAAAGAAGACACAATACAATATTTTCTCGAAAATCAGTGATAGATATTGTGCTACCGTTGATTTATTTATAAAGAAAGTGGGCATTTACAACAGCAGTAACCAGAAGGAGCTCAATGGCGATTTTTCGGTACCACTTTATAGTTTTTCGTAGAGCCGAACAGTAGCTTGACATTTGATCAGAAAGATCTATTGAGCTTTTTGCAGCATTATACTTTACAACTGCTACTGGTTTTTGTACAGGTCCACTTCTGCGATTTACATTTACAGTTTCTCTCTTATCCTTCCACTTCATCACACATACTCCTTCTGAATTTTCTTTGCCAATAATTTCACCAACTTTCAACTTCTTTTGGGTGACTTCTTTCGGATTCCCCTTTCTGTTACAACGAATCGTACCGAGTAAATGGGTTTCACGGTGTAAAAGTTTGTGCGCTAGTTCTAAACTAGTGTAATAGTTGTCAGTGATGGCAGTTCTTTTTGTGGGAACGGTACAACTAGGATCCCTTTCCTTTCCTGCATACATTTTGATATTCCATGTGTATACGTTCTGGCAACAAAGTTTGAACAGCTTTGTGCCATATTTATGTGCTTTTTGAGGTATATATTGTTTTATTACCAGTCTGCCTCTGAACGGTACCAGAGACTCGTCAATACAAAAAACGGATCCGGGTGTATAAGCATCTTGGAAATTTTGAAGCAAAGACTGAATAAGCGGTTTATGTTTATGTTCTCGATCGCCTTCGGGACAGTTTTCATTGTCACTGAAGTGCCACATCTTGAGAAGAAGTTCGAATCTGTTTCGACTCATGACTTCTGATACCACACTAAATCGGAACAGCTTTTTTCTAGACCAGTAATGGCGAATAGAGGATAATTGCACGATTCCCATGTATCCTAATATGCCTACAAATTTCTTCATTTCTTCACAGGATGTTGGCTCCCATGCGTGAAAACGAGATGAATTTTTAATGTCCTCATCAGAAGAAAGTAGTTGGGTGGCGTAAAAATTAGTTTCATTTACCATGAGATTTAATATTTCAGAGTCAAGGAATAGCGAATGAAATTCGATTGGTAAACAGTCGATCAGCGCGGCGGCAAGTTCAGGCTTAATTCCAAACTGCGCATCGAACTTGAAGGGCATATGGTTGCCTACAGGGTCTCTCCAGTCCACATTATAGACGGTAGGAATAAATTGTTCATCATCGGATGATTCAGACTCAACCTCCTGATTTTCAGGTGCTGGTAGTTGACCTTGATATGAAACATTCCGGTTTTCCATATCTTGCTCCGGCAAATCCTGTAAAGAAATGCTTGAATGGCTTACCGCAACTTCTTGATTTTCAGGCAGAAATGGTTCAGTTGTAAATCCCTGATCTGAAAAATTTTGTTCCGACGAACACTGTACAGAAATACGTGGATGACCTGCCACAACTTCCTTATTTTCTGCTGCGAATTGTTCACTTGCAAGTCCCTGATTTGAAATATTTCTATTTTCCCTATTTTGGTCCGGCAAACACTTTGCAGGAATACTTGGATGACTTGCTACGGGCTTTTTACGTCTGGGAGGGCCCGTGTGTGTTAAACTGTCCGAAGAACTACCCTGTTCGATATTGCAGTTGTAGTTTGGGTCCATCAAGGAATCAGATGAGTAAGGCTCTGAATCTGCAACAAAACATATGTAAATTTAAATCATTTGCTTGCTTTTAGTAAATAAACAGCTGAACAAAATAAGTAAACATATTTACCTTCGTAATTATTTGATTGTGCCATAGCAACCATTCGCTTGCCGCGAGACGTCATGATTTTCCGTTGAAAATCTCGAAATAACACGTGTATGAAATACCACTTGCGCGCTTCGAGCGAACACACCCTTACCGCTGCGTAGAGGCAACTGAAACAAACGACTGACAATATCACAATTCTACGTGTGACTTATTCCATCGAACTCACACTTAGACATGGACCTCCACTATGGACCGTTTTGGCCTAGTACAAAAAATTCTAGTGCAGGGCCACAGCGGTCCCCTCGGCCCGCCATAAATTTTTTTTTTATTGGTACTAATTAAGTTATTGAGATAAATTTGGCCTCTGGGTATATAGATTGGCCCACAACATTATTTAGAAGAATAAAAACCGTTTGGCCCAGCAAGAAAAATTCTTCAAATACACCTTGGCGCTTAACGTGTTAAAAAGACATTTTTTAAAATAGAATAAAAAGAAACCATGTTGTTGTGATAAAATTATAACAAAAATATTTAAATCTTTTTTTTTATCTGTTCAGTAAATTATTTATTTTGATTATCAATTCTGTTCAAATGATTTCTGTTTTGCTAATTAAAGCGTCAAATTCACGAAAGACCTACTCGATCAAAAACAATTCCAATAACAGTTGGTCTTCTTTCCGGATACTGTCGACTTAGAAGGAACAAAAGTGTCATCAATTCAGCAGAAGAAGCAACATTGTACAGGTTCTGTGAAGAAGAAGAAGATGAAACATCAATTTTTGGAATAAGATATTATGCTTTACTATGTTTGAATGTATTAAATAAGATTTTTTCTTTTCATATTAATGTAAGTCTCTGTGAAAATATTCATGGAATGGTTTTCCTCTCTTCTTCTACTGTAGTCATTCTCAGATCTCTGTGTAGGTTTGAGTTTCTAACATACCAAGAGGCGTTTACTATTGCCCTTAATATTTTGTTCTGAAAACGTATTATATTTATGTTAGTTTTACTGGCACACCCCCAGAGCTGTATGTCGTAAGTCCATACTGGCTTCAGTACTTGTTTATACATTAAAAGTTTATTTTCGATTGAAAGTTTCGATTTTCTATTCATCAACCAGTATAATTTTCTGTATTTAATACCCAACTGTTCCCGTTTTTTCTTTATGTGTTCTTTTCACTTTACTTTAATATCTAGGTTCATTCCCAAGTATTTCGCCGAATTAGAATATGGTATTATAGTACTATTTAATGTCACTGGTAGGTATTCTACTGATCTTTTATTAGTTTCGTTGAGCTTAATGCACCATCTTTTTGTCCACTCATAGATTTTATTAGTTGCATGTTGAAGTTTTCTGGTCGATTCTTCTATGGTTTTACCGATGTCAAGTATGGCCGTGTCGTTGGCAAATATGGTTACTTTCACATTTTGCATTTGTGGTATGTCGGAGATAAAAAACAGGTCGAAAACTGGTCCCAGAACACTTCCTTGAGGTACCCCTGCTTTAGTTTCTTTAAGCTTGGAATATTCTTCTTCTTGTTTAACTCGAAAGATTCTATCAGCAAAGTAAGATTTTAAAATGTCACAATATTGTCTAGGTAAAAGTTTATTTATTTTATATTCAAGGGCCTCTAACCATACTTTTTTCCTTCTAGTGTTTTCTCTATTTCATTCGTTATTCTGTGGACTTGGTGAATAGTGGAATGCTTGTCCCTAAATCCAAATTGGTGGTCAGGTATTATATTTTTACTGTCTATCAGTGGTTTTAATCTTTTTAGTAAAAGTTTTTTGAAAAGTTTAGATAAAACTGGTAGCAGAGATATAGGTCTAAAGGACTTCACTTTATTTGGTGGTTTTCCAGGTTTGGGTATTATTATAATTCCAGCGACTTTCCAGATGCTAGTTAATCAGTATTTTTATCGTTCGTGAATTTTCTGAGATATGTGTCTATTGATTCATTTTTAATAGTGATTATTTCTCGTTTTAGTTGTTGAGTTAGTCTGTTGAGAACTACTTTATCTTCAGGGAATTTGGTGATTTTCCATTTTTCTTCTTGCCTTTCTCTTCTTATTTGTTAGTTCTTCTGTTTCTCTAGGATATGAATTGTTGCCTACGTTTTTTCTTGTAATTTCTGGTGTATTGTTCCATGATGATTGCTGTATGTCAATGATAAATTTTTCCAGCTCGTACTCTAGTTGTTCTTTTGTTCTTAGTTGTGCACTTAGTTCGATTCGATTACTTAGTTCAGTTTTAAAATTTACCCAGTCTGTCTTTTTATTACACAGTGTGGGTCTAATTTCTTTTTGGATTACATTTTCGCTTAGTATCATTGTCATTGGGAAATGATCTGAGTCTAAGTCAAAGTTTTCTTCTATTTTAATAAAGTTTTCGGGTATTTTTCTAGTGATGTAAAAGTCCAGTAAGTCAGGTATTTTATTTCTGTCGGTTATATACTGCTCCTACTGCGAAACTGTATTTATTCGTTTTTATGTTAACTGCTGTTGCCTGGATTTCATCTGTTTCTATTTTATTCTCGTCATAATGGACATCTCATACAAGGTGAAAAAAGCCAGACGCATTTCAAAGCTAATGAGTCTAATAAAAAAGACCAAGCCAAACGACATACTCTAAATAACAGAGTCCTACAACAGATCTGAAAAGGTCACGGTGGCGAGTAGACAGGGACAAATGAGGCCTATAAAAGCAAAACTCGCCTTATCCACATTTTATGAAAATTAAGTTAAATATTATTGCATTATTTAGTTTAAGTTGCCTCGGAGCAGTTGGCAAAGTTAAAACGTGGCAAAATCAGCTATGAGGCTATATCCTGTTTAATTTTACCTCTGAAATATTGCAGCAAAACTGGTCTTATCCAGGCATACTACTAAAGCATAACACGCGTTATCCACCTGACCAATAGGAACAATCCATGGCGGATGGCGTGACCACAGCTGACATAATTTTTAGACATGTTACTGTTATTTGCACTAAAATCAAGTGAAGTGTAAAATTCTCCTGCAGAGGCAAAAAAAAAGCCAAAAGAATGTAGCCGATAAATCCAAATGAAAAAGAGAAATAGCCAAACGTAGTAAGTATGTTTTAGAAGTTTTAATATAGAGCAAAACTTATTAAAAATGTTATATTGTTTTGGGGATGAGCCAAAGAACTTACCACAATAGCCTAGATGTAATCACGATGAAAAAACCTATAAGTGTAAGAAATTAACACCGCGAGACGTTTATTATTTCCATCTGAACTTCTACGAATGTAAAACTAAAACGATGCAAGATGCCTACATACTAAAATATTGCAAAAATCTTCAACCAAAACGTAATAGGCAAAAGAAACAAGGGAGGAGCAGAAAAAGTGTATCAACAAGATATTTTATGAAAAAATCAGCTTGTCAGAAGTTCGAAGTACAGGTATGTCAGAAAGCATTCTTAGATATTCTTGTTATCTCCAGAGATCGAGTTCAGAGAGTAGTTAGGAGGTACTTACAAACAGGGCTCATACCCACAGAAAATCGAAAACTTAAAAGGTGTCCAAAGTTACTATTGTCGATTAAAAACGGACAATCGACAGTACTTAGGCAGCCATCTGAATATTTCTAAGCTTTGGAAAATATATAATGAATCACACGATGTAATCTCTACTCTAAAGAAAACTTTTTTCCAAAATATCATTTCCAGAGAATATAACATTGATTTCGGAAGTCCTGTGACGGATGCTTTCTCCAAATGTATTGAGTAAGCAGAAAAAATTAAGCTGAAAAAAGATCCTACCAAGAAGACTAGCTTGAAGATAGAAAAAAGAATCCACACTTTAAGATCAAAGGTATTTTTCGAGAAACTTAAGGAAGTTAAGGATATTACGATTACTTTCTCGTTTGAGTGCCAAAAAAATTTGGTAAACCCCAAGATTCCAGATCAGATTGCCTATTATAGTAGACAGTGATACATCTATAACTTCACTATAGTTCAAGGTTATCCAAGAAAAAAATGAGCAATGAAAATGTATATATTTTTACTTGGATTTTCATAAAGGACCCAACGAAATTTCCTCAGCACTCAGCATTATACAATATTCTTTTAAAAATTGACCTCTCATCATATTCAATAATAAGACTTTGTGCTGATGGATGTGAGGGACAAAATCGAAACTCAACTATGATTGGCCTGTTATCATATTTTTTGTCTCAAAATGCCCCCTCAAATATAACCAGTATTGAATTGGTTTTTCCGATACCAGAGCATTTATTTTTGCCTCCAGATAGAGTTTTTAAGAGAATCGAAGAGATATTAAGAAAGTAGCCAACACTTACCGATCTCAAAAACATACCTGGATATTTTTAAAGAAAATGAAACTGTTGCTGTCATGGGGAAGGATTTATCCAGTGATGGATTGGAAGTCCAGTGTTAGAGAGTTTTTTAAACCCTTCGGATCACGGCACTTCAAGTTTTCACTTACCAAGAGATTCATATTTACAGAAAACAAAAATGGAAATGTTACAGTATGTGAGGAACTTTATTATAATTCAAATACCGGAACAGACAAAACAGAGAAAAGCTCGAGCATTTTTTTGCTCAAATTATACCAATGGGCATTCCAGTAAAACCAGCAAAGCTAGCTGATGTTAACAAATTGCTAATTAAACATTTCGGAGAAGAATGGCAAGACAGAGAAGACTTATCGTTTTTTAGAACACTCTTATCAGACATTAGTCAAGAAGGTGTTACTCAAGATACTATCGACGAGCTCGAGGAAGACTTTTGTGAACCAAGAACGCCAGAAGAGGAATTCGATTCAAGAATCGAATTTTTTTTATTACATTATAACCTTTCTTTAAAATAAATGTTTAATTTTTTTCATGTTGCAAAACTCGCCTTATCACATCTCTATCGCTGCATAACTTGTCAAATCCAAAGTGACTCTGCAATACTTATCTTTTACAAATTATTATTGCTTTTTAAAACTATTATGGTGGTTTCCACTTTAATCTAAGTACAAAATATCCTACCGTTCTTTTTAATGCTATAGGTATTAATTTGTCAAAATAAAAACCAAAAAAAATAATAGGTGTAAAGGTTTTTAGCTTGTTGTGCAAAATTACACAAAATCGATATCACAAGTTGTGCTTTGATATGCCTCAAATAATGTCCAACTCCTTTAAAATATAATCCAATCCCTTAACAAATCTTTTTTTTTAATTGTCATTTTGTTTGATACGTTATCTTCGATTTTCTAATGTAAAAAGTTATTTAATAATAAGCAAGCTTTCAAGGATAAGTTTATTTATTACGAAAAAAACGGAAGGAGAAACAATTATCTCAATTCCCCTTGACAACACATATCATTCAATGAAGAAAGTGACTGATTGTCTTACCGAAATGAAGCCATCATACTCATAAATCGAAAAACTTTATAAATCTGAACGTTTTGATTCGTATACCATGGAGTGCTTTTAACAGTGACAAGAAGTAGCATTTACAAAACATATTTATGCTTTTCTTGTGGAAATAAAATCACCATATTTCTCAACCGTTTTTTAGGTGACAGTAAATAAATAGAAATTGAATTGTTAGGAAGTATATATTTTTTCGATATTTTAAAGTAATAAATAAAAAGTTTCGCATTGATTACAAGAATAATTCATGAGCTAAAGAATAAATTTTTCTATTTCAGAGAAAACTCTTCTTCAAACTATTGTATTTCAGTAATAACTATTTCTTAACATTCACTTTTGAAACTTGTTTTGTTGTCTGTTGTCATTATCCTTTCTTTTTACTGTACGCATGCTCCAAAATAATTAATGCTCAGCAGTGAGGAATGTTTGGATCGTCCTAAAACAGTTTTAAAATAATTGAGGAGTGAACCAAAACAGCATTTGTCACCACCGGTTCTAAACTTATTCGAAATCAACCAAAACCCTTTTGAATCACTGCGCATGTGAGAACAAAAAACCCATGCCATTTTTCTAATTTTGACATTCTTTGTAATCGCAGTCATTGTCAAAATGATCTACTTAATGTAATTTTACATAAAGTATCTCATTTACTTTATGTAACTGATTACGAATAGTTCATTATGTCATCAGTTGAGAAAAAAAAAACAATTTTTTTTTAATCATCATGCACATACTGCTTTTAAAAGTTTATATTGAAGGAAGGTTGAGTATTTAAAAATAAATTTTATTAGTGAACTTACAATTAGTAATTGTAATTATGGTTTCATCGCTATTTCAAACAGTTTTGATACTCTTGATCTATCCTAAAAATAAATAAATAAGCAAATCACTAAATGTCCATATCCTTTATGCAAAATAACTAACCCATTCTTAAAAATTAACAAGAACATTAAAACTGTTTGTGATGATACATATTCTAAAATTTAAAAGTATTACATTACCACATAAAGTTCTATTATTTATGAATGTCAGATAATGTGACCATTACCTATTATTTCAATACTTGCCCTGAACTATTTTCATGACTAGACATACCCGAAATACAGTCACAAAAAACGAACGCTAATTAAGCTTTCACAATTTACTGCAGGTGTTGCTAGAGATGTTAAAAATACATGGCTTCTTATGGGAATTTTACATAATTTTGTAAAAATAATAAACTAGTTTATTGCTAAATAAAGCACATAAAATACTGATCTATTTATTTAAATAACTGGTTTACAATAAATAATATACAAAGTGGCCCAAAAGTCTGGAAACGGCCAATTATCTCGTAAATTGCTAGTCCTAATTGTACAAAATTTGGGGTACACCTAATTTGGGATACGATGATTCGAGATTTTATATTTGCAATGTTGCCAGATTTGCCGTTTCTCTTAAATTATTGGTCACTTTGGTTTTTCAAATTCATTAACCTCTATATTCAGTCATTATTGGAATCTCCTATTTAATACGAGTTCAACCATATGTAATACTCAAAATGAGGCGATAATGGCACGAAGTGCTCTTTGGTACTCCCTGGCATGGATTCTGCTTTTTTTAACTCAACCTGCGTTGAACAAAGTAACTTAACTACTCTATCAGCAACACGTGTATTTTCATAGTCCACATAGTTGGGTTGATTTCAATAGCTTACGAAACTAATAATTACATTGTCATGATAAAAACAAAAAAAAATTCTCAGCAATTCCATGTTTTTTAATATCAAGAAAGCTTTGTTTTAAATTAGAACATTGTTTTTTTAAACGACAACCGGTTGAATTATTAAATAGAATATGCCATATTCTTTTACTTTAGTTATGAAATATTTACTTGCAAAATTATGATTTTGGTTATGCCGAATAACTTTTATTTAATTTAAATAATTTTTATTATATTTAATATTCATAGATTATTACAAGATGTAGTACTTTATAAAAACCATATGCCTGCGGGATTGATCTTTGAATTAAATCTTTATTTTTAAATGATGACTGCATTTTTAATGTTGTTTTTGAATTTTGAATTTATTTTGCAAATATTACTTTTCTGTTTTCTTTTAATAAAATAAAGTGTATTTCTAGAAAATACACTTTTTATCAATTTGATTTCATTGGATTAAAGACTGTCATTGAAATGATTTTTTATTATTAAAATTTAATTTTTTCTTTGGGACAGGTAATTTGTTTGATGGTGTGATAACAATATTACTTAGTATTGCTCTTTGGTATTAATTTAGATTTTAAGGGTGGTATGATTGTTTATAAACGCTTTTTGATTAAAATGATATTCATAACAACCTACACAGAAAAAAGTATCATCTGCATTCAAGAAAAGCTTTACACTTGGAAGAGTACATTTGTTTGCATACTTAATTCAATGTTATAAAAGGATTCAATTCAAAGCATTTAAATTTCAGAACAAGAATTAACCAATTCGAATCAAAAACCTATGTACTTCAGAAAAGATTAGCTACTACAAATTCACTGCACGGTGTTGCCAGCTGAAACTTATTTTAAAATGCAACCCCTGCACTGATACGGTAAATATATGACTGGCACATGTTGCGATGTGATACTTATTATTCGGAAGTCACAGACACAACGCATTTATAGAGAATCTGGCAAATTGGCATTAGCACGTGTATATCCTATTGTCCATTTTCTAACATATTTGCATCGTATCGTTAGGGTTGCGTTTTACTTTTTGTTAGAAATACTTTGTGATTTAATTAATAAGTGTATGAATAAATTAAATTGAAATGGAACATTTGTTAAATGAATGGGGCATCAGCGACCTGATACCAATATTTAAATATAAGTATATTTAGTTCATTTCTTGTTAGGTATTATTATATATAAGTAAATTTATAATCATAAGAATACGAAACAAACTGGAATAGAAGTAAAAAAAATGTATGATGCTGGATGACGACTTTTTGGAAAGACGGCTTCTGCCTTGCTAAGACAAGAGGTCGTATCTACGAAAATTCTGATTTTGAGATTCTTACAAATTTAATAGGCTTACATTTTATTTTATTATAACACAAAATAATAAAGTCCTATTTTTATTAGAAATTATTTACTATAATTATAAGAAAAGGTTATTAAAATATGCAAAACTTATTTGCGAAGTCTAAAAGGACGTAGTTATCTACCTACCCACATTTACTAAAAATATTCACTTTGTATATACGACCTCTTATCTTAGTAGGCCAAATATTTGGTTCCATTTAGGTTTTGAAGTTATAAAATTATTTTTTTAATTATAGTTGAGACACCTCAGAGAGACAATTGTCGCATAAATGTGCATGGTTTATTTTAAATATGTTCAGAGTGAGAAAAAAAAACAGATGTACTTAATTGCAAGCATTTACGATGATTTTATATACGAGTATTACAAGCCTGGTTAAATTTTAAATCCTGGAAGCAAAAGATTAGCAGAATGTTCTTACTTTCAACTATTTGAAAATTATTACGAGAAGTTTGAATATGATTTAAAAATGATGTCAGAGTATTTAGAATTAAACTGAATAGAATGAATTCCTTATGTACAGTGAGGGAAACGTTCGTTTAATGTTAAGAACCCTTATTAATATTTAACATATGGTAGGTTTGGATATGGCCGAACTTACGTAACTTCACTATAACCACGTCATAAGTTAAAAGCTCATCAGTTCAAAATAAACACCGATATATTAATATTCAACTTATTTAATGGTTTAAAATTAAAATATATTAACATAATATAAATATGTTAAATGTTAATAAATATATGTTTCAACGTTATATTTTAATTGTTCAATACAACATTTTTATCATAGTTATCAAATGTGAACTTTTACTATTAAACGTTATTTGTGAATGTTAAAATGTAATTGTTAACAGTTAAAAAATCTATGGTTTGTATTATATTTCATTATTTAATAAAGCAGTATTCTATATTTCCAAGACATCTTCGTATCTTAGTTATCAAATCTTACATTTTAATATTAAAAATATTAATTGTAAATGTTAAAATCTGTTTGTTAACAGTATAGTTTAAGAAACCTTGTGTATGTTTAATATTATACTTTAATTGTTTTATAAAATACTATTCGATTTCCAAGACATATTTTTATTTTAGTTATCAAATGTTTTATGTTATTATTAAACATATTATTGGTAAAAGTTAAAATTTGTTTTTATCTGTTAATTGATGATTTTGAATCTAGTAATTTATATTTGTTAGTATTTAACCTAAATATATTAGGGATATGAAATCAAAGGTATACATACAGAAAATATATTTTATTAAATTAAAAAGTTAACAATACATGCTTATAAATTTCAACAAACATGAACAAATTAAAAAAACTAATATTACATGTAGCGGCCGCTAGGTGGTACAATGGTACTTCCGGCTGAAACTTTATAAGGTGAGTGGCAGGTCCATCAGGAAGTCTTATCTACAAGGATTTCGTTTATAACCCCTGCAAACGGGACGTCAAACAACTCAAAATTAAGCAATTTGTGTTTCGTGACGCACGATCGAATCTCGGTCAAACCCAATACATTTTTTCTTGGAAAAACTATGAAAATTAAAAAAAAATACTTTTTAGGAGACTGTCATGAAAAATAACATCTTTAGAGTGTCACTTTTTTGGCCGCATTTATTTTACGGCAGCTTTTTTTTAAACATAGGTTTATTATACTTATCGTTAGTAATGTTATACAAATTTAATTAGTTAACGATGGAATTTTATTCGATTAATAAAAATTTGAAACAATTCTTGCATTTAAACCTCTTTTTAAAAACATATTGGCTCAACTTGATGATATATTCGTATAAAAAATGCTGTGTACACCTCGACCGCATAATCTTTTTTGACTTAATCAGAAGTTGTTTGGTCTCGGCAGCAAACTTCTGATTCGGCCAGAAAATATTAACTTTATGGCCTTGGTACACAAATAACTATTCTATTGTTTGATTAAGGATCATTTTCTTACCGTAGTAGAATTTTATATAAATAAAAAGTTTATTCGGTCGTGTTTATTGTTTTCATAAAGTTTAAGTACCTACGGGCACTACATATGTTTCGGAAATACTGTTCCATCTTCTGGTGCCAGTAATTAAATATTGACTGGCACCAGAAGATGGAACAGTGTTTCCGAAACATTTAGTAACTGAAGGTACTTAAATTTTATAAAAACAATAAGCTTTCGGAAAAGAGGCTTTATTTAGTTGAGTTGAAACATGGCAAATATCCCTTGAATAGAATGTTTTTCATTATTTGACTTTAATTAATTACAATATTCACGAAAATAATACGTACCTATTATTAGAATTTAATAAATAAATATGATTACTTACTAGGATAAAAAATCACTGTAAACTTTTAATAAACTTAGCTGCTAATGTCGGCGTCACTCACAAAAAGAACGATTCTGCACTGAACGTGCTTAACAAAATGGCAATTAGAAACCACGTGGTGTTCCATGTTGCCAATTTGTAAAACTCAAATTACCTACCCACTGGGACTGCATACTGTAAAAAATGCAAATTTATAATACAATAAATAGTTATCGGCCACTAGTAATACAGCAAACAACTTTTAAATTAATTTCCGCTAGTTTTATTTTAACGATAAATAGAAAAAATATTGCAAAATGGTACATAATAGGTAATTTGAATTGTTTACATTTCCTATGATAGCGCAATAACAAAACGTGAATGGCAAAGTTGAGATCGGCGCATTAAGAGTCTGGGTATTATTAAAAATATATTCGCTAATAGTTAACCTATCATAGTTGTATATTAAAATATATTTATTTAGTAGAGCGGGAAAGCACATTTGTTATATTTAAAGTGTTGTATTTTAATATTAAGAAATTTGTAATGTTTAGATAAACATAATAGTTATTTTTAAATATACGTATATTGCTGAGTAAAATATTTGTTAATATCTACTATACCTTACTGTAACAAATGTTTTGTTAAAGAAAAACTCGTATTTGTAAGATATTTATTAATAATTATAATATTATGGTATTAATAAATTTCCTCAGTTAATATTTAAAGAATTTCTTCCTAACTTACAATATTTTAAATATAAACTACTTTTTTTCTCTCAGTGTAATTTTAATATTTTATGCTCTATGAGATTATTTTATTTATTTTTTATGATGCATCCATGCTGTTATGCAGCCAAATATCTATTCTAAAAGTTTCTTTTAATGGCCAAGTAGACTTATAAACAACATCCAGCACGATTACATTGCTTTATAAAACGAAAACAAAAAAGTTTGTTTAAAGTTAATACATCAGGCAAAAGGGTCCACGGAAACTCGTGCGTTTCACGTCCATACTCCGTTCATTGTTATCATACCCCGGCAATCTCCTTTCTCGATGACGATGTCATGTATCTGCTTGGTCTATTGTTTCAAAATCAACACACATAATAAGCACCTTTGTTAATTGATGAGGTCCTTAGATTAAACCTCTGCTCGCCAGTCCAGTCGCTAGTCAGCGTTATTGCCCGTACGCGCCTGCAAATTTGTAATGCACGGTACAATCAAGGTAAAATAAATACACGTCAGAGTGGACACAGGGCGCAACGTAAGTATTTGGTTTAATTGAAATCATAACACCAATTAGTGACTATAGTTTCGTACCAAGTACTTGCATAAGATGTCATGACCTATCTAGAAACGATAAAATTATTTGAGGATAAAAATAAATGCTTTAAGTAGAACTTTTATATAAAAACCAACTCTAATTTTTCCATAAAAGTATGTCCAGTTTTCATAATTTGTTAACTGTAGCCAATACAACAAATGAGACTGGTAAATCAATGCAATTTTTGTGTTCAGCAATAATTGAGTGGGCGATTTTACAGTTGGCGCAACCTAAATGTGAACTCTCTTTGGTTGTCATCAGATTTCTACTGAAATTCATTCCTGTAAGAGAGCTCGAGTCTAATGCGCTAATGGCTAATTTACACATGCATGGATTGACTGGCACTAATGACCACGCCAGTTCTACTTACGCGCCACTAGATGTTTCCAAGTTAAACGTTAAACCCAGACAGCACACGTCAATCCATTGGATGTCCATCGGAAGTCCATTGATGGATACATCGGCTTTACAAAGGACGTCTAGCATTTTACTAAAGAACAAATGTCCCACTCCTGAACGTCCATTTGGACTTCATAAAAGGTCCATATATAGACTCTATATATATGCCCTCAGAAATTGCAGCATTTTTAAGACTACCCAATCCAAAACTATACACCGGTCATAGTTTTCGCCGTTCCTCAGCAACTTTGCTGGCCAACTCTGGTAAAGGACTGACTGACATAAAGCATTTAGGAGGCTGGAAGTCAACAACGGTAACTGAGGGATATATTGACGTCTCAACTACATATAAAAAAGGGTTAAGCAACAAAATTTTAAGCTCTGCTAGCCCAAGAAAACCAGTTCAAATACCAAGTACTGTTGTGGAGCCCGTGATTGGACCAGTTGTAGCCGCAGTTCGTTCGTACTTATTCGGAAGCAAAAATGGTTCTTCCGATTTTAGTTTTCTAAATTTTTGTAGTTTTTTTGAATCTCGTAGAAAAAAAATTGTTCTTAACACGTGCGAAAAGCGTCATTCCCGCACTTGTAGCTTTTGCGTGTAGGTGTGTATTACTTCTCGCACTTCTTAGGAAAATAACTATATCCTCTGGTTGCTATATCAATGGGTTGAAATAAAATATAATTTAACAGGTAGTTATGCAACTAACAATGCTATGGAATAGGTATGAACGATATTTTATCCGAGAATAGAGAGTTATTGCAAGTTCACTTAAGGTCAGTCACTATTAGTGCCGCTCTTATTTTGACATCTGAGCATGCGCAGACCACTAACTTTAATAAAGATTGTGCCTATCCTTAATAGAGAGATATTGCAAATTTCTATAAAGCCAGCCACTAATAGTGACATCGTAATTAGAGTCAAATAAATTCTAGAATAGTACCTAATATTAAAGAGGCATTATAAATTATAATTTTAGAAGATTTAAATGACGAGCGCATCCGAAAGCTATAAAGTCGCCACTACCTGCTGCCTTTAAACATCCACAATTAAGGACAGGCACAATCCTTAATAAAGTCAGTTTTAGAACATAAACATCTGCGCATGCTTAGATGTCAAAATAAGAGCGGCACTAATAGTGACTGACCCTAAGTGAACTTGCAATAACTCTCTTTTAAGGACAGGCGCAATCTTTGTTAAAGTTAGTGATCTACGCATGCTCAGATGTCAAAATAAGAGCGGCACTAATAGTGACTGACCTTAAGTGAACTTGCAATAACTCTCTAATAACGATCGGAATTCTCGTATTTTATGTCACAGTGATTTTGTCACTAATATAATTACAGTAGTAATTCATGACAAGACAAAATTTTATACTGGAAATCAAAAAAAAGTCGAGTTAAATTATGACGGGGATTCATGTCCTTATTCCCTTATAAAAGTAGATGATGCTATTCGAGGCATAAGAGAAAAACGAAAACCGTTTCGCAAGTTACAAATATCACTTGTTTTTAATATTACGATTACAAAAAAAAGACCTAGGGCAATCAAATACAACAAATTTCTGAAACAAACACAATTTTATAAATGGGCCATGTTCACATGTGAGATATGCTGTTTTATAAACTATATTGTAATAGTTAGTCGCTATACAAGTTATTCTAAATAATCAGTTCGTTAAAAAAGCTAAAAGTTTTTAAATTAAGCCCAATTGAAATTTAAAATTTGAAATTATACGTCATCGGGAATAGACCAATCAGCTTGTGTCGAAGTTTTTTTTGTTTTACAAAACCAAGCCAACGAACAAACCTACATACAGAATGTCGAAGTGAACGCACATCTAAGTGACATTTAAAAATTGACAGCACCTAACAACTAACCTTAGTTTTTTGTTTTGGTTTAATTTTATTATTAATCTGCATTTATCTGGGTAAATTATCCTGTGGGATATAGGATATATAAAGGAAGAAGAATATGAATTTATCAGCTGTATTTATAAAAGTTGAATCAAGTATTTTTCCCATTGTAAACGAAAATATGATTACCGAGATGATTACTGCATTTTTTAACAATACTCAGTTTCCAAAAGATAGAAAGGTAAAACTTTATTTATAAATTGTTTTAATGGTAGGTAGTTACAGTTTATATGAAGCAGTACACTTTATAGTAAAACATATTTATCTTTTATTATTATATTTTTAGATCTGCCAAGTAAGAATATGGAGATATTTACTTTTTCCATAAGAGAGAAGGAGACAAATTACACCTAAACATAAAGTACAGCAAAAACCTTATGATGTGGCTGTTTTTTAGTGCACAATGCTTAGGATATGTTGAATCTCAAGGTTTGTAATATTTATTATGCTTTTTTGTTTTTATATCACATATAATAAACAGTGTATAAGGCCCTTTATTCTTATAAATATTTTTTTTCTAATTTTGACATAAAGAGACATTTTTTGTAATCGCAGCAAGTGTTAAAATAATCTAGAAATAGATTTTGTTAGTGAACCTAGTAATAATTATGATACCAAAGAATGCTGCAGAGCACCTATGAAATTTTGAGTTAAAACATGCCATATTTTTAGGCTATTTTTATACCCTTTTCAAAAATTTTATGCTCCTCGTTTTATGCAAAACTTAAAATGCTCTGATAGCTTCGAACGAAGTCAGCAAAGCACCTCTGTTTTATAAAGTTTTTTCTGTAAAAACAGCAACACCATATATTTATGCACTTGAAATATTATATTTTTAAAAAATACATGGTGCTTGCTAACCTTCGAAAGAAGCCAGCAGAGCAATTCGGTTTTTTAAAGCTTTTTTCTAAAAACCACACCCCATTTTTAGACTCTTGAAATATTGTAAAACTTTACTAAAAAAATTGCTATTTTTAAATAATACAGGGTGCTTTGTTGGAACAAAGTCAGCAGGACACTTCAGTTTTTTAATATATAAAAACAACTACTTATGACACATGTTTAGGCTGTTTTAAAATCCTAAAAATGTGGTAAGTATATTTGTTTTCAGAAAAAAAAACTTTGAAGTCAGGGAATTGCGAATTTTTTTTAAAAATGTCAAATTTCGAATATTTTATAATATTGTAGGAGCCAAAAAATGTGGTGTGGTTTAAAAAAAAACTGGGGTGCTCTGCTGGATTCGTTTGAAGCTAACAAAGCATCCCGTAATTTTTTATTTTATAATACTCAATAGCCTAAAATGAGACATAGCTGTTTAAACAAAAATGGTACTTTTAAAAATAGCAGTTTTTTCGAAAAGCTCTATAATATTTCAAAAATGTGAAAATGTGGTGAGCTTGTTTTTTTTAAGTTTTGAAAATCAGAGGTTCTTTACTGGATTCGTTCAGAGCTAGTAAAGTGCTCGTCTTGTTACATAAAATAAGGCATTTTGTAGCTGGTTATATAGTTATTTTGTAACTGCATATCTAACCCTTTTATTTTTTTCAGGAGGTTGTAAACATGTGGCTTCATAGAAGAAGTGAGGAACCATCTGTAACATCTACTCAGTGTTATTGATAATGATGTACACTTGGCTAGATTGTTAAAGAAACCTCTTCATCCACTACAGGAAAATAAATCAGTACTTTTATGTTCTTAGGATTTGTATATATTTTTTATTTGTAAATAAATTGTTTTTTTACTTCATTTTTCTCATTTTTTATTAAAAGGTTAATAAATAAAATTTTCACAGATTTTTATATTTTTGTTTGTAAACAATAATTGAAGTTTTTATTAAAAATCACCAATGTTAATAATAATAACTTAAGTCAATATTATGCTTTCTCCTTTTTTAAAGCTACTATTAATAAAGGTATTACTTTAGCTTGACCTATGATCAATTTTTAATTTTGTGATATATTTGGTTTGACAGAAAAAAAATTAAAACCCTTTGACATTGGTTGTTTTTACTTAGATTTTCATAAAAAATAAACGGAACTGCAAACATGTTTTACTATCGTAATAACGAATAGCAACATGAAATTTTTTTTTCACATTTATCACTGTTGTCATTTTCATAAGAAGGCACACTTTCTGGTTTTTTGAAAAAGGTGGCAAGAACTGTGATATTTTTAAATTTATCACCAGTGATACCACATGTAGTTACCCGATTTATTGGAATATATAGACTTTGCTACCACATTCAACTGAACTTGGTTTTTAATATTTATCACTGTGACATAGGCGTTTTTGTTAAAATGTTTCATTTTAAACTGCTGTAAATAGGTGCCTTTGTTTTGGTAGTTTCAGTCCCAAAAAAATCTATGCATATACAGGTACTCATTCCTCTTCAATTTGCTCGAAAAGTTAAATTTTTATCAAAAATTACATTGGCTGTTTAAAAACTCATTATAATCCCTGAAATGTGATAATTAGGTAAATTAAATTAAATTAAAAAACAAAAAACTTTATTAAATTAATATTTACTCTTACAAAATAGGTTCTTGTAAGTTAACAAGCAATTATGCAGATATTACTAAGTGAATGTACTTGCTTAAAATTCACACACGAATGTGGTGTTAAATTAACTAACCCTTCTTATAACTCTTTCCACATGTATTCTTAGAGATGCTATTCTTTTACTTAATTGTACATCTTCTTGAGAAGTTTTTTCATTCTGTGATACACTAGGTGTGGCTTTACTAAAGTGTATCCCATGTTTTCAAGTAGCTGATTATTCTGAAACCCCTATCTGCCATTATATGGGATCCAGGAACCAGTTTGTTTAAATACCCACATTTTTCCATTATTTCTTTATCACTAGTTCTTCCACAAAATGATGAATAAATTCGGTATCTTCAAAACTTTCAGGAGATTCTGCATTTTCTTCCAGAAGGGTTTTTAGGTTATACACCTAAGAATTTATAGTATCCTTATTTTCAATTTCCTGAAGGGGACAATTAGCAGAAATTGCTGCTACATCTTGATAATCCGGTGTATTTTTATTAAAAAGTTCACGAGAAACATCGCTAGTAGAAGGTTGATTTTCTTCTTTCCAAATTTCTAGGAACACTAATAAATATTTTTGAAGATGAATGTGAATCATTATCACATTCTGGAACAAAACACTTTTTCGTAGTCATAATATTTATAAAAAGTACAAAATTAAACAATCAAATTCCAAATAAATTCTTGATGGAGATAATATGATGACAGATGCCATACACAGTGCTGCCATTTTGCCATTTTCTGAATTATTAAGTGACTTTTAAAACAATGAAACCTTAAATATGGTAAAAGTTTAAACAGAAATAATACTTTAAAAAAACATTTGATATTATATATTTAAAAGATATTTGTTTAACGATGTTTTAGAAGTCTAAAAGTAAGAAGGAGTACACAAACGAACGTACATCACTTCTCGTAAACCTTCTAGCCGACAACGTTGTGCGCTAGCTCCTATTGGTCTATACCCGGTGACGTCATAAATTTTAAAAAAATTCATAACTCCGGCAAATGAATAGATAAAAAAAAATAAAAAAAATGTAATTTTATTTTCAACTCTATTATTCATAAAAAAAATTTCAAAATTTTTGAACATGCCCCATTATCAATTCAAAATTAGAAAAAATCTTGTATGTAACACGTTACGAAAATAGCTATTATACATCTCTATATTTTACTTTTTAATTTTTTTTTAATAATTGAACCACCAAAATTTCACATGTAGGTTCTTTATGACATCCAAGAAATATCTCTCATGGTATTTTCTCCCAACAAAAAATACGCAATATTGACATTACCAATATTTTTCTCGAGAATATTCTTCTTTTTATTTTATTAGTACAATATGAAACGTTCAGGCGAAACATATTTTTCTAATTCAACTCGTATCGTTGAAAATAAAAATGTCTGTTTTGAAATTTGTGCAATATCAAAAATAATATCGCCGTCAGCTTTCTACACATGTATTGTATCCAAAAGTTATGTGAAAAACCGTCAATATAAAAGTCATTGTTCTCATATTACAAATACCTGAATTTAAAGGGCCGGATTTAATTGAAACACAGGGCACTGTTAAACGATAAAATATTTTGAGGCAAATAAGAACTCAAAGTTACAAAGTATTAACATTAAAGTATACGGGTGGATATCGTGTCTCTACAACTTGCATTAGAGACTGATGAGTCCAAATTACAAAAGCGGACCAAGAATGATGTTCTCCTCAGCACAATCAATTAGGCATTCCAAACAAAATAGTTTTGAGCACTGATCTGTATTAATACAGATCAGTGGTTTTGACAGGTTATGATATGGCAACCATGTAGGACTGGTGATTTGACAGGGTCAGTGACTTAGATAGTTATATAGATTAATCATACATGTTTTTCAAAAAAACATAAGCTTATGCCTTGAAGTAAAAATGTAGGTAATTATTTTTTTTACTATATTCAAAGGCTGCAAATTGGTTTGTACACACATTTTTACTAAACCGATTCTGATTAATAAACACTTGCGAGGCAATATGGCCACCCGCTTTGAGAAATCTATATAACCGTATATGTATCATTGACCCTGTCAATGACAACAGGTTCATAGGGTTGCCAGATCTAAACTGTCAGTTCCCACTTGTCAGTATTTTGACAGATCGTTGGAATGCCTAATTATGAGTGTTGAAAACAAATTTCTATATCAGCTGTTTTTATTTGGATATAATTGTTGTGGTATTAGCCAAAGGAGCAGTTGCTTTCTGGAAGAAAATGGTCGCATTGCATTTCTGTGACATGGTTATTGATTGGGTCTCATTTTCCTTCTTTGTAATTATTAATGTCATAATTCTCTGGTCAAAGTGAATGCAAGTTAAAAAAAAAAGCAAGACGGTAACCTTTCGATGTGGCATGGCCTTTGATCCATCTTAAGGTGACCACATTGTTGATGGATACTTCGGCCAAAGCTTCGTGGCATTCTAGTACTAACCCTCAATACATTCGTGGTCTTTCAGGGTGAGTAGTGCTTGTCTGCTATCTGCATAGATAAAAATATTCCTTCCAGTGATATTGTTTCTGGTTATTTCCTTTGCTGCTATGAGAATCCCCGTTAGCTCTGTTAGAACTACATTGGCACTATTACTCACAGCCCATTTTATGTTTAGGTTTAAGAATCTGGAGTATATTCCACATCCTGAACCTTGTTTTGTTTTAGAACCGTCGGTGTAGATATGAATCGTACCTGCCACTTATGGCTATTCTATTTGTTCTATTATAACTTTATTTTTCTTATGGAAGATATATCTCGGTAAAATGGAGTCCATATTCGCTTGAAGCAGTGGGAGCGTATCGAGCGCCTCCTGCCAAAAGTGACGTCTCGCCTCAGCAAATTCTACATTAGGTTCTATTTCAACCATGCGGAGGCGTGTCATTATCGTCAAAGCAACCTCCTTGATGTAAATATCAAGGGCAGTGAGACTAAGAATGACTTCCATCGCTCTGGTCGGTGTTGTTTTCATGGCTCCTGTTATGTTGAGACATGCTGTTCTTTGAATTTGTTCTAGTTTACGGATAGCTGTTAATTTTTGTTTGTACACATTGCTAACACAAAACTAAATATCCATTTTACATTTTATTGAAAATATATTTTTTTTATTTTTATACTTTAGGCAAGTTTTTTTATGTATCGGTGACTCCACCGGTTCAAAAATTACGTTCACTTATTCCTCGTTTGATTTGCGATAGATTTAATTCACGTTAATTTATTATATATGATTTGATCAGTTGCAAGATCATTGCAAGATCTTTGCGCCATCTACCAGTTAACATAACAAATAATTGAAGCAGAATTTTATTTTAAAGGAAATTTGAAATTATTTTTTCGACACTCTGTCTTAGGATAAAGCATCAGCATACATTTCTTCTTTTTTCCTTATCTTCTTCTAAAGCTATGAGCTTAGTTTTCACTAGGACTATCTGAGTGCTAGCCAATAAGCGCGTTAGACCTCTTATGGCTGATTTTCATAAAATAAAAACTTTTTTAAAAGAAAATAGATAATGAAAAAGTGAGTCCTTTCAACAATATAAGAAGACAAGGGAAAAGAAGAAATTTATACTAACTAGAGATGAGGAGGCGAATCGGCATACTCAAAATATGGTCCCATAAAACGCACGCTAATTGAGCTTTTATAATTAACTGCGTGGGCGCTAGTACTGCTAAGGGTGTTCAAAATACATGGCTTCTTTTGGGAATTATACATAATTTTGTCAAAATAATAAAAATAAACTTGTTTATAGCTAAATAAAGCACAGAACATACTGTTGTATTTATTTCTAAATAAGTCCTTCATGTTTCAATTGATAAATTATTTAATTTTATCTATCGAAAATACAAATTAGGTGGGTATGACCAAATTCGAAAAGGTTTGTTAAAAAGTTGATAAGTACAATTTTATTACAATTTTTTTTTAACTGAACCTATATATAGTTTTAAGAGCAAAATAAAACACAGTTAACAGATTTTTTATTGTTGTAATACAAGTATAAAGGGAAATTTGGGAATGTACATGGTATTATCTCATCCTTTAATTTCAGTTTTGCTCTTTATATTTTGCTAACAGTACCCCATCAATAAAAACAATCTCATAATATTTGATAATATCTTCTAAAAAGTATAGAACAGCGCTTTATCGGCACTAGGAACAATATATATGCTGCCACTGTTCTAAGCGTTTAGTATCATATAAAAAACATTTGCAATGACACAATTGGGGTTCAACAAAAAATAACTGTAGCAACTCTTTGTCTATCTAACATTAAAATTCTATAAAAAATAAATTTTCTTTTCTAGTAAGTTAAATTTGATGTATAATTGAATCGGTGAGTGAAAGAACAATACAAGTGCCAAAAATGGCAATTTTAACTGAGATAGGCAAATTGTTTAAATTTCATAGGCCTATCATATAGCGAAAGAATAATACACCGAACAACATCGTACGAGCGATGGGAGCTAGTTCAATTTTCGGCTGAGTGAAAGAACAGTACACGTGCGGCGCATGTACTGTTTTTTACTCAGTCGCCATGTCGTTTCGTAGACAAATTTGACTGATTTCAAAAACTGGTGGTAACAATTTCATAAAAAAACGACCAAATCAGTTGATGAACAAAAAGCTAAATTTGTCATTTCACACTATTGAAACTCCTGGGTATGTTACTACAAGTGCCTTTATAGGTGGTTTTTTCTCGCACACTTAAACTGATCAAACCTAATGCCAACCCGCAATTACCCTTATGGTGAGCATACACGCTACGATCTACCGCAGAGGTCTGCCTGTGCACGTGTGCCTGCACGCCCTGCTCGGGTAGACCGGAGCGTGTATTGGAATCGACCTGTGCAGTGTTTTGAACCTGCACAGGCGTCCGGAGCAAAATAGAAAATCAATTCTTTTTAGTGACATCGTACGGTGAACCTGCGCAGGCACACCTGCACAGGAAGACAGAAATTGTCCTTCTCACAAGGAAAAAGATAAAATTGGAATTAAAACCTCCAGATCTCCTAAACACAAAACTAAATTTTGCAACAGAGGTAAAGTACCTAGGTCTCACCTTTGACAGCAAGTTAACATGGAACTCAAACTTAGAAAACATAGTTAAAAGAGCATACATTGCTTATGAACTATGCCGCCAAACTATGGGGCGCACCTGGGATTTCTCCCCAAGAGTCGTCACATGGGCTTACATGGCCATCATAAGACCTATGCTAACATAGGGTACAGTTGTCTGAGTACCGAAAACTCAAAAATTGGCAGATATCCGCAAATTAGAACAAATTCAAAGAACAACATGTCTTAACATAACGGGAGCCATGAAAACCACACCAACCAGGGCCAGGAAAATCATTCTTGGTCTCACTCATCTTGATACTCACATCAAGGTGGTTGCTCTGATGACAGTGCTATTCTTCCGCATGGTTGAAATGGAACCTGATTTAGGATCTGGTGAGGCGAGACGTCGCTTTTGGCAAAAGGCGCTTGATACGCTCTTACTGCTTCAGTAGAATATGAATTTCATCTTACCGAGATATATATTCCATAAGCCATATAAAATTGTAACAGAACAAATAGAAGAGCCGTAAGTGGCAGGTACGATTCATATCTACACTGACGACGGTTCTAAAACAAAACAAGGCTCAGCATGTGGAATATACGCCGAATCCTTAAAGCTAAATATGTGTAGTTCAAGCCGAGCTCACGAGGATTCTCATAGCAGCAAAATAAATTACCAGAAACAATATCACTGGAAGAAACATGCTTATCTATACAGATAGCAGACAAGCACTACTCATCTTGAACAGACCACGAAGTTACTTAGGGT